>CM053029.1:205644384-206232131 GCA_028564925.1 Lithobates sylvaticus | reverse complement strand
ATATCTGAACCCGGCCTTCGTGTGTATCGGCTTCCCCGTACGAGATATGAGCAAACAGATACACTGACAGGTCTGCAGGAGTCCTGTTGTGGAAATTTTATTATATGGACTCATGTGGGTAATTCATTCTAGGTTGTGTGTTTTATAGATTGTCATCTGTTTCCCTGTGTCTGATTTAACCCAGGAGCACTCTAGCAGAGCACACTTGGGTTGAATCGGAACCAGCGGTAAAACCGTCAGTATGAAAACCTTCTCATGGGCTTGGAGACGTGTTCTCTGTGTGTGTGTGTGGGCGTTTTCCGGTTTGTAAGTATCAAGTGCAATGCGCTGGGCTTCTTACCTTTAAATGTCTATGGACTTTAGAGAAGCGAAATCCGCATAATGAGAGAAACATATTATTATATCTCTGTTGTGGCTTCACTATCCCTTTTGGATACATATCCTCTTTTATAAGAGGACATTGATATCTGCCTTGTTGGTATACTCGTACCGTATATCAACAACAGCAGTGGCAATGTCCCTGCAGATCTTCTCAAGCCTGTATGAACAAATAGAGGGATATTACTAGATACTGGTTACTCTGAGAAGTATTGAGTGGGTTTCATGCTGACCAAGATGGTGGATGTACATGCATGTGGCTGGGCGGGGGGCAGTGTACATGCCTCAAGTAGGTGGGACAGTTGCACTTCCCCCCTCACTCCTGTGGATGCCCTCCCATTTCCTGTGTAGTTATTTCCTCCAGTGACATCATTTTGCATGGAGGAAGCGATTGGCTGTTGGGGCCATGACTTCCTGTTTGTCATTCCTTTTGTGGCCAAGAAATAAAACAAAGTGCCTGAGCTCGTGAGGGCAGACACATCGAGACTCAAGCTTGAAGCAGCATCTTTTCTGATTCTATCTCGTGCTACTGAAGTACTTCAATTTCCTTGTACCAAAGAGCTTGATACAAACGTGCTTTTAAGCACTAAGGAATTGTTTTGTGCTTTGTGTGCATCTTGATGCTGGAAGTGCACATTTTGGCGCAGTGTGGATTTGTACAAAGCCCAAGGAAATTTCCATGACAGTCCTGAATGGCATTTGTGATCTGCCGATCGCTGGTGCAATGCTTTACAGGGGCCTTCAGCAAAAAAATAATCAATGCACATTTTTTACCTGCAAAAAGATGTGCTTTTATTATTTTTTTGTAAAAAGGGAAACGTATCCTTTTAATGCGAGCACTCTCTGCTATGTGTGAACTAATCCTGACCTCTGCACTCCATATGCAATGGAGGGCACCGCATAAAGACTTTAGCAGCCAGAATTTAATATGGTACAGTATATAATAAATACCCTTGACCACTGTCCTCTACTGTATTGTACATATCCCTTATACTGTTGCATGTTACTTACTGTATGTTTCATGCACTCTCTGCAGAACTGCATGTTACATACTCCTGACCCCTGCATTCAGTACTTTATAGACTCCTGATCTTTGTATCACACCTGACTCCTGCACTATATACCATATGTTGTACATGATATGCTCTTGACCCTGCACTTTATACACTGAAAATAATACTGTACTCCTAACCAAAGTCTGAATTGTCCCAACAGTTGCTGATTGGTGTGTAGACCCTGACTACTGATCTACTTAAAGAGAGCCTGTCAAGAAAATGAAAAGAAGACCGTTAATACTTCACTACTGAACACCACGGCAGTCACAGAATTGGCCCCCGAAGTGCGCTGGGAAAACAATACTTCTGGAAATGTCAGTCTGCAAAGTTCTCACCGCTCTCGAAGACGACTCCCTCTGACCTCACATCACTATTATTAGCATTCCTCGGTGGCTCAAGCACTGAAGAAGGTGAGTGTCAGTACATCTTTTTTTTGTATCGAGATTCTTTTATTTATTTTTATTAAGGCAGGGTCAACTTAAGACATCCATTTCCAATTAATACGTTTAACTGCCTATTTAGTGAAGTGCTGTGAGCAAATCATCTCACAGATAGACAGCCGTGTGCAATGGACAGAACTGTTCATGCTGTACAAATATTTGAGGTTTGTAGAACAGTCACACGTTTCTCAATTGAAACTTTCTAGATAGGCGACTACATCTCTCTGTGTATTTGCTGCTGTTATTACCTGTTTACTAACTCCAGAATGATTGTGATTACATTTAACAAAGCCATTTGATTTTGTTTTTTTATATGTAATAGTTTTGATTCTCTACCGTTCCCACTCCAATGCAGCCGTCATCATTCAGAACTGAAGATCAGAACTTGTTCATGTTAGTTGCTCCATGTTCAGGAGTTTTGTAGTAAACCTATCCTTTATTGCTCGGATAAATACCTTATTGCTGTGTAAAGCTGTGTGTTTTTTTTCTGTTTTTATGTATATTAATGATATCATATGTAGGGATGGGCGAACGGTTTGGCTCGAGCATAAGTTCGGGCCGAACTTTGGTTGTACAGATATTCTGTGAACACCGAAAAATATGCGGTGTTCAGGGCAAATTCGAAAGCCGCCAGAACACTGTTAGTCTATAGGACACTAACATTTGCTCAAAACATGTTCAAAAGTGCTAATTTTAAAGGCTGATATGCAAGTTATTGTCATAAAAAGTTGGGGACCCGGGTGCTGCCCCAGGGGACATGTATCAATGCAACATTTTTTAAAAACTGAAGTTTTTTCGGGAGCAGTGATTTTTTTTTTAAATCTTAAAGTCAAACAATAAAAATGAAATATTCCTTTTAAATATCGTGCCTGGGGGGTGTCTATAGTATGCCTGTAAAGTGACGCATTTTTCCCACGTTTAGAACAGTACCACAGCAAAATTACATTTCTAAAGGAAAAATTGTCATTTAAAACTGATCACGGCTGTAATGAATTGTCGGGTCTCGGCAATATAGAAAAAAAATCATTAAAAAAAAGAGCATGGGTTCCCCCCAGTCCTTTACCAGGCCCTTTGGGTCTGGTATGAATATTATGGGGAACCCCGAACCAAAAATTTAAAAAAAATTGCGTGGGGGACCCCCTGAAATCCATACCAGGCCCTTCAGGTCTGAAATGGAAATTAAGGTGAACCCTGCGCCAATTTTTAAAAAAATTCATAGGGGTCCCCCCAAAATCCATACCAGACCCTTATCCGAGCACGCAACCTGGCAGGCCGCAGGAAAAGAGGGGGGCAAGAGAGAGCCCCTCCTCCTGAACCGTATCGGGACACATGCCTTCAACATGAGGAGGGTGCTTTGGGGTAGGGGTGGTTGTGGGTCTATGCGGGCGGGGGGCTTATCAGAATTGAACCCCCAGATCACGGCCTCCCCCCCATGTGTGAATTGGTAACGGGGTACATTGCACCCCTACCATTTCACCAAAAAAAGTGTCAAAAATTGTAAAAAAGGCAAGAGACAGCTTGGGAAAAGTCCTTTATTAAAATAATTTTCGGTCCGTCGGGTGGCTTCCGGATTCCGATAAGCCCACAGCGCACATACCCCCACAACCACCTGGCAAGGGTTGTGGGGATAAGGCCCTTGTCCCCATCAACATGGGGACAAGCTGCTTTGGGGGGCTACCCTCCCTATGTTGAGGGCATGTGGCCCGGTACGGTTCAGGAGGGGGGGGGGGCGCTCCTCTCATCCCGCCCTCTTTTCCTGCGACCTTCCAGGTTGCATGCTCCGATAAGGGTCTGGAATGGATTTTGGGGGGTCCCCTATGCCATTTTTTTTTCATTTTGGTTCGGGGTTCCCCTTAATATTCCTACCAGACCCAAAGGGCCTGGTAAAAGACTGGGGGGGACCCCATGCCTTTTTTTTTTCAATGAGTTTTATCTATATTGCCGAGACCCGACAATTCATTACAGCCACGATCAGTTTTAAATGACTTTAGAAATGTAATTTTTCTGTGGTACTGCTCTAAACACGGGAAAAATGTGCCACTTTACAGGCATACTATAGTCACCCCCAGGCACAATATTTAACCACATGCCGACCGCGCTATAGTCAAAAGACGGCTACAGCGCTGTCGGCTTATCCTGGGTGGACGTCCTACAGACATCCTCCCAGAAACTTGTTCCTGCGCGCCCCCTGGGGCGCGCACTCGGGAACATCCATGACCGCCGGGTCCCGAGGACCCGGCACATCACGGATCACGGTATCATCATGGATCATCAAATGACGGAGCGATCACATGTACACAGACCGGAGTCACGTCATGACGCCGGTTCCTCCCTCCCCTCTCTGTACCGATCGGTACAGTGAGAGGGGAGAAGCGCGCAGGGGGGGAGATGGGACCAGCGCTGTGGGCTGGATGTGTAGTGCCCACAGCGCTGGTCAGTGACAGCTACACTGCCACCACTGTGCAATGCTCTGTTGCATTGGTCTGGTAAGGAAGGGGGTTTAAGTGGTCAAGTGGTTAAAGTAAACGGCCGCTGATAGCGGCCATTTACCACGTGATCGCTCCGTCAAATGACGGAGCGATCACATGTACACAGACCGGAGTCACGTCATGACGCCGGTTCCTCCCTCCCCGCTCTGTACCGATCGGTACAGTGAGAGGGGAGAAGCGCGCAGGGGGGGGGGGGGGGATGGGACCAGCGCGGTGGGCTGGATGTGTAGTGCCCACAGCGCTGGTCAGTGACAGCTACACTGCCACCACTGTGCAATCCTCTGCCACCACTGTGCAATACGCTGCCACCACTGTGCAATACTCTGCCACCACTGTGCACTACACTGCCACCACTGTGCAATGCTCTGCCACCACTGTGCAATGCTCTGCCACCACTGTGCAATGCTCTGCCACCACTGTGCAATGCTCTGCAACCACTGTGCAATGCTCTGCAACCACTCTGCAATGCACTGCCCCCACTGTGCAATACTCTGCCCCCACTGTGCAACGCTCTGCCCCCTACTCGCCAATACTCTGCCAATACTCTGCAATAAATTTTAATAGAAACAAAGAATTTTTATTTATTTTTTTTACCGAAGTTTCAGTATATTTTGATTTATAGCGCAAAAATTAAAAAACCCAGCGGTGATTAAATACCACCAAAAGAAAGCTCTATTTGTGTGAAAAAAAGGACACAAAATTAATTTGGGTTCAGTGTTGCATGACTGAGTAATTGTCATTCAAAGTGTGAGAGCACCGAAAGCTGAAAATTGGTCTGGTTAGGAAGGGGGTTTAAGTGGTCAAGTGGTTAAAGTAATATTTCATTTTTACTGTTTCACTTTAAGCATTAAAAAAATAACTGCTCCCAAAAAAAACATCTGTTTAAAAAAAAAAAATTTGCATTGATGCATGTCTCCTGGGGCAGGACCCGGGTCCCCAAACTCTTTTTATGACAGTAACTTGCATAAAAGCCTTTAAAATGAGCACTTCTGATTTTTCATGTTCGTGTCCCATAGAATTTTACGGTGTTCGTGTGTTCTTCCAAATTTTTTTCTTGGCTAGAGTTGCCATTTTTTTCAGTGTTAACTTAGAAATCAGACAACTAAACCTGCACTGGCAAACACAGACACCCTTTTCGTCTAGTGTTATAATTCACACATTGAGAATTACATTTAGAACGGCAATGAATAGGTTTATGTCAATGCATTAGTACAGTCTGCATCAAAGCTGAACTCCAAGCAGCTATAAAAGATACAAAATAGTGCAGCAAGGTATGAATAACTCAATAATTGCACTTTTTAATTTGCAATGTAAAGTATGTACTTCAATTGATTTAGTATTGGCTTCTTGTAATCCTCTATACTGAAACCCTTAAGCTAGGTGAGGGACCAACAGGGCTGGGACCCAGCTAGGTGTGCTGCATGCAAATGTGTTGGCAAGAAACATGCCGATAGGTAAACTCCCAGGATGTTGCTAAGCGAGACTTGGCTATTACTGTTCACCTTCACCATCACAGGAGTAAGCTCTCAAACTCTGAGTTTAGAGATACTGCATCAGTGATGGAGAGAGAGCTTGTGTGAAGGGGTTTGAATTGGAGAAAGAGATCACTTCTTTGATGGTGAATAGTAATGGCTGGGCCTCGCTTGGTAAACTTCTAGCAATGACTTGGGAGTTTTCAGGTCAGGCTTCATGAGGTACATAAATGGCCTATAGCGAGGGCATTTTTCAAGTTTTGTCAAAGCTGCACAGCTTGTTTTCATCTAAAGACATCCCTTAACTGCATAGGCATATTTTGGTAAAGGTGAACTGTCCCTTTAATTAAATATGAGCTGCATCTGCTCCTTGTTCTAAATTTAGAAGAGTTGTACAACTCTTTGTTAATTCCCCCCAAGATTTGTACAACTTAAAGGGTAAGTTCACTTTTAAAAATAATTAAAATAAATGCATAATGTTTTTAGGTAAACAAATGTGCATTTTTTTTTCTTTTGAAGCCTGTAAAGCATTGCACCAGTTGTGATGAAACGTCCCACACGCCGCTTGAGCGCTTTCGTCATATACCGCTTCCTCCCAGTCTGAATATAGATATCAGATATTCCAACCGCTCCCAAGAACAAATAAGGCAATACTCGTTTGGTTGCTGAACATGAACTGTTTTATTTGAGATGACACATAAATATATACAGCAGGCTGACAATACAAACTGTAACCAAAAACCTAATTAACATGAGCTAGTTTACTAACCATTTACCCAGATTTGGTGACTCAGAGATACACATTTTCATAAATATCAACACAGAACTCCTTCACACAATAGCATGGTTAATTAGCACAAACAACAATGGATGAAAGACTTTTAGGCCCCTTTCACACTGGGGCGGGAGCCGCGGCGACGGTAAAGCAGCGCTATATTTAGCGCTGCTTTACCGTCGTTTTAGCGTGGTATTCGGCCACTCGCGGGGCTGTTTTACCCTCGCGAGCGGACGAAAAAGGGTTAAAAAGATGCTGCTAGCAGGACACTGCTAGCGCGACGCTCCAGTGTGAAAGCCCGCCGGCTTTCACACTGGAGTGAATGGGGCCTTTTTTTTCAGGGGGTGTACAGGCGCTATTTTTAGCGCTGTACCGCCTGAAAAACGCCCCAGTGTGAAAGGGGCCTTAGAAGCCATACTAGACTTATTTACATTTTAGCAGACAACAGACAGACAGGTGGCTGGAGTTGATGACATCAGCATCTTCTAACAGTATGGGGGTTATTTACGAAAGGCAAATCCACTTTGCACTGCAAGTGCACTTGGAAGTACAGTCGCTCTAAATCTAAGGGGTAGATATGAAATGAGGGGGAACTCTGCTGATTTTATCATACAATAATGTGCAAGCTAAAATGCTGTTTTTTATTTTCCTTGCTATGTCCCCCTCGGATCTACAGCGACTTTACTTCCAAGTGCACTTGCAGTATGTGTCACAACAGTATGACTCATTATTTCTAATATGGCATATACAGAGTTCCCAGAGTCTTGTGTGTCTTGGGGGGACATGGATCTGAAACCAAAGCAACACCACCTCAAGGGTGCCCAGGCATACAGCTCACAAAGAGCACCGTTCCCCCAAAATCCAGAGCCCATAATCAGTAGGCAAGAGGCCAGCATTCACCAGTGATGCAGGTCTGCAGATTTGTCAGTGTATCTGTGTGCCTGTACATCCCGTATGGGAAAGCAGATACACTGACCGGAAGAATCCATCAACTACCACTGTGCTACACAGCCGTAGTCATACGAGAACTACAAGCCGACAGCTGCAAGGGACATCGGTGCTTGTAGTTCATTCACAAACAGAGCTGTGTGAATGAATGAAGCGGCCATGTGGTCATAGCTACGCACGACCGTGCGGATTTAAAAATGTGACTGAGTACAGGGAACTTTTCCCTGTACTGCTGCCACAGGAAGGGGAAGGGAAATCGGGTAGCATCTGCAACTCCAGCATTGGGAACATACACTCTGGAATAGACAAATTTTTATATATATATATTTTTTTTGTTTATTAATAATTTTTTTAATATTTGATAAAGTTTTCAATATTTGATTTGATTAACATCAATTTTATTGTTCTTAATGTCAGATCTTGTTTTCCTCATATGGACTAATTACCACTCAAAAGAAAACTGACAATTTACTGTTACCATTCCTAACCCGCCCCCTCCTCCTCCAACCCCCCCCCCCCCCCCCTTTTTGTTTTCTAGATTGTTGTATCCAGAGTGCGCCGTATCACTTCATTGTTTTTTAGCATTGGCAACATGCTTCATGTTCCACCCTAAAAATGGGTAGAGCATGTAACATGTTCCTAAAAGCAAACTTATCCTTTAAGAAGTAGGGCCACATCTCTTTTGGTAGGTTATAGAAATGCACTTAGTTCTGCTCTTCTGTGACCCAGATTCAGCCGACAGCGGGCTAAAGTCAGCTGACGTCACTCAGTCCATATAGACTCTGGAGTGAACTGAACTTTAATGTCGGGATCCATCCAGATGCCTGACCGGTAGATAGATCAGCCTCTCAGCGTGTTGCTTAGAGCCTGAGCCAGACACTCCCGGCCCCTCCACAGCCTAGTGTCCCACTGACAGTCACCTGCACTCTGTTCTCAGAAGACTGACAACTGAGTGATTAGTGGTGTTTAGTTGCTCAGTGCTCAGTCTTGGAAGTGGTTGGGAACACGTGCAGCTAGCTTAGTATGATTGTGTCTTTTTTTTTTTTTTGTTTTTTTTTAATCCCAACCTTCTTGTTTAAACTCAGAATTTGAAAAAAAAATTTCAATGAAATCCAATTAAAAAAATGTATAAAACATTTATAAATAGACTCCATGGTGTCTACACTACAATATATTTCAATATTGATTATTTGAAATGATAATAGGTGATTTTATGATATTTGAGGTTTTCCAAAAAATGTGATACGGCTGTTAGTTTTCCAGGATTTGTCATTAAAAAATGTTATCTGGTAACATTGTGTAATACAGTGGATATAAAAAGTCTACACACCCCTGTTAAAATGTCAGGGATCTTTGATGTAAAGAAATGAGACAAAGATAAATCATTTCAGATCTTTTTCCACCTTTTAATGTGACCTATAAACAAACTGAAATATTTTAGGTGGAGGAAAGTAAAAATAAAAAAATATTATATTATGGTTACATAAGTGTGCACACCCTTAACCACTTGCCGACTCGGGCCATAGCCAAATGACGGCTACAGCACGGCCGGATAATTCTGAGAGTGCGTACAATGACATCCTCCCAGACTTGCGCTTTCTGCGTGCCCCTTTACCGCATCACAGATCAAGGACAGCGGTCCCTGACCACGTGATCACACCGTCCAATGACGGTGCGATCACTTGTCAACAAACCAGCGCATGTCTGGTTCAGCTCTCCCCTCTCCTCGCACACTGTACATAGCAATTGGTACAGCATGCAAGGAGAGGAGGGGGACTGCAGCAGCACTCACCCCTGCCTAATCCATGCCTCATTCTAGCCCATCTGTGCCTAATTCATGCCCATATGTGCTTCATCCATGATGCATCAATGCCTCATCGGTGCTCATCCGTGCCACATTCGTGCTTCATCCGTGCCACATCTATGCCTTATCTGTGGAACATCTGGCCACATCAGTGCTCATCCATGCCACATCAATGCTCATTTATGCCACATCAGTGCCACTACAGTGCTTTTCGATGCCCTACTGTGTCTCACAAAAGTGTAATAGGTAGTCAGGAAATTAAATTTGTAATTTTATGTCCCTAGAGCACCTGACAGGATCCCTGAATTTTGGGCCTCTGTATGTGGCCAGGCTGTGTAAAAGTCCCACACATGTGGTATCGCCATACTCGGAAAAAAAATTACTACTTCAAAAAACTCACCATGCCTCTTACTAAATACCTTGGAATGTCTACTTTCCAAAAAGGGGTTATTTGGGGGGTATTTGTACTTTATTGGCTTGTTAGGGCTTTAAGGAATGAGATGTCTGTCAGTACATCAGGTGTGATCAATTTTCAATGATTGCCACCATCGTTTGTAAACAAACTCTATAACTTGCAATGCTAGTTCACACCAGATGCAGTTCCGGTCGCTTTTTTTCTGCACTACAAAAGGCATGCACGCTGTTTTCAATGTATTCCAATGGCTCTAGTTCACACCAGTGCAGTCAGTTTGCAGTCAGTTTCCGGTGCAGAAAAAAAACAGAGCGTGTTGCTTTTTTTCTGCACAGAACTGTACTGGAACCTTGAAAATTGTATCAAAAACGCACTGGAACTGCGTGTGGTGTGAACTGTAAGCAAAAACTGATCCCTGCTGAGCAGCGGTTGTTCACGGGGCGGATCATGACGGATCCGTCCTGTGTGAAAGAGCCCTTAAAATAGGCCTAGTTAGGAAGGGGGTTTAAGTGCACAGTGGGCAAGTGGTTAAACTAATACTTTGTTGAAGCACCTTTTGATTTTATTACAGCGCTCAGTCTTTTGGGGTACTAGTCTATCAGCATGGCACACCTTGACTTGGCTATATAACCAACTATATAGCAGCCAGATAATTTTCTGTGATCCCTGGAGTGGGCACCCCCACCCTGACTGCCCCACCATGCTTCTCAGGCTCTGCTGTACCACCTGTTGGTCTAGGACCAACATAGCAGGCCCAGAATTCACCCAAAAGCGACATGTAAAACATCATGGATCTTGTGGCCAGGGAATAAGCTAATGGAACAAAATCTACACTCTGTTAGTTTCGATAGAAAGCAAAGGAGATGTGTCCCATTAGAAAGAATAAAAATATTCTCCCCTATGTGATATGAATGAAGTTTAGTAAAAGTCAAGAAAAGTCAAAAAATAAAGTTGCTCCTAAAAATCTCCCTAGAGCAGGTTAAGCCCATCCTGCCGAACATATAAACACAAATGTAAGGGCACCTATCAGGGGGCACCTAGGTACGAAAGCTAATTCTGAATTTAAAAAACTCTGAATGAACACTCTACACACTGCTAATCACCCTTTCTAACAATCTGCATAAAATAGGGATTTTTAGTTCACATACATTGCAATACATGTTCAAGCTGGCCAATTGCATCACCGTAATCCCTCTCAAATCCTAATATATATATATATATATAGATAGAGAGAGAGAGAGAGAGAGAGAGAGAGAGAGAGATAAATTGATATAGTAGGATTTGCGAGGGATTGTGGTATATGTGTGTGTGTGTGTGTGTGTGTGTATATACACACACACAGTTTCTCACAAAAGTGAGTACATCCCTCACATTTTTGTAACTATTTTATTATATCTTTTCATTTGACAACACTGAAGAAATTACACTTTGCTACAATGTACAATGTAAAGTAGTGAGTGTACAGCTTGTATAACAGTGTAAATTTGCTCTCCCCTCAAAATAACTCAACACACAGCCACACCCCTAAGTGAAAATGTCTAAATTTAGCCATTTTCCCTCTCTGGTGTCACGTGACTCGTTAGTGTTACAAGGTCTCAGGTGTGAATGGGGAGCAGGTGTGTTAAATTTGGTGTTATCACTCTCACTCTCTCATACTGGTCACTGGAAGTTCCACAGGGCACCTCATGGCAAAGAAATCTCTGAGGATCTTAAAAAAGAAAGAATTGTTGCTCTACATAAAGATGGCCTATGCTATAAGAAGATTGTCAAGACCCTGAAACTGAGCTGCAGCATGGTGGCCAAGACCATACAGCAGTTTAACAGGACAGGTTCCACTCAGAACAGGCCTCGCCACGCTCGACCAAATAAATTGAGTGCACATGCTCAGCATCATATCCAGAGGTTGTCTTTGGAAAATAGACGTACGAGTGCTGCCAGCATTGCTGCAGAGGTTGAAGAGGTTGGGGGGGGGGGGGGGGGGGGGGGTCAGCCTGTCAGTGCTCAGACCATACGCTGCACACTGCATCAAATTGGTCTGCATGGCTGTCATCCCAGAAGGAAGCCTCTGCTAAAGATGATGCACAAGAAAGCCCGCAGTTTGTTGAAGACAAGCAGACTAAGGACATGGATTACCGGAACCATGTCCTGTGGTCTGATGAGACCAAGATAAACTTATTTGGTTCAGATGGTGTCTAGCGTGTGTGACGGCAACCAGGTGAGAAGTACAAAGACAAGTGCGTCTTGCCTACAGTCAAGCATGGTGGTGGGAGTGTCATGGTCTGGGGCTGCATGAGTGCTGCCGGCACTGGGGAGCTACAGTTCATTGAGGGAACCATGAATGCCAACATGTACTGTGACATACTGAAGCAGAGCATGATCCCCTCCCTTTGAAGGCTGGCCCGCAGGGCAGTATTCCAACATAATGACCCCAAAACAGACCTTCAAGACGACCCCTGCCTTGCTAAAGAAGCTGAGGGTAAAGGTGATGGACTGGCCAAGCATGTCTCCCAGACCTAAACCCTATTGAGCATCTGTGGGGCATCCTCAAATGGAAGGTGGAGGAGTGCAAGGTCTCTGAACATGCACCAACTCTGTGATGTCGTCATGGAGGAGTGGAAGAGGACTCCAGTGGCAACCTGTGAAGCTCTGGTGAACTCCATGCCCAAGAGGGTTAAGGCAGTGCTGGAAAATAATGGTGGCTACACAATATTGACACTTTGGGCCCAATTTGGACATTTTCACTTAGGTGTGTACTCACTTTTGTTACCAGCAGTTTAGACATTAATGGCTGTGTGTTGAGTTATTTTGAGGGGACAGCAAATTTACACTGTTATACAAGCTGTACACTCACTACTTTACATTGTAGCAAAATGACATTTCTATAGTGTTGTCACATGAAAAGATATAATAACATATTTACAAAAATGTGAGGGGTGTACTTACTTTTGTGAGATACTGTATATACATATAATGTCTTAGAGCTGCATGGTTCTGGATAAAATTAGAAATTGCTTAGAATAAAGATCACGATTCTCGGCGTAATATCCCCCTGCCCCCAAAATCATTGAAGTGTATTTTTGCCCAAAAAATTGCTTTTGAGAGACCGCTCCGCAAATACAGTGTGGCATAAAATATTGCAACAATCACCATTTTATTCTCTAGGGTCTCTGCTGAAAAATAAATATATAATGTTTGGGGATTCTAAGTAATTTTATAGCAAAAAATACTGTTTTTAACTTTTACCTACAGATAAGCCTATAGTACGGTAGGTACTGGAAATATCTCTCCTACACCTGCACGGTCTAGGAGATATTTCCCATGTATGCTTGTGCCGACATCATCAGCGCATGCGCACTGAAGAAAGGGCACTGAAGAAAGTGCCGTGACCATCGGCTCCTGCACGCATGCGCGGGAGTGATGTCACGTGACTCCGGTTAGTCACAGCCAGAGTCCACGACCCCGAAAGGAAGAGGGGTGAAGGTGGACGCAGCCACCAGCAGGGACATCGGGGGCTTCGTAAGTAAGTAAGTGGCACATAATGGGCTAGTATGTGATGCATACTAGCTCCTTATGCTTTTACTTTGCAGGGAACAAAAGAGGAAGTAAAACCTAAGGGTTTACTTCCTATTTAATTTGTAAGCAACAAGTGTCAGAAAAACACTTATTTTTTTTTTAGTGGTTAAAGCGGAGGTCCGCCCACCACTGTAAAAATTAAAAGCCAGCAACTGCACATAATGCAACTGCTGACTTTTAATAATCAGACACTTACCTGTCCTGGAGTCCAGTGATGTGGGCACCGCAGCTGATGTTTCCATCAGCTGTCGGGTGCTGCCGCTTCCATTGCGAGTAAGGGAACCCGTCAGTGTAGCCTTACGGCTTCTCACCAGGAACTCTACTGCGCATGCGCAAAGCTCCGCTCCTCTCTCCTACTGGCCCGGCGGCCAGGGACGCAAATATCCGCTGCTGAGGCTCACGGAAGTGGGGACAGGATACCTGTGAAAGACAGGTATCCTGTCCCCCCTCCCCCCAAAAGGTGCCAAATGTGGTGTACAATGAGAGGAAGTTCCACTTTTGGGTGGACCTCCACTTTAAACTCATTTGCAGACCAAGTTCATCCCTTTGATCTAATAGAACCAAATGATACAATGTTTCTTTTTATCTCTGCACTGAGCAATGTTGTGATAAACTTGGCAGGCTGCATTTTTTTTCCCGTCAACTGTGAGCAGAGAAGGGCTCTGTACTGAATCGTGGAAATGCAGTTCTAAAAGGGGGGTTGAATCGAGATCGTGATTTTGTTAACGATTAATTGTGCAGCTCTAATCTATCTCTATCTTGATAGATAGAATGATATAGATAGATCAATCACCCATGAGGTGTTAAAGGGGTGTGACTACATTTTAACACTAAAAACACTAAATGAACCCTTTGCACGGTGCTATACACCCTTTCCAGAAAATGTTGCATTAAAATAGGGATTTTTAGTTCACATGCATTGCAATACATGTTTAAGCTGGCCAACTGCGTCAAAGTAATCCCTGTCTGGCCAGTCCTACACTACTCTAACTCCTATTCAGGCTCCTCCCCTCCCCTACCTCTAGTTTGCTCCTACCCTGCCTCTAGTTTGCTCCTCCCCTCCCTCTAGTTTGCTCCTCCCCTCCCGTTTTCTCCCCTCCCTCTAGTTTGCTCCTCCCCTCCCTCTAGTTTGCTCCCCCCCTCCCTCTAGTTTGCTCCCCCTTCCCTCTAGTTTGCTCCTCCCCTCCCTCTAGTTTGCTCCTCCCCCTCCCTCTAGTTTGCTCCTCCCCTCCCTCTAGTTTGCTCCTCCCCTCCCTCTAGTTTGCTCCTCCCCTCCCTCTAGTTTGCTCCTCCCCTCCCTCTAGTTTGCTCCTCCCCTCCCTCTAGTTTGCTCCCCCCTCCCTCTAGTTTGCTCCTCCCCTCCCTCTATTTTGCTCCTCCCCTCCCTCTAGTTTGCTCCTCCCCTCCCTCTAGTTTGCTCCTCCCCTCCCTCTAGTTTGCTCCTCCCTCCCTCTAGTTTGCTCCTCCCCTCCCTCCCCCCCCCTAGTTTGCTCCTCCCCTCCCTCTAGTTTGCTCCTCCCCTCCCTCTAGTTTGCTCCTCCCCTCCCTCTAGTATGCTCCTCCCCTCCCTCTAGTATGCTCCTTCCCTCCCTCTAGTTTGCTCCTCCCCTCCCTCTAGTTTGCTCCTCCCCTCCCTCTAGTTTGCTCCTCCCCTCCCTCTAGTTTGCTCCTCCCCTCCCTCTAGTTTGCTCCCCCCTCCCTCCCCTCCTCATCCTCCAACTTCTCCTTTTCCTCCCCTCCCTCTAGTTTGCTCCTCCCCTCTCCTCTACCTGTCCCCCTCCTCCTCCTATTCATCCATTTCTTACATTTTTTACACTTTATAAAATCATACAAGGCATATTGTATATGGCATTTTCAACAGTCATATATTACACAAATAACTGGTTCAAGATGACGTTTTCATTTTGTGTAACTAATATTAAGACTTCCTTCTCTTATTCATCCTTCTCCTTCCTCCTATTCATCCTCCTGTTTATCCTCCTCCTCCCTATCCTCCTCCTCCCCTCCTCCTCCCCTCCTCCTCATCCTTCTCCTCATCCTCCTCCTTCAACTTCTCCTCCTCCTCCTATTCATGCTCCTCCTCAGCCGTGACCTGGATGGAGGGGGAAGCCGCAGGCGCGACCTCCTCTTCTCTACCCTACTGCACTCCTCCTTTTTCCTCCTCCTCCTCCTATTTATCCTCCCCCTCCTCCTATTTATCCTCCTCCTCCTATTTATTATCATCCTCCTCCCCCTCCATCCTCCTCCTCCTCCTATTTATCCTGCTCCTCCTCCTCCTTCTATTTATCCACCTCTCATCCAACTATTGTATTGTATTCTTACTCTTCCTTACTTCTCCCCTACTCTGCTGTACTCCTCCTCTAGCCTACTATGCTACTACCAGATTTTACCTCCTCATACCTGGACGAATGTTTTTATGATGCTCTGGTGGTTCTGGGCTTTTTTGGTGATGGACGACGGTGTTTAGGAAATTGGGTAAATCTTTTATTTTCTAAACACCGGATAAAATGGGGTCTGAGGAGCTTTGTGACATATTTACATTCTGGATTACCTCCAGGAGTCAAAAGCTCAACCATATTTGCAGTGGAGTACATTACACAGCTGTAATCATCTGCGGCCTGCTGCTGCACATTTAAAAATCGAATGTGCTTTAGAGGGTCTTTAAGCAGAACTCCATAGCATCCCTGGATCTGTTTACAGGCAGATGATGTGTACGCCATCGCTCGACCGCTGTCGGCCATCACCACCCATTTACCATTCCAAGCCGTTACAAAAACATGTCCATCATTAATGTGCAAATGAATAGTTGGTCTTCTCGCTGGCATTGCACGTGAGCCAACCCATCTTATGCACATTCCCTGTGTGCCCTGAAATTGGTCATTTAGGATGGTAACTGCAGCCTTGGCAACAGCATGTCGGACAGGCTCACCATTTAGAATGTCAGCCTTGTCCTGCATGCTTAGTCCCAATTCTGGGATCCAGGCTGCAGTAGGTGCAAGTGTTTTAACCCTCTTTGTGGACATGGGATACTTGCGGTCTTCCCTTGATGGTCTCTTCCTTTTCTTCTTCCTATGATCCTGCTGGAATTGGACATGGCGCTGGTCCTCTGTAGAGCAGTTTATGGTGATCTTCAAATCTGAAAAGGATAAACCTAAAATGTTATTGTGTGCATTGCTTCACATATATAGAAATATTACAGCTGCATGATTCTGGATAAAATGAGAATCACAAATTTTTTTTTTTTTTTGCTTCGAATAATGATCACAACTTTCGGTGTAACATCATATTTCACATTATTCAAAAAATTGGGCTAACTTTACAGTTGAATTTTTTTTAATTCATTGAAGTATATTTTTCCCTAAAAAAATTGCTTTTTAAAGACCGCTGCGCAAATACAGTGTGACATAAAATATTGTACCGATTTCCATTTTATTCTCTAGGGTCTCTGCTAAAATAATATATATGTTTGGGGGTTCTAAGTAATTTTCTAGCACACGTGTTGTCACATTTCAACATCACAATATTAATCCACTAACCCGCTATCTAAGAAAATTGGTCAGTCTATTGCCATCTAGTGTTGCTGTTATATTTAACCATCATCAAAAATGCATATACAATCTATAATCTAAGTATATGCACTGCGCGATAGATAGATATATACACACTCGGTACTATGTAAAAATTTTAGGCAGGTGTGACAAAATACTATAAATTAAGAGTGCTTTCAGAAATAGAAGTGTTAATATTTGGTGTGACTACCCTTCATAATGGCACCAATTCCTCTGAGTACTCTTGCACGCAGTTTTTGAAGGAACTCGGCAGGTAGGTTGTTCCAAACATCTTGGAGAATGAACCCCAGATCTTCTGTGGATGTAGGCTGCCTCAAATCCTCCTGTCTCTTCATGTTATCCCAGACAGACTTGATGATGAGATCAGGGCTCTGTGGTGGCCAAACCATCACTTTCATGACTCCTTGTTCGGCTTTTTGATGATGATAGTTCTTAATGTCATTGACTGCATGTTTGAGGCCATTGTCTTGCTACAGAATAAATTTGGGGCCCAACACATGCCTTCCATGAGGGTTTGGCATTATGGATAAATATTTGCGTGTATTTCTCAGCATTGAGGACATCATCGATCCTGACCAAATCCCCAACTCCATTTGCAGAAATGCAGCTCCAAACTTGCAAGGAACTTTCATAATGCTTCAGTTTTGGCTGCAGACACTCATTGTACCGCTCTCCAGCTCATTGCAAACAAGCTGTCCCCTGCTACATCCAAATATTTAACATTTTGACTCAACACCTGCTGCCATTTTTCGGCACCCCACTTCTAGAGCTGCACGATTAATCATTAGGAATCGAGATCATAATTTTTTCCCCCTTGTGATCTTGACAAAGCATTTCCCTGATTTTTTTCTGTGCAAAGAATTTGTGCTGAAGCCGACAGCTTTAATAACCCCCCCCCCCCCCCCCCAAAAAAAATAGTCAGTTTGCCAAGTATCATAACATTACTCACCTGGGGAACTAACTATAAACATTGTAACATTTTGTCATTTAGATCAAAGGAATGAACTTTGGTGTGTAAATAAGGGATGGTTAACCACTTGCCGACCAGCTGCCGCAGTTGTACTGTGCAGAATGGCAAGGCTGGGCAAGACGACATTATGTAATGCCCCCTGCTTGCCCACGAAGCTGATGCGAGTGCCGCCAACGATCAGGGCACACTGAAAACCGGGGATCTGTGTGTGTAAACACAGTTTCCAGCTCTCTGAGGGGAGAAGTGACAGATCGTCTGTTCATACAGAGTATGAACAGCGATCTATCTCTTCCCCTACACAGTCCACTCCCCCCTTCAGTTAGAACACACACTAGGGAACACATTAACCCCTTGATTGCCCCTCTAGTGGTTAACCCCTTCACTGCTAGTGCCATTTTTACAGTAATCGATGCATTTTTATAGCACTGATCGCTGTAAAAATGCCAATGGTTCCAAAAATGTGTCAAAAATTGTCCGATGTGTCGGAACGTCGCAATTACTAGTAAAAAAAAAAAAAAATTATAATAAAAATGTCATAAAACTATCCCCTATTTTGTAGACGCTATAACTAAACTGTAGACGCAAACCAATCAATATACGCTTATTGCAATTTTTCTTTATCAAAAATATGTAGAATACATATCAGCCTAAACTGAGGAAAAAAATGTTTTTTTTTTTTATATATCTTTGGGGGATATTTATTATAGCAAAATGTAAAAACATATTGTGTTTTTTTTCAAAATTTACGCTGTTTTTTTGTTTATAGCGCAAAAAATAAAAACCACAGAGGTGATCAAATACCACCAAAAGAAAGCTCTATTTGTGAGAAAAAAAAGGACGACAAATTTTTTTGGATGCAACATCGCACGACCACGCAATTGTCAGTTAAAGCGACGCATTCCCGAATGGCAAAAAGTGCTCTGGTCAGAAAGGGGTAAAATCTTCCGGGGCTGAAGCAGTTAACCACTTTCAGACCGGACCAATTTGCAGCCAAAGGACCAGGCCCCTTTTTGCGATTCGGCACTGCGTCGCTTTAACTGACAATTGCGCGGTCGTGCGACGTGGCTCTCAAACAAAATTGACGTCCTTTTTCCCCCACAAATAGAGCTTTCTTTTGGTGGTATTTTATCGCCCCTGCGTTTTTTATTTTTTGCACTATAAACAAAAAAGTGCGACAATTTTGAAAAAAAACGCATTCTTTTTTATTTTTTGCTATAATAAATATCCCCCAAAAATATATAAAAAAATATTTATTTTTCCTCAGTTTAGGCCGATACGTATTCTTCTACATATTTTTGGTAAAAAAAATCGCAATAAGCGATTATTGATTGGTTTGCGCATAAGTTATAGCGTTTACAAGATAGGGGATAGTTTTTTTATAGCATTTTTATTAATATTTTTTTTTTTTATTAGTAATGACGGCGATCAGCGATTTTTATTGTGACTGCGACATTGTGGCGGACACATCAGACATTTTTGACACATTTTTGGGACCATTGTCATTTATACAGCAATCCATGCTATTTAAATGCATTGATTCCTGTATAAATGACACTGGCAGTGAAGGGGTTAACCACAAGGGGGCAGTGTAGGGGTTAAGTATGCCTAGGGGTGTGTTTCTTACTGTGGGGGGGGCGTGGCTGTCAGCTAGTGAATGCTGATCTCTGCTCCAATCACAGGGAGCAGAGATCGGCGTCACTAGTTGCTAGGCAGAACGGGGAGATGCTGTGTATTAACGCATCTCCCCGTTCAGCCTTCCCGTGAGACGATCGACGGGTGTCCCTGCGGCGATCGAGTCCGCGGGACCCGCGACCGGCCTCACGGGGGTCCCGACCGGTGCGGGAGCGCGCCGCTCCCGGCGCGCTCCCGATGGCACGGACGGCATTAAGGAGGGACTTATATATACGCCCTCCTGCCTGTCCGTGCCATTCTGCCAACGTATATCGTCGTGCGCCGGTCGGGAACCGGTTAAAGACTAAACCTTTTTCTGATATTTGTTGGTTTTAAGTTAAAATCATTATTTTTTGCTAGAAAATTATTTATAACCCCCAAACATAATATATATATATATATATATATATATATATATATATATATATATATATATATATATATATATTTAGCAGAGACCCTACAGAATAAAATGGTGGTTGTTGCAATATTTTATGTCACACTGTAATTGCGCAGCGGTCTTTCAAATGCAATTTTTTTTGGAAAAAATACACTTTAATGAATTTCAAAATAACTAAACAGTAAAGTTAGCCCATATTTTTGTATAATTTGAAAGATGTTATGCCGTGAGAATCGTGAAAAAAAATAGTGCTTCTCATTTTGGCCAGAATCGTGCAGCTCAACCCACTTCCTATGTTTTGATATGTAGTTCAGTCGCTTAGCCTGGTTTCCACATGGTATACATGAATACATAGGAAGTGAGATGCAGAAAAATGGCAGCAGGTGCCCTAGGCAGATTTATCAAAATTTGAAACATTTGGCTGTAGCAGGAGGCAGTTTTTTTCTTGCAAAGGTCTGGACAGCGGTATAATAATGAGTGTCTGCAGGCAACAGTGAAGCATTGTGAAAGTTCCTTGCAAGTTTGGAGCTGCATTTCTGTAACTGGAGTTGGGAGATTTGGTCAGGATCAATGATGTCATCAATGCTTAGAAATGCAGGCAGATACTTATCCATCATTCCATACCGTCAGTGAGGTGTGTGATTGCCCATAAATGTATTCTGCAGCACAACAATGACCCCAGACATATAGAAAATGTCATTACCGCTTGCCAACCACCCCCATCGTTTGGCGGATGCGTGTATCGCCGTAGCTGTACGACGGCTGCTTTAAGGGGTATAGTGGAGCGTGTGCGTGCCGCGGTACTATAGAGCCAATGCGTGTGCCCAGTTAGAAAGCCTCCCTAGTGTTAACCCCTTCCTTGCCAGTGACATTTATACAGTAATCAGTGGCTATTTATAGCTAATTGCTGTATAAATGTCAGCGATCCTAAAAAAGTGTTGAAAGTGTCCGATGAATGTCCGCTGCAATGTCGCAGTCTCAATAAAAATCGCAGATCGCTGCCATTGCTAGTAAAAAAAAAAAAAAAATAATAATAAAAATGCCATTTTGTAGACGCTATAACTTTTGTGCAAACCTATCAATATACGCTTATTCCCATTTTTTGGAACCAATAATATGTAGAAGATTACATATCGGCCTAAACTGAGGAAATTATTATTTTTTTTAAATTGGGAAAAATAATTCTAGCAAAATGTAAAAAAATATTGTGTTTTTTTTTATTTTTTTTTTTTTTAAATTGTCGCTCTTTTTTTTGTTCATAGCACAAAAAATAAAACCTGCAGAGGTGATAAAATACTACCGAAAGAAAGCTCTATTTGTGGGGATAAAAGGACGTCAATTTTGTTTGGGTACAGCGCCGTGCGATTGTCAAGTCCCTGCGTCGCTTTAACTATCGCAAAAAATGGTCCGATCAGGAAGGGGGTAAATCCTTCCGGGGCTGAGGTGGTTAATAACAATCTTAAAGCGGAGGTTCATACAAAAATTGAACCTCCGCTTTTCGGAACCCTCCCCCCCTCCAGTGTCACATTTGCCACCTTTCAGGGGGGAGGGGGTGCAGATACCTGTCTAAGACTCTAGACCCACTTCCTGGCATAGACTCCCACGGGAGTCTATGCCTCTTCCTGTCCCGCCGCGCTATCTGCTTCATTTCCTGATTCCCATACCGAAGATGGCGACGGCAGCATCCGAGGACCGAGGGACGGTTCGGCCTTGGGTGCCGACATCGCTGGACCCTGGGACAGCTGAGTGTCCTTATTTTAAAAGTCAGCAGCTGCAGTATTTGTAGCTGCTGACTTTTAAAAAAAATATTTTCGTGGGTCTCCCGCTTTCAGCATAGAGATAAACAAGGAGTCCTAAAAGTGATGGCTTGGCCCCTGCAGAGCCCTGATCTCAACATCATGGAGTTTATCTGGGATTACATGAAGAGACAGAAGGATTTCAGGCAGCCTACATACATAAAAGATCTGTGGTAAGTTCTCCAGGATATTTGGAACAACCTACCTGCCAAGTTCCTTCTAAAACTGTGTACAAGTATAGAAGACTTGATGCTGGTTTAAAGGCTAAGGCTGGTCACACCAAATATTGATTTGTTCTGAGCTTCTCTCCTATTCATTTACTTTCCATTTTGTTTATTGTTAAAAATAAACTATTACGACTTCTATTTTTAAAAGCATTTCTAATTTACAGCTTTTTTTTCATATCTGCATAAGACCCCTTTCACACCGAGGTGCTTCAAAACTGCCTATAAAACGGCTTTTGCTGCGCTTTTCAGGAGTTTCACTGCGCTTTTTTGAAGGTCACATGACTCAAAAAACTGCTGCAAGAACCATTTTGAGACGCTTTTGAAGAGCTTTTCAGGCGCTTCCCATTTATTTCAATGGAGAGGAGTGTTTTTTGATGCGCTTTTTTTAGCTCTCCAAAGATGCTGCTTGCAGTAGATTTTTCACCTCCCCACCAGCGCACCGCCCCAGTGTGAAAGCATCCATTGATTTTAACCACTTGCCTACCAGCCACGAACACCTCCTTCCTGACCAAGCCATTTTTCAGCTTTCAGCGCTGTCGCATTTTGAATGACAATTGCGCGGTCATGCAACGCTGTACCCAAATAAAATTTTTATAATTTTTTCCCCATAGATAGAGCTTTATTTTGGTGGTATTTGATCACCTCTGCGTTTTTTATTTCTTGCGCTATAAACAAAAGAAGAGGGACAAGTTTGAAAAAACATAATATTTTTTACTTTTTATTATAATAAATATCCAATTTTTTTTTTTTTTTTAAACAAATTTTTTCCTCAGTTTAGGCCGATACGTATTCTTCTACATATTTTTGGTAAAAAAAAATCGCAATAAGCGTATATTGATTGGTTTGCGCAAAAGTTATAGCGTCTACAAAATAGGGGATAGATTTATAGCATTTTTTTTTTTTTTTTTTTTAAATATATTTTTATTGAGATTTATAGCATTTTTTTATTATTATTTTTTTTTTTTACTAGTAATGGCGGCGATTTGCGATTTTTATCGTGACTGCGACATTGCGGCGGACACTTCGGACACTTTTGACTCATTTTTGGGACCATTCACATTTATACAGCGATCCGTGCTATAAAAATGCATTGATTACTGTATAAATGTGACTGGCAGGGAAGGGGTTAACGCTAGGGGGCGCTGCAGGGGTTAATGTGTACCCTATCTTGGTGATTCTTACTGTGGGGGGAGGGGACTGACTGGGGGAGGAGACCGATCGGTGTCCCTATGTACAAGGGACACACCATCGGTCTCCTCTCCTCTGACAGGACGTGGATCTGTGTGTTTACACACACAGATCCACGTCCTGCTCGATTACCGGGCAATCGCGGGTGCCTGGCGGTCATCGCGACCGCCGGGCACGCGCACCGGGGCCCCAGCTACGGGGCGGGCGCGCGCGCCCCCCAGTGGCCAAATTGTAGACGACGTCATATGACGGCGTCCCGCCAAAGTAGCTGCACCGTCCCGACGTCATTTGTCAGTTGGCGGTCAGCTAGTGGTTAACCACTATCCGCCCCTTCGGCCGTCAAATGATGGCTGGGCGGCGCGGCTCTCGTTCTGGGTGGACATCATATGACGGCCCTCCAGAACGACCGCTCTCACACGGACCCTGGGGGCGCGCATCGCGGCGATTGGTTGTGCGGTGTGTCAGTCTGACACATCGCTACACTGATCTCGGTAGCGCATGATCAGCCATGTCCAATCACGGCTGATCACGATGTAAACAGGTAGAGCCGTTGATCAGCTTTTCCTCTCTCGCGCCTGACAGTCACTAGTAGAGGAGAGCCGATTGGCTGCTCTCCTGACAGGGGGGTCTATGCTGACTGTTTATCGACGCAGCCCCCCCTCGGATAACCAACCAGGACCACCAGGATGCCACCGCGACCACCAGGGATGCTCACCACACTGGAGCACCAGGTATCCCACCCTAGACCACCAGGAAAATGCCAATCAGTGCCCAGGCAGCTGTCAATCAGTGCCCATCCCCAGTGCCTGCCAGTGCCAACAGTGAGGCCTATTAGTGCCACGTATCAGTGTCCAGCAGTGCTGCCTATCAATGCCCAGCAGTGCCACCCAGAAGTACCCATCAGTGCAGCCTCCTGATCAGTGCAGCCTATCAGCGCTCATCAATGAAGAAGAAAAAAGTACCCGTTGGCAACATTTTATAACAATGAAAAGGTTTTTTTTGTTTGTTTAGCAAACAAATTTAAACCCCGGCAGTGATTAAATACCACCAAAAGAAAGCTCTATTTGTGTTATATGGGTACAGTGTAGCATGACCACGCAATTGTCAAAGAGTGACAGCGATGAAAGCTGGCCTTGGCAGAAAGGGGGTATAAGTGCCCTGTAAGCAAGTGATTTAAAAAGGTTTTTAATTTTATCCTGCAGGTGAGTTGCTTTAGTTAATTTGGCTCAAATAAAATGGTGGCAATGTTTAAAAATCTACCTATGTAATGAATGTAGTCTTTTCACGTCAAGCTATGGTACATCTTACTGAACTTAGTTCATTTTGTTATCCACCACAACCCAAAACCCATGCTAGATAAACTTGTAGCTATATTAACCATGGGGGTCTAAGGCCAGCCAAACATTTTTCTTGTACAATTTTTCTTTAGATTTACCAAAACCATATAATAGGATGTCAAACCTGAACACCTCCTATGTGCATGCAATCAGGCAGGCCCCTGCACTATATAGCTGAAGGTAAATCTAAAGGAAATGAAATATGTAAATTGTATAATGTATGGCCAGCTAAACAGAATACATTTAGTAAAAAAGATTCTGCAGGCACAGCAGTTGAACTTTTCACCAATATCTCTTATCGCTAATATTGGAAATGAACAGAAGATGTTCTCAACAGACAGAATAAAAAAAGGAAAAATATGAGATCGAAAACTGTCTGTTTTTATAATATATGATTGGAGAATTTGCCATCAAAATGATCCAGAGACGGAATATTATCAGTAAATTTGTACAATGCGATTGCTGGGGAATCAATATATGAAAAATCATTTGACTACAACAATTTACCCAGCGATTATTTATTAGAGATATTTATACAGTACCAACTATTTACACAGTACTTTACATATATTTTAAATTCATATCAGTCCTCCCCTCAAGGAGCTTACAATCTAAGTGAAAATGTAATGTACTATGAATAGCGGCAGGAGGGGGGTGGAGACGGCTCACACCGACACTGTCCCCGGTGTCAGGGCTCAGCAGTCATGATGAACTGTGGTCAGTTTACAGGAGGAGGGCAGAACCTGCAGGATCAGCCAGGTTTTTTACAGCTTCCAGAGGGGCAGGTTAGACAGCACAAGCACTGTGCTGTTAACTTTCTATAAGGAAAACGGATGCATTTTTTTTTTTTTTTTTTAGGGTTACAAACACTTTAAAATGCTCACTCACTATACCCCTTAATGTGATACTATAGGTGTATTTTTTTTTTAATTAACAATATTACCTACTCTATACAATGGTTTTGAATAGAGCATCCCGATCACCTCTTCTCTTCTTTGGGTCCCCTGCCGGTGCTCCTGTGTCCTTCCCCCTGCTGAGTGCCCCATAGCAAGCCGCCTGCTATTGGTCACTTGTGCGTGCTCTCTCCTGAGCTGGCTATGTGTCCATAGACACACAGACCGTGGCTCAGCCCTGCCTCCTACTCACTGGCTGTAATTGACAGCAGTGGGAGCCAGAGGCTGCTGCTGTCTCTAAACCAATGAGGAAGGAGAGAGCCGTTGTTCCCATTCTCATTGCTGGATTGAGAATGGGGGGCTGTGGGTAGAGCTGCACACAGAAGGTTTCTTTACCTCCATGCACAGGATGAAGGTAAGAAACCTTCAGCCTTTAGAACCACCTTAATAATAATTAGATCTGAATGTGCCTTGAATATAATCTCCACACACTCCTGATATTTCACTCAACCTCACTCCTCTCCATTCTCAGAAGGTAAAAGTATCTGAACCACCAAGGGGGTTTCTCCTTTCCTTTAACCATTAGACACCCAGAGCAGGCCACTAAACTTTCACTCCATACAGACCGGGAAGAATCCTCATCGTTTTCCAACTTTTTATTATTTTTAAAATCCATGTAATAACATAAGAATATTTACTGACATTGTCCTGTGCCTGATCCGGAACCCGGAATGGAAAGCCTGCATAAACTTAAAGGGAGCTCCATCCTGCATAAAGCATACGTCACCCCCATCCGACTGTCTAAGTACAGACCTGACACTGACCCGACCTGCCCCAGATGTGGCGACACTGACAGCACTTTTTATCACCTTATCTGGTCCTGTCCACACATCCAACAATTCTGGGCACAGATTGTCAAGTTCCTTCACGACCAAATGGGCTCCCCTCTGACAGTATGCCCCCGTCAATGCATCCTTGGTCTTCTCCCCCTGCCAGAGGAAGAGAAATACCTGACAAGCTTTCTACAGGAAACCCTCTTTGCTGCCAGAATGCAGATAGCCCAAATGTGGCTCAGACCAGCTTCCCCCACTATCCAACAATGGAAAAATGCGGTGAACCTCACACTACCATATAAGAAGGTCCTCTACTCCCACCGCGGATGCCCTACTTAATTCCAAAAAATTTGGGACAGATGGTCAGAAAGCCCCAACACATGTGCTGACTGAGCTTACCCCCCTCCTTTCTACTAACCGCACATCGGTGCCACCAGTGCCCTGACACTCCCCCTGCCTGTGATGATCTCCCTACCTTCTCTTTGACCCGCAGGTATATGTATGCACCCTAGTCCCCCCTCCCAACTCCCACCTACTGATAGTACTACGAACATGATATCAGCAAATATTGATTGCGTCAGACAAACCGTGTATATGATGTCCTCACCCGTTGGTGCATGTTGCACCTGTTATCTGTTGTAACATATTCTGTATTTAAATACTCAATAAACTTTATTTTGATTAAAAAAAAAAAACTTAAAGGGAGTTCCACTGCTCCACTAATCACCTGGAGCCAGCATGCATTCCAATCTGGGCAGAAGTCACGTCATCGCCCAAAGCCTCGCCCTCCACCAATCCCGACATCCTCCGCGACCCCCTGACTGAGGAACCAACAGTTATACCAACCGTTGCCTGTTAGCCGGGCCAATTATATTAGCTTATTGTACAGGACACCAAGGATAGGTCCTGGATGGCTGCAATGCTTCACCAATATTTAGGTTCTGCTCCCTTGAACCAGTTGATCTCTGGAAGATTTACCCCCTCTTTATGACCAGGCCTTTTTTTTTGCGATATAGGTTTTTAAATCTAACTTTGACAACTTTTAAAATTTGTCAATTGCGCGTTCGTGCAACGCTGTACCCAGTAGAGCTTTCTTTTGGTGGTATTTGATCACCAGTGCCGTTTTTTTATTTTTTGCGCTACAAACTAAAAAAGGCTGACAATTTAGAAAAAAAAAAACAATATTTTTTACTTTTCTGCTATAAAACATATCCAATAAAAAATAGTGAAACTATCAAATGTATTTATCAATTTAGGCCAATATTTATTCTGCATATTTTTGGGTAAAAAGAAATCCCAGTAAGCGTATATTGATTGGTTTGCGCAAAAGTTATAGCTTCTACAAACTATGGGATATTCTTATGTTTACTAGTAATGGCGGCGATTAGTGGGACTGCGATATTGGGGCGGGCAGTCGAGACACTGACACTTTTTGGGGACCAGTGACACTAATACAGTTATCACTGCTAAAAAAATATGCACTGTCACTGTATTGATGACACTGGCTGGGAAGGGGGGTTAAACATCAGGGGCGATCAAAGGGTTAACTGTATGCCTAACCAGTGTTTTCTCACTGTGTGGGAGGTGCTTTTACTAGGGGAAGGCATTGATCCATGTTCCTGCTCAGCAGGAACACAGGATCATTGCCTTTCCTACAGACAGAACAGCGATCTGTATTGTTTACATTGGCAGACCGACGTTCTGGCTTTGGCCTAATGATTGGCAGGTGTCGGTGGACATCAATTCCGTGGTACCTGCAGATTAGCTCCTGCTGTGTCTAATAACAGTGGGAGTGGTCACAGGTGACACGCATGCATGACATGGATGTGTACGTGTGCAGAACAGCCTCCCTGCCGCAGTATATCGTGAGGAATTCTATATAATATTGGGTGATGAATTCCGGGACAATCAGGCATAAGGAGAGGACTGACTCGCTGTCCTCTCTGCATTGGTAATGGCTTATTTAGGAACGCCCGCCATCTTTAGAGGGTGGTACTTTGAAGAGGAATATCATTGTTGTGGCAGCAGCTAGCTACCCTAACCCCGGTATCCTCTTCTTCAGCGGGTGGTCCGCTTTCTGATAAAAGTGGTCTCTGCAGCAGATTCGCCGCAAGATCACTTTCATCAGCAGCGGGAGAGAAGCCCCCCCTCCCGCCTCGCTCCAGTGCCCTCCGCCGCTTACCAGAGGCGATCGCGTCAGCCCTGTTAGGTATGGAGGCGAGTGAGGAGAAGATGGACCTCACCCGTCTCCATACCATTGTAGGGCAGAAACAACATCAAAACATCACTTCCGCCTATAGCTCTTAAAGAGACATTTTTTTTGTGTTATTGTATTTTAGTGTAAATATGAGATCTGAGGTATTTTTGACCCCAGATCTCCTATTTAAGAGGTCCTGTCATACTTTTTTCTATAGGAAAGGTAATAGGAGGTAATAGGAATAAAAGTGACACAATTTTATTTTTTATTTTTTTTTTTTTTTAAAAAACAGTGTAAAAATAAAAGGTAAAATAAGTAAGAAAATTATTTTTAAACGCACCTCGTCCGCCGAGCTAGCGTGCAAATGCGAACGCATACGTGAGCAGCGCCCGCATATGAAAACTGTGTTCAAACCATAAACCATGATGGTTGGAGCGAGAGCAATAATTCTAGCCCTAGACCTCCTCTGTAACTCAAAACATGCAACCTGCATCATTTTTAAAACATCGCTTGTGGAGATTTTTAAGGGTAAAAGTTTGTCCACAAGTGGGCGCAATTTTGAAGCGTGACATGTTGGGTATCAATTTACTCGGCATAACATTATCTTTCACAATATAAAAAAAAAATTGGGCTAACGTTACTTATTTTTTAATTCAAAAAGTGTATTTTTTCCAAAAAAAAAGTGTGCTTGTAAGACCACTGCGCAAATACGGTGTGACAAAGTATTGCAACAACCGCCATTTTAATTCTCTAGGGCAGTGATGGCAAACCTTGGCACCCCAGATGTTTTGGAACTACATTTCCCATGATGCTCATGCACTCTGCAGTGTAGTTGAGCATCATGGGTAATGTAGTTCCAAAACATCTGGGGTGCCAAGGTTTGCCATCACTGCTCTAGGGTGTTTGAACCCCCAAACATTATATATATTTTTTTCTAAGTAATTTTCTAGCAAAAAAAAAAAATAATTTTTTTAACTTGTAAACTCCAAATCTCAAACGAGGCTCGGGGCTGAAGTGGTTAAGATAAATGGCTTTGCATGTGGTCCCGAGGAGCTATACCCCTGAACTTTACATTTATACAATCGATTTAAACTTTAAAATATACTCAGTAAAAGAAGATGGCAAATTAAGAACAATTAAAATCAAACTATTGATAATAATTGGGCCCTGTCCTGGGAAAGTTTCTGCTTAATGTGTGCCAACGTAATTGTGTGACATCACTCCTGACTCATGGGTATATGAAGACTATTGTCAGATTTATCATGGGTTTCAGTGGTAACTATTGCTTTTAAGAGATATCTGGTTAACCATACAGATATGCATTCAATATACACTATATTACCAAAAATATTGGGACGCCTGCCTTTACACACTCATGAATTTAATGGCATGCCAGTCTTAGTCCGTAGGGTTCAATATTGAGTTGGCCCACCCTTTGCAGCTATAACAGCTTTAACTCTTCTGGGAAGGCTGTCCACAAGGTTTAGAATTGTGTCTATGGGAATATTTGACCATTCTTCCAGATGTACATTTGTGAGGTCTGGCACTGATGTTGGGTGAGAAGGTCTAGCTCACAGTCATCCCAAAGGTGTTATATTGGGTTGAGGTCAGGACTATGTGCAGGTCAGTCAAGTTCTTCCATCCCAAACTCACTCACTCTATATTGCCAAAAGTATTGGACCACCCCTCCAAATCATTTGGTGGAAGGGGGATTATGGTGTGGGGTTTTTTTTCAGGGGTTGGGCTTGGCCCCTTAGTTCCAGTGAAGGGAAATCTTAAGGCATCAGCATACCAAGACATTTTGCATAACTTCATGTTGCCAACTTTGTGGGAACAGTTTGGGGATGGCCACTTCCTGTTCCAACATGACTGTGCACAAAGCAAGGTCCATAAAGACATGGATGAGGGAGTTTGGGGTGGAGCTTGACTGGCCTGCACAGAGTCCTGACCTCAACCCCATAGAACACCTTTGGGATGAATTAGAGCAGAGACTGCGAGACAGGCCTTCTCATCCAACATCAGTGCCTGACCTCACAATGAGCTTCTGGAAGAATGGTCAAACATCCCCATAGACACACTTCTAAACCTTGTGGACAGCCTTCCCAGAAGAGTTAAAGCTGTTATAGCTGCAAAGGGTGGGCCAACTCAATATTGAACCCTACGGACTAAGACTGGCATGCCATTAAATTCATGGAACAAGGGAGGGAATACCGCGCTCTAACCAAAAAATAAACTAAGATAAAGCAGCAACTAAGATTGTGGGATACAAACATATAAGAAAAGAAGAAGAGAAAATCGCTGCGCTGACAATGAGAAAACCAACGATGAGCCAGTGTTATATTACAATTAATGATAAATACATCTGTGACCACAAATGGGACACAAATGATATACTAAATAGCAAAAGAACAAGTGAAAGTCCCAAAACATAAATAATAAAGTCCCAACAATAAAAATATGTGTCAGATAATGTCCAGAATATATTTGATAATCAGACAATTAAATGGGTTGATAGATAAGTACAATCTTCCACCACCAATAAGTGTCAAACACCATATGAATTACACGCTTACCAGAAGGCAAGCAACAAGAGCTTGTGGCTGTACACCCAGCCAGGGCCTCTGTCCAAGGAAGTCCGGGGCAAACAGCTCAAAGGGCATCAGACACAGGAGCAAAATGCAACCACTAAACCAGTGATGAGGTTCAAAGGGGGCTCACGTCCTGTGTGTTCAGCAACCTCAGAGTCCATCTGTCTGTACAGTGTGGGAAATACTTCATTACAGGTAATACCTGATGTCCATTCGTCAGCCCCATAGAGCTGCACTGTACTTCTCAGGTGAAAAGGGACTTTAGGGCTCATGTACATGGGCATCAAGAACAGATGTCATTTAGCCATGGGGCTTGTGAATATTTAGCTGCTAGCGTCCTGTAGAAATCAATGTCAGGATGAAATATACAGGAGCTGTATACATATTTACACATCCCAGAGATAACTGCATACAGGGACACATGCCTACAGCGATATGCCCTGAATGCAGACTGTGTTCAGAGCATATGTCCCTATACACATAAATCACTGATCACAAGTACCACTGTGAAGGGGCAATAATATATGGGTACTGGATGCTGTTTTTCAGCTTTTTATTGATTTCTACTAGCAAGGCCTAACACAGAAACACCCCAGTTTTTACACTGTACAGCTCTAAGCGCCAGTGTGCATGAGGGTCAAACACAGGTAATCAGTCCAGGAGCCAGCAAGGCTAAGTGCTGAAGGCAGAAGATAATCCAGGAGCAGGCTGAGGGTCAAACACAGGTAATCAGTCCAGGAGCCAGCAAGGCTAAGTGCTGAAGGCAGAAGATAATCCAGGAGCAGGCTGAGGGTCAAACGCAGGAGAGAGCAGGAAGTCCGTAAAGCAAGCCAGGGGTCAGGTCAGGAGAGATTCAGCGTAGTCTTCAAACGATCCGGGTCACAACAGGAAATGGCAAACAGGAACAGGAAATGGTAAACAGGAACAGGAAGCAGAGGAACACAGGTGAGCTGAGACAAACCAGCAACTTGTCTGTCTGCCAAGGCTCCTTTTATAGGCTGGTCAGGGGATTCACGTTATGCGTGCACTTGTGCGTGCGCGCCGCTGAGTAGGGCCGCGAATGTGCGTCCGCTGGAGTGGCAATCCATGGTGCATTTGTGTGCGCCTGCGCGCAGGGAGATGGTAAGGTTGATCCAAGTTACTTCCCTGATAGTGCCCCCCCCGAGGGGCGGCCTCTGGACGCCCAAGCTGGCCATCAACTCCGGATGTTCCCGGTGAAAAGCTCTAATCAATCTTGGAGCATGAAAGTTACCAGACGGTTCCCAGGAGTTGTCTTCTGATGGGTACCCTTTCCATTTTACCAGGTACTGAAGTTGTCTTCCCATCTTCCTGCAGCTAAGTATGGCTTCCACTTCGAATTCGTCCTCCCCATCGATTACAACTGGAGGCGGGGGAGGCTCCTCTCTCTCGGGAAATGGACTAGGGACTACTGGTTTTAAGAGAGATACGTGAAAAACCGGATGTATTCTGTACGATCTGGGCAAGTCTAGCTCGAAGGCCACAGGATTCACCATTCGCTTGATTGTGAATGGACCTATGAACCGAGGACCTAACTTACGTGAAGGGCAGGGTAATTTGAGGTGAGTAGAGGCTAGCCAAACCTTTTCGCCAATTCCAAAAGCTGGATTCTCCTTTCTTCCCTTGTCATAGTGCTTCCTGTAGTCGTCTTGAGCTCTTTGCATGGTCTCTTGAATTTTTTGAAAATTTGATTGGATAGAGACTATCCGATCCTGAACAGCAGGGACTGAAGTTTCAGGGATGGTGTTGGGGAGGAAGGAGGGATGGAATCCAAAATTCGACCAAAACGGTGTTTGGTGAGTAGCCGTGTGTACCGAATTGTTGTATGCAAACTCTGCATAAGACAGGAGGGAAGACCAGTCATCCTGGGAGCCGGAACAGAAACAGCGGAGATACTGTTCTAGAGATTGATTTGTCCTCTCTGTCTGACCGTTGCTCTGAGGGTGGTATGCGGATGAGAGACAGACCTTGATTTCCAGGGTTTTGCAGAGTTCTCTCCAGAATTTAGAGGTAAACTGAGCGCCCCTATCTGAGACGATACTGTTAGGTACTCCGTGGAGTCTGACTATTTCCTTAATAAAGGTATTGGCAGTGTCCAAGGCAGATGGAGTACCAATCATGGGCACGAAGTGGGCCATTTTCGAGAGACGGTCAACAACGACCAGGATGGTGGTGAACCCTTCTGAGGGTGGCAGGCCAACAATAAAGTCCATGGAGATATCTGCCCATGGCCGTTCAGGGATAGGTAAGGGTCTCAGTAATCCCCAAGGTTTGGCTTTAAATCCTTTGTTGCGTTGGCACGGAACACATGAGGAGACAAATTTCTGACAGTCCCGCCTCCAACCAGGCCACCAGAAGGAACGAGAAATTAATTCTGACGTCTTCCGTATTCCGAAGTGGCCAGCCAACTTGTGGTCATGAAAAGTCTTTAAGATTGCTGGTCTTACTTCCTGAGGGACAAAGACCTTATCCTGTGCCCAAAATAGATCATTGCGTCTCTCCAAGGAAGACACTACTGGATCGGTACAGCAGCTTGAGGCTGTTTTAATGGCAGCTGCCAGATCAGATTGTGTAAGAAGAAGGAAATTTTGAGGTGACAGAATGGTGCTGGGCTCGGTTAACTGGGAGGATTCAGGGAGCATCCGAGAGAGTGCATCAGCTTTGCCATTTTTGGACCCGGGACGGTAAGAAATATGGAAGCTGAACCTAGAAAAAAAAAGTGCCCAACGGGCTTGTCGTGGTCTTAAGCGCTTGGCTGTTCTGAGGTATTCTAGGTTCTTGTGGTCCGTAAAAATTGTAATAGGATGGGTTGCGCCCTCTAAGAGATACCTCCATTCTTCTAAGGCGAACTTAATGGCCAATAGCTCTCGATCCCCGACATCATAGTTCTTTTCTGGAGGACTTAACTTTCGGGATGCAAAAGCTACTGGATGCAAAAGGGCTTTGGGGCCCCGTCTCTGAGAAAGAATGGCTCCAGTGGCGGTTTCAGAAGCGTCAACTTCTAACACGAATGGCAAAAGCGGGTCTGGGTGCTGTAGAATGGGTGCTGAGGTGAACAAAGATTTCAGTTTAGTGAAGGCTTCCTGAGCTTCTTGGGACCATTGGAAGCGACCATGTAGCCTGGTTAACTGCGTAATTGGAGAAACAATGGATGAGAAGCCGATGATGAATCTTCGATAGAAGTTAGCAAAGCCTATGAATCTTTGCACAGCTTTTTTATCCCCTGGAGCGGGCCATTCAAGAATTGCCTTGACCTTTTGGGGGTCCATGGCGATCCCCTCAGTGGAAATGACGAATCCAAGAAATTGGACAACAGTCTTCTCGAATTCGCATTTCTCTGCCTTAAGGTATAGTCTATGTTTCCTAAGAATGGTAAGGACCTTCCTTACATGGTCTCGGTGTAGTTCGATGGTGGCAGAGAAAATGAGAATGTCGTCCAAGTAGACGACTACAAAGTCATCAAGGTAGTCTCTGAAAATATCATTCACCAGGTGTTGAAAGGTGGCTGGGGCGTTGCACAGGCCGAAGGGCATCACTAAATACTCAAAGTGCCCAAACCTGGACCGGAAGGCTGTTTTCCATTCGTCATTGGCACGAATCCGGACAAGGTTATAGGCACCTCGCAATTCAAGTTTGGAAAAGATCTTGGCAGTCCGGAGGCGCTGAAATAGTTCTGGGATGAGCGGGAGCGGGTATCGGTTTTTGATAGTTATTTTATTGAGTTCTCTATAATCAATGCAGGGTCTGAGGGAGCCATCCTTTTTCCCAACAAAGAAAATACCCGCCCCGGCTGGAGATGAAGAGCGGCGAATGAAGCCTTTTTCCAGGTTTTCATCGATATAGGCTTTAAGAGCCTTTAGTTCAGTCTCGGACAGAGGGAATATGCGCCCAAAAGGAATTTCAGACCCTGGTAACAGTTCTATGGGGCAGTCGTAGGACCGGTGAGGTGGTAAACAATCTGCCTTCTTCTTATCAAAAACATCCTTAAACTCAAGATATGCTGGAGGGATATGCTGAAGATTGTCGGATGCAGGAATGACTGCCATACAAGGAGCTGGGACTGGAGGGAAACAGTGTTGAGAGCAGTAAACAGACGTAAAGGAGACCTTCTTCTTGCCCCAGTTAACTTGAGGGTCATGGGCCTGCAACCAAGGAAGCCCTAAAATAATAGGGAACATGGAAGAAGAAATTAAATCAAAGCGTAAGAATTCCTGGTGGCCTGAGTCCGTGGTGGTGAGAATCGGTTGCAGGAATGACTGCCGTGGTGGTGAGAATCGGTTGCAGGAATGACTGCCATACAAGGAGCTGGGACTGGAGGGAAACAGTGTTGAGAGCAGTAAACAGACGTAAAGGAGACCTTCTTCTTGCCCCAGTTAACTTGAGGGTCATGGGCCTGCAACCAAGGAAGCCCTAAAATAATAGGGAACATGGAAGAAGAAATTAAATCAAAGCGTAAGAATTCCTGGTGGCCTGAGTCCGTGGTGGTGAGAATCGGTTGGGTCTCCTGTGTCACTGGTCCGGAGCGGGGTAAAGACCCATCAGCCAAGTGGACAAGAAGATTTTGTTTTTTGTCATGGAGAGGGATGTGAAGATTTTGAGCCACCGAGATGTCCAGGAAACAACTGCATGCTCCAGAGTCAATTACGGCCGGTAGTTGAATCCTCTCTTCCGCCAGCTGCAGAGAAACAAAAAGAGTAACATAAGACTGGGCAAGACCTGTGGCTTGATAGTTCATAACAACTTGCAGAGGTGGCTTACAGGGTCTCACTGGGCAGTTGCGGAGGTAATGGCCAACCCCTCCGCAGTACAGACATAGGTTGGCCTGCCGTCTTCGTTGCCTCTCATCAGGGGAGAGACGAGGGCGAACAAGTCCTAGCTGCATGGGTTCCCCTTCCGAGGCCGAGGGGCCGGAAGGGACCGGAATTGGAAGGTAAGGAGTGGCTGACTTGGGGAGCATCCAGCTGGGCCCAGGGGTCTGAAGGCGCTCAGAGCGCCGCTCTCGCATGCGTCTGTCCAGCTTGGTGGCCAATTGAATCAGGTCCTCCAAAGAAGCGGGGGTCTCAACCCTAGCCAGTTCATCCTTTAAAGTTTCGGAAAGGCCTTGTCGGTATTGGTACCTGAGGGCGGCCTCATTCCAGCCGGTGTCAGCTGACCATTTGCGGAATTCGACGGTATAGTCCTCCACTGGTCTCTTTCCTTGTGTCAAGGCGTGCAGGGTGGCTTCAGCTGTAGCAGTTCGTTGTGGGTCATCGTATAACTGACCCATGGAGTTAAAGAAGGTTTCCACAGAGTTCAGGAGGGGACTTCTTTGTTCCATGAGGCTATGTGCCCATGCCAGGGGTTCGTCGGACAGTAGGGAGATGATGAATCCGACTTTCACTATTTCGGAAGAAAAAGTCCTTGGTTGCAGGGCCAGATATAAAGAGCAGGCGTTTTTAAATGCCCTGAACTTTTTCCGGTCGCCCGAAAATCGCTCGGGTGTAGGTACTCTCGGTTCAGGAACCGCCATCATCATGGCGGGTGGTGAATGGGCCTGAGGTGAGGAGGCCCCGCTGGTAGGTGCTGGTGCTGTGTTAACTGGTGCGGGTGTTCCGGCTAGTTGCTGCAGACGGCTGTCAATTTGGGTGTACCCTTCCTGCAATTTCTGCACAGCGTCTGCGAGGACTGTAACTTGCTGGCATAAAATCTCCAAGGGTGAACCCGCTCTGTTGGCCTCTGACATGGCTGGTTTGTACTATCAGCAAAGAGGTACTCACCGAGGCCAAGATGCAGAGAGCGGTGGCTGTTGCGACTCGGCGCACACCACCCCTGGAGGTGATACAGGGAGTGGGTTGCACCAAGAGGCACAAGCCTCCAGCGGGACACCTGACTTGTGTGAAGGTCTGGAAGATGGCTCATGCAGGATGGACCGGACCAGAAGGTAAGTGGCAAGCAGGTCTGTAAAACAGGTGAGGAAAGTCCAGAAACAGGCCGAGGGTCAAACACAGGTAATCAGTCCAGGAGCCAGCAAGGCTAAGTGCTGAAGGCAGAAGATAATCCAGGAGCAGGCTGAGGGTCAAACACAGGTAATCAGTCCAGGAGCCAGCAAGGCTAAGTGCTGAAGGCAGAAGATAATCCAGGAGCAGGCTGAGGGTCAAACACAGGTAATCAGTCCAGGAGCCAGCAAGGCTAAGTGCTGAAGGCAGAAGATAATCCAGGAGCAGGCTGAGGGTCAAACGCAGGAGAGAGCAGGAAGTCCGTAAAGCAAGCCAGGGGTCAGGTCAGGAGAGATTCAGCGTAGTCTTCAAACGATCCGGGTCACAACAGGAAATGGCAAACAGGAACAGGAAATGGTAAACAGGAAGCAGAGGAACACAGGTGAGCTGAGACAAACCAGCAACTTGTCTGTCTGCCAAGGCTCCTTTTATAGGCTGGTCAGGGGATTCACGTTATGCGTGCACTTGTGCGTACGCGTGCGCGCCGCTGAGTAGGGCCGCGAATGTGCGTCCGCTGGAGTGGCAATCCATGGTGCATTTGTGTGCGCCTGCGCGCAGGGAGATGGTAAGGTTGATCCAAGTTACTTCCCTGATAAGCGCATCTTTGCAGCAGCAGCAACACTAACCCCCACTGGCCCCAGAAAAAATAGACCCCCCAGCTGCAATAATAGACCCCTTCCAGCAACAGAAGTTACCCCAGCAATAATAAATAAACCAGCAGCAAAAACTAGGACCCCCTCAGCATTATTAGATCCCCATATTGTACCTCAGCAGGAACAATACATTCCTATTCCCTATGCACCATGAACTATATACACATATACAGCCTATACACATATATCACACACTTTAATTTTTTTTCAGGTTTCGTATAATGTAACACAAGCCTCCACATCACAATGCCTCTTTGGTGAACAGAATTGAATGAAATGTCACTTGTGACATTTCAATAAAGCTCTAGTGAAATAGTAAACAATACGATGCACCCAAATCAGATATAGTGGATTTCTTCTACATAAATAGGTGATTAATAGAGACCATTGTATGACAAGTGTATTAGGAGGAACAATGTGGTGTTGCTAATAGCAGAATTTGTTGATTTTCACAGCCTGGAGCAGCACTGACAGCTAGAAGCTGACTGGTTGCTAGGGTCAACAAGAGTTTTCTGTCACAGAAAACTCCTCCTACATCATCCCCAGAATAAGCTTTCAGTGAATGCTGCCTAGGAATGATGGCAGGCTGTACATGGCACACTGCCTGGATATCTAAAGGCATGCTGGGACTTGTAGTCTACACAGGCTCCAGCCTCAGTGCCATTAATCCACATCCTTTGTCATGACATATGGGAGGGGCCTGGGAACCAGAGGGCAGGGCTACCACACCAAACCCCACCCACAGGGAGAATATTTGGTTCTCTAGAGGAGGGGTAAGTCTGGTGGGTGGGGCTAGTACTGTAATTGGGATTATTGATGGGACCCAGTCATTCAGATTCACAGGGACACTGCTGGGGTCAGACCCTTCAAAACATGACAGTTGGTAACCACAACAGTTTAAAATGTATGTAAATCCACTTACTATTTGTCTGTGGGCGTTCAGACGTCATCTCCAATCCTCCCTGAATCAAAGTCGCTGAAAAAATGCTGAAAATCGCTGAGTCTCTCGCTTCCTTCCTCCTCGACTGTTGAGCTAAGAGTGAGTTACTGGTTACAGGCACCTCACACCATCACCTCACACCATGACCTCACGCTCACAGGTGCAGGTCACATGACCCACCCTTCACTGCTGGAGACTTTTTCCTGCATTTTCTGGCACACAGGCTAAACTGCACAGTTTTGGGCTGACAATTACTTTCCATTCCCAACAAATTATATATTTTCTGAAAGCAGACACTCTGGAGAGCAAAGTGATGGTAGTTACAATTTTTTATGTGTGGGAATATTAGCGCAGCGGTTTAAAAATCCCATATTGTTATAAAAAAAATACATTAAAGTTCGTTTTAATGTACACAAATACAAAATAATCCTAATTTTTTGGTAAAATATAAAAGATGAGGTTGAGCCAATGAGATACCCAACATGTCAAGCCATAAAATTGAAATGACAACAAACTTTGATACCCAAAATTTCCGATAGATGATGCTTTAAAACCCCTTTACAGGTCATCAGTTTTATCTTTATAGATATGTCATAATAAATAATTGGTTTTATCGGATGGCAGTCATCCATCTATTTTCTATGTGTCTTCAACAGGAAACACATGATTCACACTAATATAAAAATCCTGGGCACACAACATACGTGTTTATTCTGTATATGCATGTGTGGGGGGCTTTAAACCTTTTTTTATTATTAATTTTATAGAACTTTTTTTTCCCTAACATTGTAAAACTTTGTTTTAATGAATGCTGGTATTTAGTGTACTTACAGATGTGAGGGATATCTGGTCCCCGATGGGTGTTGTGGTTCCTCCCGCTGACTGCTGCAATACCACAGAGCTCTGTGGTCACATAGCAGGATGAACCACTGTGCCTAGCAAGGGACTCCATATCTAACACACAGCAGAATAATGTTGGATAGCAACAGCACTCATACCCATAACTCTTACAGAGAGCAAAGATTTGACTCTCTTCTGCCCTCTGGAAAGGAAAAAGTTCATTTTTACAGTTTAAGGCTCGGTTCACATATATGCGAATTGGATGTGTTTTGAACCACATTCAATGCACATACCATGTGAACCGAATGGCTTACAATGGAGACGGTTCACATATGTCCTGGGTGGCCTCGTTAATTTTTAAAAAGATCCCTGTGCATTTTTCAGTCTGGTTCAGGTGCAATTTCAAGTAAAAAAAATCGCACCTGAATCGGTAAAGAAAAGCACACTAGACTCCTTTTTTATAAACCACGGCTGGACATATGTGAACCAAGCTTAACAAGTCCATATAGATACAATGTTACATGTCTATGGAGATGCAAAACCCAAATGATCCAGGTCAGTCTAATGCCGCGTACACACGAAGGGACTATCCCGCAGGATTATCCTCTGAACCCAAGTCCAGCGGATAATCCCCTCGTGTGTGGGCGCCGTCGGACTTTTTGGTGCCAAAGTCCGGCGGACCAAAGTTTTAAGTTTGGTTTTAAAATTATCCGCTGGACTTGGCAGTCCGGCGGACAATTCCGCCGTTAGTAGGCAAGTCCACCGGACTTTTGAAATGAACGGACTTGCCGCTCATCGGCAAGTCCGTTCATTTAGCACGTGACTTCAGGTTACGTAGCTAGCGTAGGCAGTAAATGCCGCCGCGCTAGCTCCGTAAGCTGGCATGGATTTAAAGGGACTCCCCACGCCGAAAAACGGCGTGGGGGTTCCCCCCAAATCCATGTCAGACCCTTATCCGAGCATGCAGCCTGGCCGGCCAGGAAAGGGGTGGGGACGAACGAGCGCCCCCCCCCTTCCTGAGCCGTACCAGGCCGCGTGCCCTCAACATGGGGGGTGCCCTGGGGAAAGGGGGGCAGTGCGGCCCCCCCACCCCAAAGCACCTTGTCCCCATGTTGATGAGGACAAGGGCCTCTTCCCGACAACCCTGGCCGTTGGTTGTCGGGGTCTGCGGGCGGGGGCTTATCGGAATATGGGAGCCCCCTTTAATAAGGGGGCCCTCAGATCCCGGCCCCCCACCCTATGTGAATGAGTATGGGGTACGATGTACCCCTACCCATTCACCTAAGGTGGAAATGTAAAGTACAAAAACACCCACACTTTTGAAAAAATATTTTATTGCACTCCTCCGGGGGTCTTCTTCCGTCTTGGGGGTCTTCTCGCCGGACTCCTCCGCCATTTACCGAGCGGAGAAGTCCGGCTACCTTCTTCGTCGTCGCCGCCATCGTCTGGGGGTCTCGATCCGCCTTCGGGGGTCTTCCGTGGGTCTCTTCTGTTCTTGCGGCGGTCGTCATCTTCCGCGCCGCCGGCGCCTTCGCCTTCTTGTTCTTCTTCTTCCGATGTTGACCCGATGCTCTCTCTGCCCGGAATGGCAAAGCCGCGCTGCACTGGGACTTATATAGGGACATGGGGACAGGGTCACATGCTCATGTCACATGGTGACCCCGCCCCCTTGCGATGTCACAGTCCCGGAGGATGCTGGGACTGTGACATCACAGGGGGCGGGGTCACCATGTGACATGAGCATGTGACCCTGTCCCCATGTCCCTATATAAGTCCCAGCACAGCGCGGCTTTGCCATTCCATTTTCCATTGGAATACATGGAAAACACTGTGCATGCATTTTTAGGGCCAGTTCACACCACAAAAATGCACTCCGGATACGTTCCGGATCAGTTTTTGCTTACAGTTTACACCACACGCAGTTCTAGTGCGTTTTTGATACAATTTGCTATGTTCCAGTACAGTTCTGTGCAGAATAAATGAAACACGCTCTATTTTTTTTTCTGCCCCAGAAACTGACTGCACTGGTGTGAACTAGAGCCATTGGAATACATGGAAAACTCTGTGAACTGCAACTGGTGTGAACTAGCACTAAGGAAATTCCTTGCCCCCCCCCCCCCCCCCCCTTTTACTTTCAATGGATAACGGTAAACAGGACAAATAGGGTGAATTTCCCGGGAGCACAGACAACAATAAAAACTGGCAGGGGTTCTAATCCCTCTCCACTCTATCTTTGCCTTTACTTATCCTTAAAAGTGACAGGTCGCCTCCTCACCACCTGTGAAATGTCCTCTGAAATGTGATCCATTGCAGATCACTTTTTAGATGGGTGACAAAAGTACAGCCCCCGAACGCGATCTATTTAAGTGTATAGGGCTGTGCCACAACAGCTGTGCAACTGCAGGTAATGTATGAGGTTGTGGCACAGTGATTCAGCCCTTTTGGGGTTTAGACAGGCGGTGAAAAGTTGACGTATCACCTCCTCACTGTCTGTCAAATGCCCTCTGAAAAGTGACCACTTTTCAGATGTGCATCAAGGGCTGTCGCACATGAGAATGGTCCATAACAGCTTCACTATGTTTTCTTTTGTAATCTGAAATGATTGCACTAATTACCAAAAGTAATTTCAGTCTACCCATCCCAATCATGTTTATTTACATGGTGTCCACACGTCATTGAGGATCCTAATTCTCAACATTCTTGGTCTTGATCACACAAGGCCATAATTAATGCAATCAAAATGATCAAAGATGACAAAAAATTATAGGTGTTTCCTTTCAGCATTACCTGCTGTGTATTCCCAACTTCAAAGTGTCAAATAATTACTGTGCCTAACTTACAACTGGTGACCAACACTTCCAAGTGACAACATTTCTTTGAACATTAGGCATGTAGGCTCAGGGCCGCTGGTTATCTTACTCCCGCACTGTCCACAGAGCTTGCACTTTACACCAGGCAGCTGCTCTGAGACTCTGACATGTGTGAAGCAGCGCCCCCCCTCCCCCGCCCCCCGGTCTCCGCACTTACAGATCAGTGACATTGTGTGTGTCCACACTGTCCAGAACACCTCCCCCAGCCCGCCCTCCGCTCTGACTGGGAGCGGAGATAGTTCTGAATGACAGTGACATGTGTCCAGCAGCACCAGCCCACCCCATGCTCTCCGCTCTGATGTGTGTATCCAATGACCACCCCCCCTCCAAAGACGCTCTCCTGGACTGGGCGTGCCACACTGGAGTGGAGCAGAGGAAATCATGTGACAGTCACATAGCGTGGCTCCTGGCGGCGGCTCTCCAGGCTTGGAGACAGGTGGAGCCTGGAAGAGGCACAGACAGAGGCAGGTACAGGTGTACAGAACATTTTTTAGATCGGTGTGAGTGAGGAACAGGCAGCAAGAAAACAGGTTCACATCCTCAGATACAAGTTTGCTGAGCCCAAGACCATCACCTGCTGTGTGGTAAACACTGTTGCCTCCATAGATAATAATGAGATTGTATATATTGACAATGACATGCAATTTGCAAATGTTAGGTGTGTATATGTATTTATATGCACTGATCTGCCAAAATGCCAAGTATGTATGGGCTCAGGTGAGGCTGCGCTTGATGGGCACTGTTGAAACTGTATTTGATGGGCACAGGTGAGTGAGGCTGCATTTGATGAGCGCTGGTGGGGCTGCATTTGATGGGCACTGCTGAGACTGTATTTGATGGGCACAGGTGAAGCGGCATTAATGGGCACAGGTGAGTGAGGCTGCATTTGATGGGCACAGGTGAGACTGAGTTTGATGGGCGCTGGTGGGGCTGCGTTTGATGGGCACTGGTGAGACTGTATATGATGGGCACAGGTGAAGCGGCATCAATGGGCACAGGGGAGTGAGGCTGCATTTGATGAGCGCTGATAAGACTGCGTTTGATGGGCACAGGTGAGACTATGTTTGATGGGCACAGGTGAGGCTGTGTTTGATGGGCATAGTTGAGACTGTATTTGATGGGCACAGCTGAAGCAACATTAATGGGCACAGGTGAGTGAGGCTGCATTTGATGAGCGCTAGTGAGACTGCGTTTGATGGGCACAGGAGAGGCTGTGCTTGGGCACAGGTGGGGCTGCGTTTCATGGGCACTGGTGAGACTGTATTTGATGGGCACAGGTGAAGCGGCATTAATGGGCACAGGTGAGTGAGGCTGCATTTGATGAGCGCTAGTGAGACTGCGTTTGATGGGCACAGGAGAGGCTGTGCTTGGGCACAGGTGGGGCTGCGTTTCATGGGCACTGGTGAGACTGTATTTGATGGGCACAGGTGAAGCGGCATTAATGGGCACAGGTGAGTGAGGCTGCATTTGATGAGCGCTAGTGAGACTGCATTTGATGGGCACAGGTGAGACTGCGTTTGATGGGCACAGGAGAGGCTGTGCTTGGGCACAGGTGGGGCTGCGTTTGATGGGCACTGGTGAGACTGTATTTGATGGGCAAAGGTGAAGCGGCATTAATGGGCACAGGTGAGTGAGGCTGCATTTGATGAGTGCTGGTGAGACTGTGTTTGATGGGCACAGGTGAGACTGCGTTTGATAGGCGCTGGTGGGGCTGCATTTGATGGGCACTGGTGAGACTGTATTTGATGGGCAAAGGTGAAGCGGCATTAATGGGCACAGGTGAGTGAGGTTGCATTTGATGAGCACTGTTGAGACTGCGTTTCATGGGGACTGGTGAGACTGCGTTTGGTGGGGCTGCCTGCATTTCATGGGCACAGGTGAGGCTGTATTTGATGGGCGCTGCTGAGGCTGCATTTGATGGGCACAGGTGAGGCTGCATTAATTGGCACTATTGAAGCTGCATTGATGGGCACTGGTGAGGCTGCATTTGATGGGCATCCCTTACAGTCACACAGACACCAAAACACACAATACATCCCTTACACACACAAAAACCTCTGGTCGGGTCCCCTCATTAAAAAGGTGGGGTGTACGTGGCAAAGGAATGGGGGTGAAGTCGGGGTGGAGCCAGGGGGGGGGGGGGCGGCAAAATGAGGTTTCGCCTAGGGTGTCAAAAATCCTTGCACCAGCCCTGTGTAGGCTGTACATTTTGACATGCCGACATCAATTATATTCTTTGGTAAAACTTAAAGGCCCTCCCAGGAGTTGTGTTATTCAAAAGGCTAGTCCACTGGAGGAGTGTAATTCTAATAAGATGATAGTGCTTAGGGAAAAGTCAGGTTTGAAAGTTGCTAAAATTATGCAAACTTTATCGTTGGGTCATCGTCATCATGTTGCTTGTGATGAGAATATTAACCACTTGACCACTGGGCACTTAAACCCCCTTAATAACCAGACCAATTTTCAGCTTTCGGTGCTCTCACACTTTGAATGACAATTACTCAGGCATACAACACTGTACCTATTTGAAATTTGTTTCCTTTTTTTCACACAAATAGAGCTTTCTTTTGGTGGTATTTCATCACCGCTGGGGTTTTTTTTTTTTTTGCGCTATAAAAGAAAAAAGACCGAAAGTTCTGTAAAAAAATGTATTTTTCTTCGTTTGTGTTATAACATTTTGCAAATTAGTAATTTTTTTTCATATATTTTGGTCAAAATTTATACCCCTACATATCTTTGGTAAAAATAACCCAAATTGGTGTATATTATTTGGTCTTTGTGAAAGTTATAGAGTCCAGAAGCTATGGTGCCAATCTCTGAACATTGATCACACCTGAAGTACTGACGGCCTATCTCATTTCTTGAGACCCTAACAAGCCAGGAAAGTACAAATACCCCCCAAATTACCCCTTTTTGGAAAGTAGACATTCCAAGGTATTTAGTAAGATGCATGGTGAGTTTTTTGAAGTTGTAATTTTTTCCCACAATTCTTTGCAAAATCAAGATTTTCTTTTCTTTTTTTTCACAAAATTGTTATATTAGCAGGTTATTTCTCACACACAGCATATGCATAGCACAAATTACACCCCAAAACGCATTCTACTACTCCTCCTGAGTATGGCGATACCACATGTGTGAGACTTTTACACAGCGTGGCCACATACAGAGGCCAAACATGCAGGGAGTGCCATCAGGCATTCTTGGAGCCAGGGCCGGACTGGGAATAAAATCCAGCCCTGGAAAAAATTTCATACCAGCCCCACAGCATTATTATACCAGCGCAACAGCATAACGTCATTATTTCCTGGTTCATGAAAGGGAAAACCATACATTTTAAAGCACATTTGAAGAGTGTATTTATACACTTAATATAATTATATATTAATAAGACAGATATGAAATCACATAGGGCTTAGATATAGATAGAGAGAGAGAGAGAGAGAGATGGGGGGGAGCTTAAGAGAGCACTGGTGGGGGAGCCAAAAAGAACAGGGGTGGAGAGCACCGGGGGCAGAAAGAACAGGGGTGGGAAGCACAGGGGGCTGGAGAGCACTGTGGGGGATGGGGAGCACGGGGGGGGCTGGAGAGCACTGTGGGGGGTGGGGAGCTGGAGAGCACGGGGGGCAGAAAGAACAGGGGTGGGGAGCACGGGGGGCTGGACAGCACTGTGGGGGGGCTAGAGAGCACTGGGGTGGGGCCTGGAGAGCCCCGGGGGCAGAAAGAACAGGGGTGGAGAGCACTGGGGTGGGGGCTGGAGAGCACCGGGGGCAGAAAGAACAGGGGTGGGAAGCACGGGGGGGCTGAACAGCACTGTGGGGGGTGAGGAGCACGGGGGGCTGGAGAGCACTGTGGGGGGTGGAGAGCACTGTGGGGGGAGCTGGAGAGCACCGGGGGCAGAAAGAACAGGGGTGGGGAGCACGAGGGGGCTGGACAGCACTGTGGGGGGGGGCTGGAGAGCACCGGGGGCAGAAAGAACAGGGGTGGGGAGCACGGGGGGGCTGAACAGCACGGGGGGGCTGGAGAGCACTGTGTGGGGTGGGGAGCACGGGGGGTGGAGAGCACTGTGGGGGCTGGAGAGCACTGGGTGGGAGCTGGAGACTGATGGGGAAAGCTGGAGAGCACTGTGGGGGGTGGGAAGAGGGGGGGGGTGGAGAGCACTGTGGTGGTGGGAAGCAGGGGGGGGGCTGGAGAGCACTGTGGTGGGTGGGAAGCAGGGGGGGGGGGCTGGAGAGCACTGTGGTGGGTGGGAAGCAGGGGGGGGGGGCTGGAGAGCACTGTGGTGGGTGGGAAGCAGGGGGGGGGGCTGGAGAGCACTGTGGTGGGTGGGAAGCAGGGGGGGGCTGGAGAGCACTGTGGTGGGTGGGAAGCAGGGGGGGGGGGGGCTGGAGAGCACTGTGGTGGGTGGGAGGCAGGGGGGGGGCTGGAGAGCACTGTGGTGGGTGGGAAGCAGGGGGGGGGGGGCTGGAGAGCACTGTGGTGGGTGGGAAGCAGGGGGGGGGGGGCTGGAGAGCACTGTGGTGGGTGGGAAGCAGGGGGGGGGCTGGAGAGCACTGTGGTGGGTGGGAAGCAGGGGGGGGGGGGCTGGAGAGCACTGTGGTGGGTGGGAAGCAGGGGGGGGCTGGAGAGCACTGTGGTGGGTGGGAAGCAGGGGGGGGGGGGGCTGGAGAGCACTGTGGTGGGTGGGAAGCAGGGGGGGGCTGGAGAGCACTGTGGTGGGTGGGAAGCAGGGGGGGGGGGGCTGGAGAGCACTGTGGTGGGTGGGAAGCAGGGGGGGGCTGGAGAGCACTGTGGTGGGTGGGAAGCAGCAGGGGGGGGGGGCTGGAGAGCACTGTGGTGGGTGGGAAGCAGGGGGGGGCTGGAGAGCACTGTGGTGGGTGGGAAGCAGGGGGGGGGCTGGAGAGCACTGTGGTGGGTGGGAAGCAGGGGGGGGGGCTGGAGAGCACTGTGGTGGGTGGGAAGCAGGGGGGGGGGGCTGGAGAGCACTGTGGTGGGTGGGAAGCAGGGGGGGGCTGGAGAGCACTGTGGTGGGTGGGAAGCAGGGGGGGGGGGGCTGGAGAGCACTGTGGTGGGTGGGAAGCAGGGGGGGGCTGGAGAGCACTGTGGTGGGTGGGAAGCAGGGGGGGGGGGGCTGGAGAGCACTGTGGTGGGTGGGAAGCAGGGGGGGGGGCTGGAGAGCACTGTGGTGGGTGGGAAGCAGGGGGGGGGGGCTGGAGAGCACTGTGGTGGGTGGGAAGCAGGGGGGGGGCTGGAGAGCACTGTGGTGGGTGGGAAGCAGGGGGGGGGGGGCTGGAGAGCACTGTGGTGGGTGGGAAGCAGGGGGGGGGCTGGAGAGCACTGTGGTGGGTGGGAAGCAGGGGGGGGGCTGGAGAGCACTGTGGTGGGTGGGAAGCAGGGGGGGGGGCTGGAGAGCACTGTGGTGGGTGGGAAGCAGGGGGGGGGGGCTGGAGAGCACTGTGGTGGGTGGGAAGCAGGGGGGGAGGCTGGAGAGCACTGTGGTGGGTGGGAAGCAGGGGGGGGGGGGGCTGGAGAGCACTGTGGTGGGTGGGAAGCAGGGGGGGGGGGGTGGAGAGGGATGGGGAGCGCTAGAGAGCAGGGGAGGCAGAAAGAACAAGGATTGAGAGAACTGGGGGGGGGGGGGCTAGAGAGTGTGGTGGGGGAGGAGAGCACTGGGGGGAGCACAAGGAGAAGGGGGGGCAGTAAAAGAAGTTGGATAGGAGGAGAAGCAGGGGGGCGGCATAAAGAGGAGATGAGCTTTCTATATTCCTCCATGCAGCCGCTGATTCTCCTCCTCTCCCTCCTCCAAGCATTGAGCGGCTGCATGGAGGAATATAGAAAGCTCCATTTGCTCTTTATGCCGCCCCCCTGCCGATCCCCCTATCCAGGCACACATATATGGCTGTACTCACAGCCATCTCTCCTCCTGTGATCTCGGAGCTAGCCGGGTCTGTGTTCTGCCCCATAGACCGGCTCGTGTGATAGGTGGAACACTGATTCTCTACTATCACATGAGCCAGTCTAGGGGGGCGGGACCGTGTTACAGCGCGGTGCGTGGCCGCAGAACACAGACCCGGCCAGCTCCGTGATCACAGGAGCAGAAGAAAGGGGATTAAGGGGAGCACCGCAGCCGCAAAGCGGCCCCAGGGCAGGCAGCCTACCGGGAAATATCCCGGTAGGCCAGTCCGTCCCTGCTTGGAGCATAGATTACACATATAATTTCTTGACTACCTCTAAGGCCCCTTTCACACATGCGGACCGTATGTCCGTTTTTCATCCATCCGTTTTTGGATGAAAAACGGACATACATGCATGTCTATGGGATAGCGGGTGTCAGCGGATGAGCATCCGCTGACACCCGCTATCGTCCGCCTCCGCAAATGTCCGATTCTGCAGACGGAGGAAAACCCTATTTTTTCATCCGTCTGCAGAGCGGATCCGATCCCCCATAGAGGAGAGCGGAGAACTGACAGGGCTGTGCAGGGACCGCCCTGTCATCAGCCGGCTCAGCGGGGATCAGCTGTGCGATCCCCGCTGAGCAGCGGATCTTCACGGGGCGGATCAATACGGATCCGCCCCGTGTGAAAGGGGCCTTACACTTTTGAAGGCCCTGGAGAACCAGGACAATGGAAAGGCCCCCAAAAATGACCCCATTTTGGAAATAAAACAACCCAATGTATAATCTTTGAGGCTTATCGAGTCTTTTGAACATGTCATTTTTTTGGAAAATGTGTACAGAAAATGAAACCACATTTTTTTTTTTTTACACAACGTTGTCCATTTACACAATATTTCGAACACATAACATGTACATGGCAAAAATTACACCCTGAAATAGATTTTCCTACTCCTCCTGAGTACGGCGATACCACATGTGAGACTTTTCCACAGCGTGGCCACATACAGAGGACCAACATGCAGGGAGCGCAGTCAGGTGTTCTAGGGACATAAGTTTCAAATCTAATTTGACTACCTACTACACTTTTGTGAGGCACTGTAGTGGCATGGATGAGCATGAATGGGGATAGATGAGCCGTGGATGGGGATGGCTGAGCATGAATGAGTATGGATGGGTACGGCTGAGTATGGATGGGTATAGATGGTATGGCTGGGTATGACTGAGTACGATTGAGTATGGCTGGGTACGACTGGGTATGGCTAATTATGGATGGGGTGGATGGGATGGCTGAGCATGGATGGATGAGGATGGATGGGTATGCAGAGTATGGATGGCTGTGAAGGCAGAGTATGGATGGCTGTGAAGGCAGAGTATGGATGGCTGTGAATGCAGGGTATGGGCGGGTATGCAGAGTATGGACGGGTATGCAGAGTATGGACGGGTATGCAGAGTATGGACGGGTATGCAGAGTATGGACGGGTATGCAGAGCATGGACGGGTATGCAGAGCATGGACGGGTATGCAGAGCATGGACGCGTATGCAGAGCATGGACGCGTATGCAGAGCATGGGCGGGTATGCAGAGCATGGACGGGTATGCAGAGTATGGACAGCATGGCTGGGATCGTGAGCAGGGATGGATGGATGTCTCCCTGAGCAGGCTGTGGGCACTACACATGCAGCCCACAGCGCTGCTGCCACCGATCTCTCCCCTCTCCGCTCACACTGGATGGGAGGAACCGGAACTCACGCCGGTTTGTTGACATGTGAGCACGTGGTAAACGGCCGCGATCAGCCTATTGACCTGGCGGTCTCGGAAGTTCTCAGATGCGCGCCCCAGGGGGCACGCAAGAGCGGAATTCTGGGAGGACATCACTGTATGCCCTCCCAGAGTTAACAAACCGCCCTGTAGCCGCCATTCGGCTATGGGCCGGTTGTTAACTGGTTAAGCATTTTCAGTGGTGGATAAAGAAAGCAGAAGGCTGTTTTTCCTCCCAATGCAGCTCACACTGGCATATGTTCCCACACCATCAATGAAATATATATATTTGAAGTGCAGTAAGTACCCCAAGGTTCAGTGCTGGGACCCTACTTTTACTTTTTAATATTTTCAGAAATTATATTGGGTCTGCGATCAAAAGTAACATTTCTGTCTTTGCAGATGACACCAAGCTATGCAGTGGAATAACATCCTTACAGGATAACTCCAATTTACAAGCCAACCTCAATGCTCTGTCTAATTGGGCGACTATGTGGCAGATGAGGTTTAAAGGGGAAAATCCGATTGCCTCTAGGGGGATCAGGAAGGAATTTTTTCCTTTGCTTTAGCAAATTGGAGCATACTTTGCTGTTTTTTTTTTTGTTTTTTTTTTGCCTTCCTCTAGATCAACTGTGGGTATAGAATTGGGTATATGGGATTGTATGATATTATTTTTTTTTTATTTGTGGTTGAACTGGATGGACAACCTAACTAACTATGTAACTATGTAAGTAGCAGTTCAAAAGTATTTATATACCACCTATTATATGTATACTGTATATTCCTAACTAAATACAAAATAAATCCAAAACCACTATATTATTGATCCAAATTTAGATGTCCATCAATAATCAATAAATGTCTACAGTGTAACAATTTCAAGAAAACAAGAGCGTTTTATGTGATTTTTTTTTTTTATGTCATCTCAACATGTTTTGCCTCTAATCCAGATTCCTGAGGAGAATGCACTACAACATACAAGCAGTATATAGCATGTGGAATAGTGAGAGTGGTGGCACTACAAGAATAATATTGCTTCTTTATTGAGTCATGCCATTAAATGCAGAAAACAAAAAGAAATACACACAGTCCATGGACAGCCAGAAAACGTGTTTCACGTTTTAAGACATCGAGCTATCAGGTGAAACCAATCCCTGGAGAACAAACTCCATTTGGTTGGTTTCACCTGATCGCTCGCTGTCTTTAGTGAGTGTGCACCTTTGAAGCTTTCAGTAATGAATAACCACTGGCATGTAAAATGCGTTTTCTGGCTGTCTATGGACTGTGTGTATTTCTTTTTGTTTTCTGCATTTAATGGCATAACTTAATAAAGAAGCAATTTTATTCTTGTAATGCCACCACTCTCACTTTTCCACTTTCATAGGTTTTGGCTGCGGATCAGGCGGGCACCCAGGCAGCCACAGCAGCTGCGGATCTCCTTGCAGTCTGCCTCGGATCCACACAGCCACCTCTGCACACAGCAAGCCCCAGGCGGTATATGAAAAAGCCTTTACATGCTGTCAGAGGTGCCCATGTGCTCCAGCTGGAGCACATGGGCACCTCTGAAAGCATGTGAAGGCTTTTTTGGTCATGGCCTATTTTAAGTAATACTGCTCTTTTTTTTTGTGAGGTCCGCTATACAGATGGTTCATCCAGTTACATTTCAGAAAATTTGAAATTGCTCCTTGTGCTTCTCCTGTGGCCTCTTGTATTCTTTCTCCATATTTGTGCATATATTTACTGCTTGTATGTTGTAGTGCATTCTCCTGAGGAAGCTTCATTCAAGGCGAAAGATGTCGAGCTGGCTACACCTAGCAATTATTTTTGTCACAAATGAAAGCATTAGATGAATTACAAAAATCACCAGCTATGTCTTTGATTTAAAGATGATTTTACCACATTAATATGGTTTATGGAAAATATGAATAGAATTGTTTAGTTTTATATATTCATGTATTTTTTCTTGGCTGGCACCTAAAAAATGCCTTAATATTCTATTGTTTTCTTGTGACTGTATAATGGGGATGTGGTGTCCCTGGTTCCTCCTGTTATCCACAGTATCTTACAGTGTAACAATAGTGCATAAATCAAATGTCCTTTGATTAATCGTGTATATAAAAAAACAGAAAAAACTGACAGTGTATTAGGTATCTTGGTAACAACAGGTTACAAAAAAATGAAATAGAAGTGGATTTTAATGGTTGAGGCAATGTTGTTGGCGCCAACATGCACGGATTTCTGATTCGTGTGTCCCAGACACGTAGGCTGTGGACATAGACTTTTTTTTTTTTTTTGAGAGAGACATTTGTGGGATGCACTACGGAGATGATAATCCTTACTTGTTACATGTGTATATCTCTAAAGTTGTAGAGGATCCTGGATACCCCTTTTCTCTTTTCAAACCTGTAGGCATTATCCCCGCTTGTGGTTTTATTTCTGCCTCCCCACAGCCTAGGAGAGTGTGACTATTCCACCTGATGTAAACTGTTGGTATTTGGCATTGTGTCAGATGAAAAAATATGGAGACCTGAGGAAGCTGCCATGACTGCGAAACGTAACGAAAACACTCAATTTTGACTACTGCCATTGTGGTTTTATGTGCTTTTGTATGGAAGTATTATAGGGGTTGTTACTGTATCCCCACTTTCTGTATGTTTTATTTTAATAATGTTTTGTAATAAAATATGTATAAAATATTTTTCTATGGGGTTTGTTATAATGTTATACTGATGGGTCATCCTTGAACACCCGTTCTTCCTTTTTGCATTTATGTTCTTATAAAAACAATCATTTAAGAAAAGCATTATCACAGTTGAGGCCTACATCATCTGAATAATGGCATAATTTCTTCTGCTGCACCATACTTGAGGATTTATCAAGGGAGGATTCCTGATAGTAAATCGAGAGATATCCACAAGAGGTGTTTTAAACGCCTTAAAGACATTAATGGCTGTGTGTTGAGTTATTTTGAGGGGACAGCAAATTTACACTGTTATACAAGCTGTACACGCACTACTTTACATTGTAGCAAAGTGTAATTTCTTCAGTGTTGTCACATGAAAAGATATAATAAAATATTTACAAAAATGTAAGGGGTGTACTAACTTTTGTGAGATACTGTATATAGCACCATCAGTTTACGCAGCGCTTTACACATATATACAGAACATTTACATCAGTCCCTTACACTCAAGGAGCTTACACTCTAAGGTCCCTAACTCACATACAGGAGATGAGTCTGTGCAACTGTGTGGGATTGAAGGTAATGCTGGAGTTCAGCTTTACAGTATAACTCCAAACCTCTTTTAAAACGGCACAGATTGTAGATATGGGAGTGTAGCTGGCAAACTCTTCCTGCCTGTGATGGCACTTCAGTTTCTGGACTATTTCTATCAGCAGCAACTACTTCTGGCTGAAACCTTGGACAAATGCCGATATTCCATGTGCCAATTAATGGGTTGGTTGGCCAACATGCACAGAACTTGGCTCCACATATTAGCAACATATGATAAAAGGCCAAGGTGTGTTATTTTATTTGGGCAATCAATGGGCAGGATCATGGACTTGGTGTCTAGTTCTATGGCCTGTAGATTACTTTCTATGGTTCTCTGGAAGGAAGTTTCTATTTCTTGTACTGTGATGGCTTCTTAAAGATGATGGGGACAGACTAAAAATGACAGGCACCAAAGCACAACTTGGGTCCATAGCTGACAGGGAAAAAACAAGATGTTCTAGCTTTACAGGATACTTTTCATGTTCTGTCAAATTCAGCTCTAAATCAGAGTCTCAATAATAAAGCAATGGTTCTTATGTCATGTGCAGTAGTATGGGCAACATGTCAGTCATTATATGCATAGCAAACATGGAAAGAATAGAAAGTTTCTAAGGAAAAAAAACGCATTGGGCCAAAGAAACCATGTGGCTAGAAAGCACTCGCTACCTGGTTAAGAGAACAACAAGAGATTACAAACCATTCATACAATGGTTAATGGTCATATCTACCTCCCAGGAAGAACTGTCTGTAATGTGCTTTTGGTTGAACATATAACACAATGTGCAATAGGTGCATCTGTATACTGTTTCTTGACATTGAACTGTGAACTAAGAAGATGTGTTAAAGTGTATTTAAACCCAAAAAACAAAATGTAATTTCCCAGGCTACCTCACGTCAGCATACAATGGGTTAACACCTCTGGAGCTCACAGGACCACCTCTTCATAGCTAAATAAAAGACAGCCCCTCACCCACTGAAGTATTCTTTTTTTTTTGGTCAGGCTCCAGGCCACCTGTGGATTGCGGTTGGTAAGTACTTTGTTTGCTGCAAGGATATCCCCTCCTGCCGAACCTACCCCCTCCATATTCAGCCTCTCGTGGAGTTGGTGGATCCTGAATGTTGGATGGTAAACCCTCCTAAAAACTGGGTGAGCTTTGTGCCAGGCTGTGGGCAATGTTGCTTAGATAGCACAAATATTTCACAGGTGTGAAATTACTAAGCTCTGCAATGTCACCATTTGGGTTTTCTTGTCTTGTGTAGGCAGCGTGCCGCACTGCTCTCCTGGCTTTATCTTCAGTCTGAGAGTGGTGGTGGATGATGTCACAGAGCGCAGGGAGACGGGCGTGGGGTAGTGACCGCCAGTCACCAAGCAGCAGCTTAAACAGTCTTGGAACTGGCAGAGGAACTGATTTCTCTCTCTGCAGTCCTGCCTGTCTGTGTTTGAATAAATCAAATGAGTACATACACAACAAAGGTTCAAGATGGAGTCCATGCAAACAGTCATGATGATAGTTCAGCATGAGGACCAGTTAGTCAATCGACCTGCCTGACATATACTGCCATGTTCCAATTGGTGCATAACACCAGAGACATCTGAGATGTGCAGTGACTGGCTGTCACTTCCAGTTTAGGTGTTTCCCATTTTTAGAAATGGCACAGCACCAAGAAACCTTTTGAACATTTTGTTGGCAGTAGTGGCAGTAATTTGTCTTTGGGGAAAAGGCTCGATCACTTATTGGAGAACGTTTTTAATTGTAGCATGTGTAAGCCAGGAGCTGGCAAAGCATCACAGCCATGTCCTAGAAATCCTTTTTCAAGTTCAGTCGACTAGTGATCAGACAGGGAAAGCAGTTAACTTCTTCTTAATCTCTGAAGGATCTTGGAGTAGCTTTCCATGCCCAAATTAGTTGAGTGGTTTTCCAAAACTACAAAATTTGCAAAATGAAAATCTGTGTACGAAGAGTGATGGAGACAGCTATTATGTCAGCAAGGGATTGCATTGTTCCTATTTGGTACATTTTACAGCGACCATTCCAGTGCTGCCTTGGGCCAGGTGACACATGGGGGCTCTTCAATTTGCCTTCCTCTGTCAATAGGATGGGCTATCTATGGATCAAAAGGTCTTTGGGTCTGCACAATTTAGCAAAAACTGGAGTTTTTGGACACCAGTAAGCCTCTTTTGTGGCGTGCCTCGCAGCCCAGGAAATTTAATAATTGTGACATCGGATGCCAGTCTGCCTCCAGTCTGAGGCAACAAGTGCAAGGCCAATGGAGCCTAGTGGAATGCAGATGCTTTGACTGTCTTAAATTTAAGGCAGCTTTTTCTAGCATTGCAAGCCTTTCAGGATCTTCCTCCAAGGGGCCCAAGTGAAGTTGATGACTGACAACAAGAAAGCAGTAGCCTGCATTGCCAACCAAGGGGGCACCAAGTGTCTTTTCCTATTACTTTTTGTATAATTGGAGATATGGTTGGAGGTCAATTAACCCAGCAGTAATTTTAATAAAAGTACCATCATCCCTCTAAGATAAAACGTGAACAAGAGTGAGGATATGGGATTTTAAAGGTACCACATGACTACTGACAAAATATTTTCTCTAAAGGGCAAATTGAATTTTTGAATATTTTTATTGAAAAATCACATACAAATATATATAAAAAATAAATGAAAATACAGATGTCCACAGTCCTAGATGCATACACCTGTTCCTATAACAGACCTAGACAGCATAATATTCATTTATATATGATCAAAAGTTCAACAAGCTTCTATGTGTTTCGCCTGAAAAGGCTTCATCAGGAAAGTTGACAAGATCGATTGGATAAAATCAAAGAACAAACTTTTTCGGTATATTTGACCTTGGGTGTATGGGAAGGAGACATAAGAAAATGAATGTTAACATAATCTGAGAGAAAATACATATCAGTATGTTAAAGATAGATGAAAGCACAGGATACGATTGAATAGGAAGCGGGTTCTATAACTGCAAACATTGGTTAATAGGGTCCTAAGGCCCCCCCCCCCCCGGGGGAAACTAAATTAGAAAAACCTCCCCTACCCCCCACCCCATATATCCACCCACAACCCCCCATCCCCTGGGCAAATCCCCTATTGTACCCCCACCCATTAAAAGGCACCCTAGAGGTCCCCCGTAGCACTGCATAAACCCTACCTCTCAAGAGTCCAAAAACAGATGTCATCAGGGAGCTCAAATGGGGTGTCACCCCAATAAGAAAAAGCATTCAAGCAAGGATTTCCACTGAAAAGTGAGGGTCACCCGTAGGGAGGAATATGGAACTCACTGGATTAACGAGGCCATTATAGCCTCATCAATAATATATATCTGTAACACATGCAGAAAATACACACATTTATTCAACAAATTTGGCCCTATGATGTATAGAATCAGAAAATGAGAATAAAGTAGTGAACAATAGCGGATAAAAAGATATCCCCCAGTTCATAACTCACCGCAAATATACTTTTTGTTTGTTTAATCAGTGAATGGTTGGGAACTCATGCACACGATGACAACGGTGCTTTGTATCTGTTAATTGGCAAAAAACAGATACTGTAGTTGAGAGTGGTAAATTGTTGGCATAAAGTAGCCAAATATACATTTCATGCTATATCGCACAACTGCAAATTGATGGGAAAGTGATCTTACCTCTGTTAGCGCAGTATGCCCTGAATTATACCAATCAGGATACCCATGCCGCAGCAGCGGTGCGTATAAGAGAGAGGTCAATCCTGCTGAGTGCTGAAAATAAAATAAAAAAAATAATAATATTATTAATTAATTTATTTTTTTTATTTTATTTTATTTTCAGCACTCAGCAGGATTGACCACTGAACGATTTTTGGGCCCCCGTATGGACACCCAAGGATGCACAGCTAAATTTGGGCTATATCCCCTTCCAGGGGGTGATCCCATTCTGTCTGTGCGTCCACCCTGAGGTTCATCATAGCCACGGCCATCCGCAATATGCCTGACTGGCGTCACATGTCTGCCAGCAGCCAATGGTAACATTACCATTGTGCTGTCTGCAAGGCATGTATAATAGCGCCGCGGCACTTCCGGATTTTTCATTTCCGGTACCGGCTGTAAGTCCCTGACGCGTGCACCTCCTCCATTGTCCGCTTTGGCGCCAAAAGGGGCGTGACGTCATACGCCTTGTATTTTGGCGCCAATGGGGAGGGGTATAAATAGCACACAGACCCTTCCGGTCTGTGTGGGAGCTCACTGGCTATACGGACTTTCTGACTAGGTAACAACAATACCTCTTTATCTCTTTTTTTATTCTCTAGTGGATATGACCTTGATTTTGGTTTACTCACTCGGTGATTCCAACCAACTAAATGGGGGGTCTCTTTTTCCCCCTCCTCCTTTTTCCTTTGTGTTTTACAGCCAATATATGTGGCAGTATTTTCCAATACAACAGCCTTTTTACCTCTCTCTTATACGCACCGCTGCTGCGGCATGGGTATCCGGATTGGTATAATTCAGGGCATACTGCGCTACCAGGTAAGATCACTTTCCCATCAATTTGCAGTTGTGCGATATAGCATGAAATGTATATTTGGCTACTTTATGCCAACAATTTACCACTCCTCAACAAATGGTATCAGGCTGCCCGCCTCAAAAATATGTCTCAGGTGTGTAACTCCGTGTCTCTTCCACCGCTCCCCAGACAATAAACAGATACAAAGCACCGTTGTCATCGTGTGCATGAGTTCCCAACCATTCACTGATTAAACAAACAAAAAGTATATTTGCGGTGAGTTATGAACTGGGGGATATCTTTTTATCCGCCATTGTTCACTCCTTTATTCTCATTTTTTACTGATCATATACATCATAGGGCCAAATTTGTTGAATAAATGTGTGTATGTTCTGCATGTGTTACAGATATATATTATTGATGAGGCTATAATGGCCTCGTTAATCCAGTGAGTTCCATATTCCTCCCTACGGGTGACCCTCACTTTTCGGTGGAAATCCTTGCTTGAGTGCTTTTTCTTATTGGGGTGACACCCCATTTGAGCTCCCTGATGACATCTGTTTTTGGACTCTTTTGATAGGTAGGGTTTATGCAGTGCTACGGGGGACCTCTAGGGTGTCTTTTAATGGGTGGGGGTACAATAGGGGATTTGCCCAGGGGATGGGGGTTGTGGGTGGATATATGGGGTGGGGGGTAGGGGAGGTTTTTTCTAATTTAGTTTCCCCCGGGGGGGGGGGCCTTAGGACCCTATTAACCAATGTTTGCAGTTATAGAACCCGCTTCCTATTTGATCGTATCCTGTGCTTTCATCTATCTTTAACATACTGATATGTATTTTCTCTCAGATCATGTTAACATTCATTTTCTTATGTCTCCTTCCCATACACCCAAGGTCAAATATACCAAAAAAGTTTGTTCTTTGATTTTATCCAATCGATCATGTCAACTTTCCTGATGAAGCCTTTTCAGGCGAAACATGTAGAAGCTTGTTGAACATTTGATCATATATAAATGAATATTATGCTGTCTAGGTCTGTTATAGGAACAGGTGTATGTATCTAGGACTGTGGACATCTGTATTTTCATTTATTTTTTATATATAGGAAGGCGGGCCGTAGGCCGGCCTGAATTTGTAGGAGGAGTCGGGGGTATTTAAACCCGCCCTCCTCCTCCTTACGCCTGTCGGCCTGGTGTTGTTCTTACGTCAGGCGTCGTCGTCACTTCCGGCTTCTTCTCCACGAGGTCCCGGCATCTTCAGCGGTTTCCGGCGGTGTTCGGCGGTTTCCATCGGCGTTCGGCTCTTCTCGGCGGCGTTCGGCTCTTCTCGGCGGCGGTCGGCTCTTCTCGGTGGCCCTGGCTCTTCTCTTCATTTGCAGCGCTTCTCGGCTCCGCACAGAGCATCAGTGCCTGTGGGAGTTTCAGGTATCTCTCAGGGGTCATTCAGTAGGGGGGGGTAGTCTGGTCTGTACTGGCTGTAATTTCAATATACAGGATGGCTCATATCGCAGCATCACCAGGGGCATGTCGGTGCTGGGGGGGGGGGGGGGGTCTGTACTGGCTGTAGTCTCAATATGCAGGATGGCTCATATCGCAGCATCTCCAGGGGCATGTCGGTGCTGGGGGGGGGCTCCTGACGCACGGGTCCACAAGGGGGGGGGGGTGCTCCTGACGCTCAGGTCTGCAGGGGGGGGGGCTCCGGACACGCAGGTCTTCTTGCTGCAGGTGGGGGTCAAAGGTCATTCCATATATGTGTGTTGTTTCATACCAGCAAGTACGGGGTACACATGGTAAAAGGCGGTGTGGTCCGCTGGGACTTTTTTCCTGCAGACAGGTGGGCGCATGGGCATGCTGCGGGGATGGCGGGGCTTTTTATTTTGCACAGTCGGCATTTGTGTGATTTTGTGTCATTTCTCTGCGGGTAGTTGTACATCTGTTGTTTTCCTTCCTTGCAGGTCGATTGTCAAAATTACGTCTGCTTAATCTGTCGTTCCATTTCAGTAAGTGGCAGGTGGCGGTCACCCACGACTGGGGCGCAGGTGTCCACTCCCGGGGGCTCACAGGTTAGCGGTGTCACAGGTGCACACGGGGGTCGGGTTGAGGGGGGTAGGGCGGGCCCGCACAGGTAACGTCAGGGCACGGCCCATGGGTAAGGGGGTAGTCACACCACTGGGGGTTCACCCACCACGTCTGTGGGTGTCACACGGTTTGAGATGTTTCGTTTTTAATTGTCTTGTTCAGTGGCAAGTCTCCTCAGCCGTTTAGTCACGTCATGTCATGATCTTGCTCCACTTCGCAGCTCTCGTCACTTACCTGACACATTTCAGGTCTCGTAGGGGGTTTACGTAGGTTCATCTGCTTGCTTCAGATGCTCGTGGTTTCTAGGGTCTGTCTCATTTAGTCCCGTTTGTACGTTTATTTGCAGGGCGGGCATCGGGTGCCAGACGCAGACCTTGTGCGGTCGAGGTTAAGGCTTTTCGAAGGTAAGTCAGGTTGCTGGGGCATTCCCGTCTTCGTTTTCCTCGCCATGTCAAGGGTCAGTCGCCACCATGGTTACCTATCTCGGTTTAGGTCTGCGGGTTGAGGAATTCGTTTTTAATTGACTTGGATGGTGGCAAGTCTCCTCACCCGTTTGGGAAATTCCCCTCATATCAAGCTGGTTTCTTTCGTCAGGGGTCAGCACGGTCGGTCTAGGAACCTGTCACGTTTTCAGGTTCAGGAGGCCTGAGTGTTCGTTTTTAATTGACCTGTGGTTCAGGTTGTCTCGGCCTCCTTTAGGGTGGGGGGCGCATGCTCTCTTGGGTCACGGTTCAGGGGTGTTCCTCAGGCGCAGGAGAGGGGGGGGGGGTGGTAGAGGGGGTTGGGTTGTTCATCGGTACGTGGTTGCTGTTGTCATGTTTTTTCGTTTGTTTGATCATTTAGGGCATGTCTCAGGCGGGAGATATCGATGATTTTTCCTTCTTTTCCCCTTCCCCGGCTAGAGGATCGGATCAGGGCAGCACGCCTTCCATGAGGACCTGGACGGTTCCAAGATTGATGGCAGAGTTACGCCGCAGGGGTGTCGCATTTGCGGCGTCGGCCCGCAAGGCGGAACTTTTCAGACTGCTGTTCCCTACCTCTCCAAGTTTGGGTGTTGAGCAGGCCACCCTGCGAACAGTTTCTACGTCTCTTTCCCAGATCCAGGCTACCCTGTTACTCGCAGTTGAAGTTATCTCATGGCACCATCAGGACGTATCTTGCAGGGGTTCAGCACCATCTGTCCCTGCAGGATCCAAACAGGCCTTCTATCTTCACTGCCCATGCTGTCAAAGCCGCTCTGAGGGGCATCCTGAGGAGCCGCCCCCCTTCCTCAGTAGGTAGACTGCCGGTCTCGGGGCCCATCTTCCGGGGCATGTCTGAGTTGCTGGACATGGCTGCCTTTTGGGAGACTCCTCAGTTTGGTCCTGAAAGCGGCTATTTACTTGGCTTTTTTTGGGTTCCTCAGGCCGGGCAAGTTAACTCGTACCGGCTCGGGTTCTCGGGTGCTCATGGTCAATCAGTTGGTCAGATATCCAGATCACTTCGGGTTACACCTGTCTGCCTGCAAGACTCAGCAATTTGGGGCAGGGACTGAGGTCAGGTTTTTCAAATCTGGCAGTGCGTGGTGCCCCGTGGCAGTTTTGGACCAGCTTATGTTGCTGGTCTCAAGCAAGCCTAGGGACAGTCCCTTGTTACCCTTCCCCCATGCTCCCCTCACTATGGCGCAGTTCACGAGGCATTGCCGCACGTTGTGGTCCAACTTAGGTTTGAACCCGTCACGACTCACAGGGCACTCATTTAGGATAGGGGCGGCTTCTGCAGCTTCTCGCCTGGGGATCCCGGCTCACGTCATCAAGAAGCTGGGGAGGTGGAAGTCTGCATGTTTCTCCAGATATATCCCGGATCTGCATGTGGAGATGGCTCAGGCCTTCACGCATTTGACTGATTGATGTTGGGTTATTGCCAATAAAGGTTGTTTTCTATCACCCTATGGTTGTCTTTTTTGCCCCCTTTTAGGCATACTGACCACGAGACCTTTGGCACACCCCAGGTCTGTTTTCATGTGCTCCTTTGTTATGGACTTACTCAATCTCTCGTCAAGACTCTGAGTACAAATAGGAAGGCGGGCCGTAGGCCGGCCTGAATTTGTAGGAGGAGTCGGGGGGTATTTAAACCCGCCCTCCTCCCCCTTACGCCTGTCGGCCTGGTGTTGTTCCCCACCCTCCCGACCCTCTCTTTCTCACCTTTTTGCTTACTTTTATACTTGGGTATGCCCCCTTTTAGGCACACTGACCACGAGACCTTTGGCACACCCCAGGTCTGTTTCATGTGCTCCTTTGTTACGTACTTACTCAATCTCTCGTCAAGACTCTGAGTACAAATATTTGTATGTGATTTTTCAATAAAAATATTCAAAAATTCAATTTGCCCTTTAGAGAAAATATTTTGTCAGTAGTCATGTGGTACCTTTAAAATCCCATATCCTCACTCTTGTTCACGTATTACTTTTTGTAACAAACTTTTTGCTGGGCGGAGAGCCGCTTACAGGCAGTTAATGGCAGTCTACTTACTGGGAAAGAAGGATCCACTAACGGATCAGTTAGGCAAATTTCCAACAATGCATACCTCAACTAGTATTGGCTCTATGGGGCATTCTAGCGGTAGTTCTTATAGAGTCCACTGAACATACAGCTTCCGGTATTTGCAACAAGGTACAAAGGTGTAGTTATAGAAGGTGGATTCACAGTGCCAATGTTTTTTTCCGTTGGTGTTTCTCTTCCTTCAGTGTCATAAAGATGAAAGTTCTTCTGAAGATTTGGACAGAAAATGTTTAAGCCATATAGGTGCTTTCCACCTGCTGAGGAGGCCTTGGATTTCATTGCCCCCAACCCCCAGATGTCATCCGTACTACTAATCCTGTTTCCGGTCAAACAAGATCTTTTCTGCCAACATCAATGGCAGCACACCAATCCAGTGAGATTCTTAATAGCCTGGCAATTGAATCAGCCAGACTAGAGGTGCAGGGATTCTCATCCGAGATGGTTCAGACCTTGGTGAAGACCACAAGATCATGAATGCTACATATGAACATGTGAAGAAAAATTGTTTGCTCAGCAAAGTTTTCTATCCGGTGTCCCCAGCTCTAGACATTTTTACAATCGTCGCTTGAGGTTGGTGTGGCATACAACGCCATTGAACAAATGCTTCATGCAGGCCGTAATCCATATACGACCACCAAGGGAATTCTTGTTCCCTTCAAGGGACTTGGTTCTGAAAGCACTAGTACAGGCATTCTTTGCTCCAATATCTAAATTTCCATTGCGGTTCTTAGTGGTAAAACTAGTTCCTTTGACATCCGTTGCTTCAGACAAAAGGATGTTGGAGGTTGCAGCACTTTCCTGCAAAGATCCATTTTGTGTCTTTTACCGAAAATAGCAATACTATGTCCATCTCCAAAGCTCAATTCTAAAGTGGTATCCAGTTTCCAGGAAAACCTGGGGGCAGTCCCTCCAAGTATTCACATAGGCCCCTTTCACACTGGGGCGGCTGTACACCGCCTAAAAAAAACGGCCCCATTCACTCCAGTGTGAAAGCCGGCGGGCTTTCACACTGGAGCGGTGCGCTAGCAGGACGGTAAAAAAAAGTCCTGCTAGCAGCATCTTTGGAGCAGTATAGGAGCGGTGTATTCACCGCTCCTACCCATTGATTTCAATGGGACACCGCGGTAATACCGCGGCGGCGCTTTGCGGGGGATTTTAACCCTTTTTCGGCCGCTCGCGGGGGGGTAAAACCAACCCCGCGAGCGGCCGAATACCGCGGCTAAAACGACGCTAAAGCAGCGCTAAATATAGCGCTGCTTTACCGTCGCCGCGGCTCCCGCCCCAGTGTGAAAGGGGCCATAGAGTCACTAAGTACACAGCAGGAAGACTTCAGGTCCTTGTACATGGATAAGTTGCTAACAGTGTACATGCAAAGGTCAAAGATGGTAGGAAAGTGGACAATCTTTTGATTTTGCCGTCAGGTTCTCGACTCATCTTCTATTGGTTCACCAGGGTGATTAGATTGGCATGCAGGAATTAGGCCTTTCTACTCAGGAACAGGGGGCAAGCTCCTTTGACCGGAGGGGTGGCAGCCTTTGGGGCAGTTATGCCAGGATTTCAGTGAAGGATATATGTGAGACAGATAGCCCTTCATTCGACTTTACAAGCTAGGCATGTAGTCAACAGGTTCTGCAAAGTTTGGGGACGAGACATAAATGTATTTTTGTCTTTAACAGCTTTTCTTTGATTGTCAATGTTTCTTTTCATGCGTTCTCTACCCCCCCTTTATTCAGCTAGTTCTATCCCATTGTGTGCTGACATGAGGTGGGCCAGGAATACGGAAAATTGTTATCAAATACTTACCGTAATTTTCTTTTCCTAGTCTATCCTCACGTCAGCACAGGATTCTCTCCCTAGTGGCCTGGGGGAGGGGCTGTCTTTTATTTAGCTATGAAGAGGTGGTCATGTGAGCTCCAGAGGAGGCGTTAACCCATTGTGTGCTGACGTGAGGATAGGCCAGGAAAGGAAAATTACGGTAAGTATTTGATAACAATTTTCCGTAAAAGTGCAGCTCACTAGTTCTTGGATATAGTGACTGCATTAATTTATTTTTTGCCATGTATTTCCTTTTGTTTCATCTGGTGTTCTGCTACTAACACACTTTCTGTCCTAGGGTGACACTCTAGGACAGGGCTCGACAAATCCCAGGCGCCAGGTCGCCATTGCAACTAGAAATTGTGCCCTGGTGCCTGGGTTTTTGTCACTGACAGGTGCCTCTGCTACAGAGCCGGCTGTGGGGTCTGTCTGGTAGTGGGACTGGAGCAGGAAGAGAGTGCTCAGCAGCCACTGACATCATCCTCCCTTCTCCACACACTGTTGGCAGAACAGTGCTGCTGTGTTTGAAACTGTATGTAGAGAGGAGCTGTCACAATTGAGGTTGGATGTCGGAGGTGGGCGGGACCCAGCTATCCAACACCAGCCAATGGGATGAAATCTGGGCGGGCCGCTATGTGAATGTGGCCCCACCCCTTTCTTAAACAGCCCAATCATTGGCTGGATAGCTGCTGGGTCCCACCCACCTCTGACATTATGCTGAATTTGTCAGCTCCTCTCTCCATACAGTTTCACAGCAGAGCAGGCCTGGTAATATGATCCTAGAGTGAGAGCTCAGCTCCTCCCTGCAACCAATCAGCCGGCTCACAGCACACTGACACTCAGAACTGTTTTAAGTTTTGTATCCAGTTGAGATCAAATACCACCAAAAGAAAGCACATTTGGGTACAGTGTTTGCATGACCGCGCAATTGTCATTCAAAATGTGTGAGAGCGCTGAAAGCTCAAAATTGGTCTGGGCACAAAAGTACCCAGTACATTTACACACCGCAGAGCTGCAGAGAGCATTCAGTTTCACATTTACACTATCGGCTGTGAAACCTGCCGGTGCCACCTGCCAATGCCAGTTAGTGCCATCTGCCAGTGCCAATTAGTGCCACCTGCCAATGCCAACCTGTGCTGCCTGTCAGTGCCACCTGTCAGTGATGCCCATCAGTTCCAACCTCAATGCTGCCCCGTCAGTGCCACCTAATCATTGCCCATTAGTGCAGCCTATCAGAGCACATCAGTGTAGGAGAAAAAAAACTTATTTGCAAAATCTTATTTCAAACAACAAAACAAAAATTTATTTTTTTGAATATTTGTTATTTTTTCGCTTGGCATCAGGCATGAGCAATTCTTATTGCCCGATGCCCCAGACATGCAGTTCTGGGCGCTGGGCAGAGGATGTAAATAACTGGCTCCTAACTTTTTCAGCTGACTCCTAGATTCTAAGCAAATTTGTCAAGCCCTGCTCTAGGACATGAAGTTTGTTAGGCTTTGGTGTTTTGGTTTGGTGTTATCACTGTCACTCTCTCATACTGGTTACTGGAAGTTCAACATGGCACCTCATGGCAAAGAACTCTGAGGGTCTGAAAAAAAAAAGATTTGTTGCTCTACATAAAGATGGCCTTGGCTATAAGAAGATTGCTAAGAACCTCGAACTGAGCTGCAGCACGTGGGCCAAGACCATACAGTGGTTTAACAGGACAGGTTCCACTCAGAACAGGCCTCGCCATGGTCGACCAAAGAAGTTGAGTGCACATGCTCAGCGTCCTATCCAGAGTTTGTCTTTGGGAAATAGACGTGTGAGTGCTGCCAGCATTGCTGCAGAGGTTGAAGGGGTGGGGGGGTCAGCCTGTGAGTACTCAGACCATACGCCGCACACTACATCAAATTGGTCTGCATGGCTGTCATCCCAGAAGGAAGCCTCTTCTAAAGATGATGCACAAGAAAGCCTGCAGTTTCTTGAAGACAAGCAGACTAAGGACAGGGATTACTGGAATCATGTCCTGTGGTCTGATGAGACCAAGATAAACTTATTTGGTTCAGATGGTGACAAGCGTGTGTGGCGGCAACCAGGTGAGAAGTACAAAGGCAAGTGTGTCTTGCCTACAGTCAAGCATGGTGGTGGGAGTGTCATGGTCTGGGGCTGCATGAGTGCTGCCGGCACTGGGGAGCTACAGTTCATTGAGGGAACCATGAATGCCAACATGTACTGTGACATATTAAAGCAGAGCATGATCCCCTCCCTTCGGACACTGGGTCGCAAGGCAGTATTCCAACATAACGACTCCAAACACACCTCCAATACGACCACTGCCCTGCTAAAGAAGCTGGGGGTAAAGGTAATGGACTGGCCAAGCATGTCTCCAGAACTAAACCCTATTGAGAATCTCTGGGGCATCCTCAAATGGAAGGTGGTGGAGCGCAGGAACTCTAACATCCACCAGCTCTGTGATGTCATCATGGAGGAGTGGAAGAGGACTCCAGTGGCAACCTGTGAAGCTCTGGTGAACTCCATGCCCAAGAGGGTTAAGGCAGTGCTGGAAAATAATGGTGGCCACAAAATATTGACACTTTGGGCCCAATTTGGACATTTTCACTTAGGGGTGTACTCACTTTTGTTGCCAGCAGTTTAGACATTAATGGCTGTGTGTTGAGCTATTTTGAGGGGACAGCAAATTTACACTGTTATACAAGCTGTACACTCACTACTTTACATTGTAGCAAAGTGTAATTTCTTCAGTGTTGTCACATGAAAAGGTATAATAAAATAGTCACAAAAATGTGAAGGGTGTACTTACTTTTGTGAGATACTGTGTATAATATATATAAAAAATCTCAAATTCAATTAACTGTACAAACAAGGCACAACCACCCTAATCTATAACTAACCTTTGCTGTAAGGTGCACATGGAAGGGTAACGCACATCATGAACAAACAACAATTTTCCAGCATTAAGAATAGAGGGTTTAGCTTTCATACATTTGTAAATACATTATATTGTCAAAAGTATTTGTACGCCTGCCTTTACACACACATAACTTTTAATGGCATCCCAGTATTAGTCCATAGGGTTCAATATTGAGTTGGCCCACCCTTTGCAGCTATAGCAGCTTCAGCTCTTCTGGGAAGGCTGTTCAAAAGGTTTAGGAGTGTGTCTATGGGAATGTTTGACCATTCTTCCAGATGCAAATTTGAGAGTTCAGGCACGAGAAGGCCTGGCTTGCAGTCTCTGCTCAAATTCATCTCAAAGGTATTCTATCGGGTTGAGGTCAGAACTCTGTGCAGGCCAGTCAAGTTCCTCCACCCCAAACTCACTCATCCATGTCTTTATGGATGTTGCTTTGTGCACTGGTGCACAGTCATGTTGGAACAGGAAGGGGCCATCTCCAAGCTGTTTCCAAAAAGTTGGGAGCATGAAATTGTCCAAAATGTCTTGGTATGCTGATGTCTTAAGAGTTCCCTTCACAGGAACTAAGGGACCAAGCCCAACCCCTGAAAAACAACCCCACACCATAATCCCCCCTCCCCAAATGATTTGGACCAGTGCACAAAGCAAGGTCCATAAAGACATGGATGAGCGAGCTTGGGGTGGATGAACTTAACTGGCCTGCACAGAGTCCTGACCTCAACCCCCACAGAACACCTTTGGGATGAATTAGAGCGGAGACTGCGAGCCAGGCCTCCTCATTCAACATCAGTGCCTGACCTCACAAATGCGCTTCTGGAAGAATGGTCAAACATCCCCATAGACACACTTCTAAACCTTTAGGAAAGCCTTTTCAGAAGAGTTGAAGCTGTTACAGCTGCAAAGGGTGGCCAACTCAATATTGAACCCTACGGACTAAGACTGGGAAGCCATTAAAGATAATTTGTGTGTAAAGGTTTGACAATATTGTGTATATGTATAAGCCACAGTGATTGCGTCAAGGCACCTCTGTATACTGCAATCCTAACTATAATTTTGAGAGTCTCCAAGTGGAGCTTATATGTCAGAATAGATTAAGGGTAGGTTTGCCTTGAGGGACCCCACCCTTTGTTACAGGGACGCATGGAATGCCCAGTACAATGGCAGCTGAAGGCGTCCAGTGCATTCTCACATCAAATTCAACCAACTGTACAAACAAGTAGAAACCACACCATCCTATAACTAGCCTTTGCAGTAAGGTGCACATGCAAACATCACAAAAGAAATCTTAGTATACAGAGGTGCCTTGACGCAGGCACTACAGCTTATACATATAGTTGCAAATATGTGCCAACTAAACCCCTGTTTTTTTTTTTTTTAAATAACGTTTTATTGAAATTGTCATACAACATTTGAACAAAGTCTGAGCATTGTGACACAGCAGCAATGTTAGGACAGAAAATTAACCAGGTTGCAATTAAAGTTAACAGGTAACGTCCAATGCAGTAAGAACTTCTGGTCTGTGTCCTGTATACATTTTCTGCTTTTACGTGGAATCTATTACCAACTGTTAATAGACTAAGGGAGATCACAAAAAATAATAACAACCCTCTGTTTTTAATGTTAGACAGAGAAAATTTTTTTTTTTTTTTAAGGCTATCTGGTAAGTGGGCTGGAAAATTTGTGTTTGATCATGATGTACCCTTCCATGTGCACCTTACTGCAAAGGTTAGATATAGGTTGTGGTGGTTGCCGCTTGTTTGTACAGTTGGTTGAATTTGATGCGAGGATGCACTGGATGCCTTCAGCTGCCATTGTGCTGGGGACCCCATTAGTCCTTGGGTCTTTAAGGTGAGGTGGGGTCCCTCCAGGCAAACCTGCCCCTAATCTATCCACAGCTATATGTGCTCCACTTGGAGACTCTGAGAATTAGAACTGCAGTATACAGAGGTGCCTTGGCGCAGGCACTGTGGCTTACACATATATTTGCAATTATGCGCAAGCAAAACCCTCTGTTTTTAATGTTAGACAGTGATAAATTGTTTTTTTTTTTGCAGGCTAGCTGCAAGGTGGGCTGGGAAATTATAGTTTATATATAATCTCAATAAGATCTGAAAAACTGATTTTACACAAAAAAGATATTATACCCACTAATATATTAAATTTTTATAAAAATTATACTTTATTGCTTTTACAAATTTTGAATATATACAAAAGAAAAACAATATTAAACATCTTTTTGGAAGGAATAAACAGACTTGATGGACGGCAGTAATAACTCACATGATATACATACGTACATACATACACATCTCTGTTTTTTACAGTATTATTTAACAGTGTGTAAATTTCCTGGCCCACTGTGAAGGGGGCACTGGCAGCATCAAATTGCTCAGTGGGTAGGATAACATTTCTACAACAAATACCATAATAAGCCATAACTGCCAACCCCAGCTCATTTGATTGAAAAATGTAGAAATGATCAGTAGTTTAACATTTCTGGGGATTGGACTGCATCTCTGATCTGTTATGTTTTCTCATTTACTGCTGTTCAACCATTTCAAATTGTCCAACAGAAGCCTGGGTACAATTGTTGAACTGTTATATGTTACTAGTCTGGCATTCAATCGATACATTCTATTTTCTAGTGATATTGCATAATGATAATGTGTCACAAAAGTTTTTATATCCTGAAAAAATGTACAGTGCTGTTCATTAGGTTTGTTGATTCCTCTTAGGAGCTCACAACCAAATTCCCTGCCAGAAGTAATACTGTGCACTATACAGCTCTTTAGGGTCACTAGGACTTGGCCAAATGTATCATGCTCAGCATGGTTTAAAAATATGCAACTTTGCACTCTCGATTATCTCTTGGACCTGAGTTCTTCCATGTCAGGAACAGGAACGGCGAACACATGTCCAACATCAAGTTGACAGGATCCCCACAATTTTTCTTCTTTGGCTGCTTGTAAGCCTGAAGGAGGAAGAGCCCATGGCTGTTCCTAATTCTTAGTGTTCCAGCTTTCTCCTCTGGATATGGTAAACCCTTCCAATGATCTCCTATATGAAAGTTATTGAAACAAATGTTTAAAACAACTTCCTCACAGCTACCATAGTCGCTTTCTGCCAGGTCTGGTGCCTGAAAGTTTGAATTGGTCATTGGTTCGAAGCCCACAGTCTGCATAAGATGGCTGGGCTATGCTCAGTCTCACACTTAAACGCCTGAATCCTTCATCAGATGGGTAGGTCATACCCTCTGGCTGCATTAGCTGTGAGGGATAGTAGCTAATTGCAGTATACTGGCCTTGGCAGTGAGAAGGTGCTGGAAGAAAGTCATCCAGGTTTCGGTTGCTGTAACAAGATGGAAGAGGAGCTCTTTTGCCTTTGGGCTGCAATGGAAATGGGAATCCACCAAATAAGGGCTGTTGCTCTGGTTCTCTTGGGAGAGGTGGGACTGGTGGTACAGAAGACAAGGGCTTGGACTGAGGGTATCTTTGAATTTCCACAGGATTGTTGTCGGATGGCCAGTATGATGGGTCCCCCGTATACACTGAAACCAAGAAGAAAGGTGTACTATTAGAGTAGAATTCAATTATATAATTTATTAAATCTGGCAACAGTTTTGTCTCACCCATAATGCTTTCACACATGGTTATAGGGTTAGAAGCATTGTAATGTTAGTACTTATTTGTTACACACAAATATATTATTCTGAGCTTTATAGAGAATATTAAACCAACCATCATATCAGTTCTAACATCCCTGATCATATATACTTATTTTACAAAATAAACAGTGCCAAGCTTTATTGTGTGCTGGGTAGTCCAATCAAAAAGCCCAGCACTAACTTTCTCCTCTTGTTTCCTGCACCTTCAGATCTAGAAAGCACCATCTCTATTTGGAGATGAGGAGAGGATCCCTCCAATGATTCACTGTGTAAATTGAGTTCCTGCTATTAGCACAGGCCTGCACAACAGAGCAGTAAACCAGACATATAAAACCTTGGAATAGCAAACTTGCACCCACCACAAGGGTTTTTTGTGTTTTTTATGTTTTCCTATTTATTTTATATTTTCTTGAGTAAAAATAAAAAAAATATATAAAAACAATATGGAACTCCCCTCATTTTTGTTATTGAAATATACAATTGATAACATTTTTGTTATATCTGTTGCAAAAAAAATGTATGTTGGTCCTCACAGAAATCCAGTGCTGTCCTGTGTACTTTCCAGTCTTATCTCAATTTTGTCAGCCCTGCTTATCTTACTTTTGTAGACCACAAAATAACTACCCCCTATGTTATGGACAATAGGAGAGGGGGAGGTGTTCTGTATCCCTAAAAAACACTTCCTGTCCTAGGGTGATAATGATGCTCCTCCGTAGGTACAGTGAAGTGGGTGAGTCAGCCTAGGATAGGAGTGTGTTACTGGCAGGATCACCAGGTGAAACTCAAGAGGAAAAAAAAGCCTAAATAAGGAAAACTTTTTCAGCCATCACATTTAATAAAATAAATTTTTGCAGCTGTTGATCTGATCAGTAAATCTGTTATTCTTCAACTTCATTTATGAGACCAAACTATCCAGCAAAAGTGGCATTTAGAGGATTGAGACAAACGGTTTAATGCATTAACATTTAAAACAAACAAAAAAAAAGTCCACTCTAATTTGGTAGTCCAGTACAGCTAAATCTGCTAGTGCTACCCACTCCCCAGGTTGACAATTTTGCTGTCAAAGGGTGTCTCTGTTGCTTCTCCAGTAGAGTGGAGACACCCGAAGACAGGAAGTGTGTTACTGGCCATATTACCATGTGAAAATAAACAAAAAAGCCTAAAAAAAGAAAATCAACACAGCCACTACATCTAAGTATTGGTAAGCTGCAATATGCTTTTTGGTTTAACCACTTCAGCCCCGGACCAATTGGCAGCCAAAGGACCAGGCCCCTTTTTGCGATTCGGCACTGCGTCGATTTAACTGACAATTGCGCGGTCGTGCGACGTGGCTCCCAAACAAAATTGGCGTCCTTTTTTTCCCACAAATAGAGCTTTCTTTTGGTGGTATTTGATCGCCCCTGCGGTTTTTATTTTTTGCGCTATAAACAAAAATAGAGAGACAATTTTGAAAAAAATGCAACATTTTTTGCTTTTTGCTATAAGAAATATCCCCAAAAAATATATAAAAAAACATTTTTTTTTCTCAGTTTAGGCCGATACGTATTCTTCTACATATTTTTGGTAAAAAAAAAAAATCGCAATTAGCGATTATTGATTGGTTTGCGCAAAAGTTATAGCGTTTACAAAATAGGGGATAGTTTTATAGCATTTTTATTAATATTTTTTTTTTTACTAGTAATGGCGGCGATCAGCGATTTTTATTGTGACTGACATTATGGCGGACACATTGGACATTTTTGACACATTTTTGGGACCATTGTCATTTATACAGCAATCAATGCTCGCGACCCACGGGCAGGCATTTAAAGGGGACGTACAGGTACGTGCTTTTGCCTGCCCGTGCCATTCTGCTGACGTATATGTGCAGGAGGCGGTCGGGAAGCGGTTAATATGGCTTTACATATACTTTAAGGAAAATATATGTTTATTTTATAATTGCATTAAAACATAAGTATAGTTAAAGCTTTTTTGGTCACACTTCTTTTCTGGGTCACAGGGGTTCACTTTCTTGTGCTCTCCTGTGACCCAGTGTCAGCCAACAGCGTGCTAAAGCCAGCTGTTGGCTGACATCACAGAGCCACTCCAAGCTCTAGAACAGTGATGGCGAACCTTGGCACCCCAGATGTTTTGGAACTACATTTCCCATGATGCTCATGCACTCTGGAGTGTAGTTGAGCATCATGGGAAATGTAGTTCCAAAACATCTGGGGTGCCAAGATTCGCCGTCACTGCTCTAGAAGGATCCCATATTGACAAGATCCACCCGATACCTGATTGGCAGCTGGCTCAGCCTCTCAGCACAGCACTGAGAGCCGAAGCCAGCTGCTCCTGCCCCCTCCCCAGCCTTCAGTGAGCTCTGGAGGGGCAGAGCCGAGAGTGGTGACTGACAGCCATCACTCTCTGCTCTGGGAAGACCAAGAACTGAGCTAACAACTGTCATGTGATTGCTTGGTTCTCTGGCTTTGAGGTGACGGGGGACAGCTGCAGCATCAGACTGATGCTGCAGCATGAAGGTGAGTATGTCCACACTTCTTTTTTATTGATGAGCTGGTTAGGGGTTTTCTGTAGACATAGCCCTGTATCTTTGACCAGTTCTTGCATTACCTTTGTGTTCTCTATTACGACTCTTATGACATTTCATACTTTATAGCAGAACTTTCAATGATATCTTTTTTGTCTGTAAGTTACTAATGAGGTTGAAAATCTGCAAAGTACCAGTACATTTTGTTTTAAGACTTGGAGCAGAAGAACTACATTCAACCCAAGGAGAGCATACAACCTCAATTTAGTTCTTGGGCCTAGGATATTAACATTTTAATACTTGGATTTGTTACAAGTTGGTACAGGTTGATCTGCCACCTAATAAACCTTTGTACATCCAATCTCCGTACACAAGGACATGCAATAGATATGGGATCCCACCCTAGATAATCACACTTCACTGTGACTTCAGGCACTGGAAGAAATGTGAGTTTACATTTTATACAAGCCATAACTTGTTCCTGTACACCTGAGTCATGCAGGACACATCAAACATTATATAGATTATTTATTTTCTCACTTTAAACTGAGATTTTTGTTCTAAGACTCAACATACACTATTTGTAGATATTTTATACATCTAGGTTACATCAAAAAAAAATTTTTTGCTAAAATTTCTGTCTTATTTAGAGCTTTACTAGTCATTGTTTGTATCTTCGTAGCCACATAACTTAAATTCTGTATGATTTTAGGTGTAATAAACTCAAAAAACAAAGATTGGCTTCATTGTGGCAATTGGTACTTTGGTCTACTGCACAGAAGCAGTGAGCTCAATCTGCATGACATAATGGAGAGAGCGGGGCTGGCACATATGATGTGCATTTTAAGTAAATTGGGTAAATGTTTTAATTGGTTGCTTTTAGTGATTTTGGTGGATCCCCTTTTGAAAACAGCCATCTGATTTTTTGAAACTAAGCCAGAGGTCTTTTTTAACAATTTATCACCCTGTCCTAGCGTCCTTTCAGTAAGGTCTGTACACCACGGGGTGGGATGGATCAGCGATCATGTGACCACTGTGATTGACTGTCACAGTGGTCATATGATTGAGAGCTGGTCTTGCAAGCTACCGATCAATACTGGAGACTGACAAGTGCACTAAGATTCATCCTTTGAAGAAAACCTATCACTATAATTAGTGCAAAACTCATTAAAGGGTAGTTCACACTGGTGCATTGTGGTTTGAGCTCAGCATGATTGTACGTGCAATTTAACTGCAGTTTTAGGTACACTCCCATTGACTTAATTTAAAGCGTTCGTTTTCTGAAAGCGCATCAGATACAGGACTTTGATTCACTTTCATGTAAAAGAAGTCAATGGGAGAGCACCTAAAACTGTGGGTAAACCACACATACAATTGCGCTGTTCCCAAACCAGAGTGCACAGGTGTGAACCCGCTCTAACAGTAAACCTACAATGGCACTAAGCTTAAAGGCCTAGTTCACTTTTAAGATCACATTTATTGTTAGACTCATCTTTAGAATGTAACATAACTAATGGTCACATTCTGCCAGCTCCACACATTTATCTAATTTGGTAGGGTGCTTCTCCCCACAGCCTTCTATTTTTGTTTGAATTCCATCTGTACAACCACATCATCCATTCACGGGTATCGGTGAATGGGAACACTACGTGTCTCATCTGCCACTGTGGCAGAGAAACTCAGATATCAATGAAGCCCAAGTTCAGTAAAGTTTCTGCACTTGTAGTCCAATGTTTACTTTCTCTATCCCTATAACTGAAAGTTTGTTCCTTTGTATATACCTGACCTGGGGGTAACTAATGCAGAAGTCTGTGCATTTCACCTACAATGCATCAATCATGGTTGCAATCCTCTGCAATGAAAATTTAAATTAATATGGGTGCATTTATAATTTTTTTTTGAAAAGGTGAACTATACCTTTATTAGACTAAACTTAGAAAAGGACAGCAGGAACCAGCAGGTTCTGGTAGGTTACACCCATTTCTTAAAAAGGGCCCCAGCAGCCCTCAGAGTCCCTGTAAGGCCCCTTTCACAGGGCCCGGATTCAGTTTTGCTCAGGAGGGCATCTGTCCGCTGATCCCCTGCTGAGTGGAGCTGCTGGAGGACAGATTCGCTCCACTTATGCAGAATGGACATGGACACAGCCTGCTCTGTTCTTTGGGCAGTCGGATTTAAACAGACCGGCTGTCCGTTTATACCCGACTACCCTCTGATCTGATCCAGCCAGATGAAGGGGAACAGATCCCCCTTCCGCCTATTTTTGCTGTATTGGAGGTAGCTGGGTGTAAATGGATACATGTCTATTTACATCTGACTGCCCATAAAGCAGAATATAGGGTCCCATCGGGTCCACCCTGAAAAACAGACAGGTGGACCCGATCGGGTGACCCGTATAACAGGGGCCTAAGCCTCCAAAGCAAACATCAACTTTGTAAATGTTGACGCACAGACTTTCTTTTGAGAGTAAGTCGCACTAAAGCACAACCACTGTGCAGTGCTGTGCATGACGCAAACATGGCTCCCCTCATAATACTTGGAAATTAGGTTTCTAAATCAGTAACATGGATTCATAAGATCATTCAAATTAAAGTGATTATTTTATGTAAAATGACATGCAAACCTGTGTATAAAACATTGTCATACATTAGGGCTGAGTGATCAGCGCTCTTGTATTTGGTGCAGAAAGTTCCATTATAAGGCTTCATGTACACGGGACGTTTTTACAACCTCTCCTGAACGATTTACCTTGACAGATAGTAACCTGCGTTTAAAACGTCCATTTTGCCGTGTTTACATGATGCGTTTTGCTGCTTTTGCGTTTAGAAGCGTTTTAATAAAAATATATATATATATTTATAGTCAAAAATTAAAAATGCCTGTAAACGAAACGCAGCTGATTGGGAGTTACCGCGTTTAGACACGTTTGGCGCTCGAAATGCCTGTAAACTCAGCTTCTGAACGCATTTTTTTGCATTTCTAAAAAATGCCTCTAAACTCAACTGCCTAAAAACGATGCACTGATAAGATAACTGAGGAGAGTTCAGGAGCAGTTGAAAAAAACGCCCAACTGCTTCTAAAAAAAAAAAGTTTACCAGCAGCAGTGTACAAAAAAGGAACCTATCACACTAACCCTGCCTGTAACACTTATGCCCCGTACACACAATCGGATTTTCCGACAACAAATGTTGGATGTGAGCTTGTTGGCTGAAAGTCCGACCGTGTGTATGCTCCATCGAACATTTGTTGTTGGACTTTCCGCCAACAAATGTTGGCTAGCAGGTTCTCAAATTTTCCGCCAACAAAACTTTGTTGGAATTTCCGATTGTGTGTACACAAGTCCGACGCACAAAAGTTCATGCATGCTCGGAATCAAGCAGAAGGAGCCGCACTGGCTATCGAGCCTTTTCTCGGTTCGTCGTACATCGCCACATTCCCACATTCGTAATTGTTGGCCAACATTTGTGTGACCGTGTGTATGCAAGACAAGTTGGAGCCAACATCCTTCGAACAAAAATCCACGGTTTTGTTGTCGGGAAGTCCGATCGTGTGTACGGGCATAACACCAAATCCTCCTTGTAACCTGAAGTCTCACCAGCAAAAGAAAGTGCCAGTGTGACACGACTCTAAATATGTCTAGCTAAAAGTGTAAGTAAACCCCAACTTCACCTATCTGCTCACTTTTGGTCTATTAAATAAACCACTAAATGTGCTCTGCGTTATCTTATCAATATGCAAAAAAAAAAAAAAAAACCCTATTGATACTGCCAGAAATCCAGTACATTCCAGCTGCAGTTTTATCTCAAGCAGTGTTATTGGCTCACTTCTGTGAACTCCAAACATCCTCCATGTTATGGAGATGAGGAGAGGATAGTCCTAACACATACCTCCCAACTTTGAGATGGGAATGAGGGACACCTATCAGCAAAAGTATACAGGCATAGGACACACCCTGGCCACGCCCCCTTAAAGGAGAATTGTGCAAAAAAACAAGATTGCTTTTCTTTAACACTACTATTCCTTTATATTGGCTTTTGGAATTTAGAAATGCAGCAATTTAGAAATCAGATCAAAGGTTTAGTGCTGGAAAACACTTTTTGATAGATAAAAATTTTATATACAATTATATAGATCAATCCAAAATGAGGGACAGAGGGGCAGTCCCTCGAAACCAGGGACAGTTGGGAGTGATGCTAACACACTTCCTTTCCTAGAATGACAACACCGCTCCTCCAATTATATAGTACAGTGATCAGTGAGTGAGTGTTGTCACCTTAGGAAGGGAAATTAGTTACTGGCAGGATCACAGGTGGAGAAAAATGTAAGACACCACAGCTAAGTACTGGTGAGCTTTTTCTTCTTGTGTTTATATACACCTTATTTCTTTCATTGTAGAGCTCTGTTGAATACATTAGAGTCAAAAAAGACAATTTTTAAACCATCAGTCGTAAAAATTGCCCTCAATTTGTCAAAGCCCCGGCTACTTGTCAATGAAATCACCTTTTTCCCTTTTATTATATTGAGAGCCTAATGTCAGCCCATAACTATCTACTAACTACATGGCAACACAAATTTTCCTGCCCGGAGGAAAAAATAGAATTCAGATGTTTGTTAGAGCACTTGTCAGTGAACATGGCACTGAAATGTGTGATAATTACACAATCCCCCACTGCCGGGAGTTGCTAACAAAAGTGGCAAAGTCACCCCTTACATTCCTGGGCTTTGCAAAGAGCAAACACTGTGAGCCAATAGGATGTGATGGAGGCGGAGCATCTCATTCCACTGCAAATCTCATTCTATGGCAATGCACCGGGAGTTGCTAACAAAAGTGGCAAAGTCACCCCTTACATTCCTGGGCTTTGCAAAGAGCAAACACTGTCAATCACAAGCATGTAAGTACACCGCTGTGGATTCCAAGGTTTTCAGCAAGTGAGGACAGGAAAATGTTTGTTGCTGTCGCTCACATCAGCCAACAGATGTCAGCAAACCCTCAACCCTGCATAGTGTCCCCACAATGCTGTACGTTACATATAAATGTATTACCTGCCTGTATTATACAATAAACTTACAGTCTATCAGAAGAAACATTTTAGAATTTTCTGTATAAACAGAAGCTTTTTTTTTTTTTTTTCCTCTAAAGCATACATCTCTTAAAGGGATACCGACATAAAAAATGTTAGCTGCTTAACCACTTCAGCCCCGGAAGATTTTACCCCCTTCCTGACCGGAGCACTTTTTGCGATTTGGCACTGCGTCGCTTTAACTGACAATTGCGTGGTCGTACGACATTACATCCAAACACAATTGACATCCTTTTTTCCCCCACAAATAGAGCTTTCTTTTGTGGTATTTGATCACCTCTGCGTTTTTAATTTTTTGCGTTATAAATCAAAAGAGAGCGTAAATTTTGAAAAAAAACGCTATATTTTTTACTTTTTGCTATAATTATCCCCCAAAAAAAATATAAAAAACATTTTTTTTCCCTCAATTTAGGCCTATATGTATTCTTCTACATATTTTTGGTTAAAAAAACACAATACGCGTATACTGATTGGTTTGCACAAAAGTTATAGCGTCTACAAAATAGGGGATAGTTTTATGGCATTTTTATTATTATTTTTTTTATTAGTAATGCGATCTGCGATTTTTATCGGGACTGCGACATTATGGCAGACATATCAGACACTTTTGACACTATTTTGGGACCATTGTCATTTGTACAGCGACCAGTGCTATAAAAATGCACTGAGTACTGTGTAAATTACACTGGCAGGGAAAGGGGTAACCACTAGGGGGCGATGAAGGGGTTAAGTGTGTCCTAGGGAGTGATTCTAACTGTGGGGGGGGGGTGGGCTTCAACTCACATGACAGCGATCACTGCTCCTGATGACAGGGAGCACTGAGCTCTGTCATGTCACAAGCCAGAACGGGGAAATGTCTTGTTTACATAGGCACTTCCTTGTTCTGCGGCTCTGTGACATGATTTCCGGGATGTCCGGCGGGCACGGTCACGCACGCGCGCGCGCCTGCTATCCCCACCTCTTAAAGGGGACCTAAAGGTATGCCCATTTGCCCACCACTGCCATTGTGTAGACGTATATCGGCGTGCAGCAGTCGGCAAGTGGTTAAAGTTGAACTCCAGCCTTACCTTCAGTTTGCACAGTTGTACAGGTGGCCCACCACCCATCAGGCACTAGAGGGCAACAGAGAGGCAGCCAGGCACTGGAATGCTTTTTGCATTCTAGCACCCAGAATAGAGAGGAAGATTCTACTGTCTTGGCCTTGGGAGGAGAGAGATTGTGGTGCAGACAAATGTGATTAGGTGACTGTAAAACTAGCTTCTTTTGGGGAGAGGGGGTTGAGGTTTATTATTGCGGTCTCTGACACCAGTGCTAGGGTTTATTATTTTGTCCACTGACACCAGTACTAGGTGTTATTGTGTACACTGACACCACTGTTGGAGGTTACTTTTACAGCCATTGACATCAATGCTTGGGGTTATTGTTGTAGCCATAACACCAATTCTGGGGGTTATTATTGTATCCACTGACAACAATACTGGTGGTTTTGATTGGGAACACTGACACCAATGTTTGGGGTTATTTTGCTCTCATTGACTCATCAAAGTGCATTGCATAAAAAGCAGCAGGACTTAAATTTCCTGACATTAATGTGCGTTACAGCCCATTCATTGTGAATGGGTTACCTTACTTGAAGCAATGCCTCTTGAGGCCTGGTTAACATCTATGGATTTTTTAGTGCGTTTCAGTTTTTCAGAAACACTCTACGGTCCATTTAACATGGTTTCCTATGGGTCACATGCACATCTGTGCATTTTATGGAAAGGACCAGGAACCAGGAGGTTCCATAGACCTCAATGGATCAAAAACGTGTATTGAAAATCGCAAAATGCACCTGGTATTCGCATCAACTGAAACCTGCATAGGTGTGAACAAGGCCTAATGCCAAAAAATGCACTGCCATTGTGCAGCCCTCTGTGTAGGGGCCCTCACTTATGGCCCTCTGTAATTTTCAAATTGACCACCACTGATCTAGCCCTTTCCTTCTGAGTGTTCCTAGTCTGCTGCTCAGTTCTTCCAATCATCATGAAGGCATCATAAGTGGGGCTACCCAGGGCAGTCTGCATGCAAATACAGTCTTTCTAGGAACACTCACGCCTCCAGACTGAAACCCACCCATGAAGGAGATTTATTTTTTGCATAGCTCCTCTGAAGAGCAAGTCCATTTCTTGAATCAAGGTTGAGGGCTCTTTAGCCACTTGCCGACCGGCGCACGACGATATACGTCGGCAGAATGGCACGGACAGGCAGGAGGGCGTATATATAAGTCCCTCCTTTCTGCCTGTCCGTGCCATCGGGAGCGGCGCGCTCCCGCGCCGGTCGGGACCCCCGTGAGTCCGGTCGCGGTCCCCGCGGACTCGATCGCCGCGGGGACCCCCGCGATCGTCTCACGGGACGGCTGAACGGGGAGATGCCGAGATAAACAGCATCTCCCCGTTCTGCCTAGCAACTAGTGACGCCGATCTCTGCTCCCTGTGATTGGAGCAGAGATCAGCATTCACTAGCTGACAGCCACGCCCCCCCACAGTAAAAAACACACCCCTAGGCATACTTAACCCTTACACTGCCCCCTTGTGGTTAACCCCTTCACTGCCAGTGTCATTTATACAGGAATGAATGCATTTAAATAGCATTGATTGATGTATAAATGACAATGGTCCCAAAAATGTGTCAAAAATGTCCGATGTGTCTGCCATAATGTCGCAGTCACAAAAAAAAAAAAAAAAATCGCAGATCGCCGCCATTACTAATAAAAAAAAAATTATTAATAAAAATGCTATAAAACTATCCCCTATTTTGTAAATGCTATAACTTCTGCGCAAACCGATCAATAATCGCTTATTGCGATTTTTTTTACCAAAAATATGTAGAAGAATACGTATCGGCCTAAACTGAGGAAAAAATATGTTTTTTTATATATTTTTGGGGGATATTTATTATAGCAAAAAGTAAAAAATAATGCATTTTTTTCAAAATTGTCGCTCTATTTTTGTTTATAGCGCAAAAAATTAAAACCGCAGGGGCGATCAAATACCACCAAAAGAAAGCTCTATTTGTGGGAAAAAAAGGACGTCAATTTTGTTTGGGAGCCACGTCGCACGACCGCGCAATTGTCAGTTAAAGCGACGCAGTGCCGAATCGCAAAAAGGGGCCTGGTCCTTTGGCTGCAAATTGGTCCGGTCTGAAAGTGGTTAGAGAAGTATTGAGGTAGAGTGAGGTTTTTGAGAGCTATGTACAGCATCCCTCCCATCAGCCTTGATCTGCCTTTATTTTTTAAAGAAGTAATGATATCACTTATTTTAAAACAAGTTATGAAATAAAGACAGTTTTTTTTAAGAATGTAGTTAGCATGTACACTAGGGAGAAGGGAGGACCAGGGAAGACCAAATATAAGCAGATTGGAGCAGTCTTAATCCCAAATCACAATGTATTGCAGCTTACCAATGATTAGATGGGGTGGCTGCATTTGTTTTCTGTTTTTAGCCCCCCCCCCCCCCCCAGTTTTGACACCACTGTTGGAGGTTACTTTTACAGCCATTGACATCAATGCTTGGGGTTATTGTTGTAGCCATAACACCAATTCTGGGGGTTATTATTGTATCCACTGACAACAATACTGGTGGTTTTGATTGGGAACACTGACACCAATGTTTGGGGTTATTTTGCTCTCATTGACTCATCAAAGTGCATTGCATAAAAAGCAGCAGGACTTAAATTTCCTGACATTAATTTGCGTTACAGCCCATTCATTGTGAATGGGTTACCTTACTTGAAGCAATGCCTCTTGAGGCCTGGTTAACATCTATGGATTTTTTAGTGCGTTTCAGTTTTTCAGAAACACTCTACGGTCCATTTAACATGGTTTCCTATGGGTCACATGCACATCTGTGCATTTTATGGAAAGGACCAGGAACCAGGAGGTTCCATAGACCTCAATGGATCAAAAACGTGTATTGAAAATCGCAAAATGCACCTGGTATTCGCATCAACTGAAACCTGCATAGGTGTGAACAAGGCCTAATGCCAAAAAAATGCACTGCCATTGTGCAGCCCTCTGTGTAGGGGCCCTCAATTATGGCCCTCTGTAATTTTCAAATTGACCACCACTGATCTAGCCCTTTCCTTCTGAGTGTTCCTAGTCTGCTGCTCAGTTCTTCCAATCATCATGAAGGCATCATAAGTGGGGCTACCCAGGGCAGTCTGCATGCAAATACAGTCTTTCTAGGAACACTCACGCCTCCAGACTGAAACCCACCCATGAAGGAGATTTATTTTTTGCATAGCTCCTCTGAAGAGCAAGTCCATTTCTTGAATCAAGGTTGAGGGCTCTTTAGCCACTTGCCGACCGGCGCACGACGATATACGTCGGCAGAATGGCACGGACAGGCAGGAGGGCGTATATATAAGTCCCTCCTTTCTGCCTGTCCGTGCCATCGGGAGCGGCGCGCTCCCGCGCCGGTCGGGACCCCCGTGAGTCCGGTCGCGGTCCCCGCGGACTCGATCGCCGCGGGGACCCCCGCGATCGTCTCACGGGACGGCTGAACGGGGAGATGCCGAGATAAACAGCATCTCCCCGTTCTGCCTAGCAACTAGTGACGCCGATCTCTGCTCCCTGTGATTGGAGCAGAGATCAGCATTCACTAGCTGACAGCCACGCCCCCCCACAGTAAAAAACACACCCCTAGGCATACTTAACCCTTACACTGCCCCCTTGTGGTTAACCCCTTCACTGCCAGTGTCATTTATACAGGAATGAATGCATTTAAATAGCATTGATTGATGTATAAATGACAATGGTCCCAAAAATGTGTCAAAAATGTCCGATGTGTCTGCCATAATGTCGCAGTCAAAAAAAAAAAAAAAAAATCGCAGATCGCCGCCATTACTAATAAAAAAAAAATTATTAATAAAAATGCTATAAAACTATCCCCTATTTTGTAAATGCTATAACTTCTGCGCAAACCGATCAATAATCGCTTATTGCGATTTTTTTTACCAAAAATATGTAGAAGAATACGTATCGGCCTAAACTGAGGAAAAAATATGTTTTTTTATATATTTTTGGGGGATATTTATTATAGCAAAAAGTAAAAAATAATGCATTTTTTTCAAAATTGTCGCTCTATTTTTGTTTATAGCGCAAAAAATTAAAACCGCAGGGGCGATCAAATACCACCAAAAGAAAGCTCTATTTGTGGGAAAAAAAGGACGTCAATTTTGTTTGGGAGCCACGTCGCACGACCGCGCAATTGTCAGTTAAAGCGACGCAGTGCCGAATCGCAAAAAGGGGCCTGGTCCTTTGGCTGCAAATTGGTCCGGTCTGAAAGTGGTTAGAGAAGTATTGAGGTAGAGTGAGGTTTTTGAGAGCTATGTACAGCATCCCTCCCATCAGCCTTGATCTGCCTTTATTTTTTAAAGAAGTAATGATATCACTTATTTTAAAACAAGTTATGAAATAAAGACAGTTTTTTTTAAGAATGTAGTTAGCATGTACACTAGGGAGAAGGGAGGACCAGGGAAGACCAAATATAAGCAGATTGGAGCAGTCTTAAACCCAAATCACAATGTATTGCAGCTTACCAATCATTAGATGGGGTGGGTGCATTTGTTTTCTGTTTTTAGCCCCCCCCCCCCCCCCCCCCCAGTTTTCACCTGGTGATCCAGCCAGTAACACACTTCCTGTATAAGAGTGCCCCCCACTCTGGACGAAGAAGCACAGAGACACCTTTGGACAGCAGCATTGTTGGTTTGAGGGTAATGGCAATGTTAGATGCAGATTTAGATAAATTTGCAAATTGAAGCCAAACTCCAGCTTACATTGCAGTTACAGCAGCATTTTTGTTTCCTTTTACATAAAAAAAAACCTTATCATTGTAAGCACCCCAGTGAATGGTAAATGGCTTGTCTCATCACTCTAACTGCTACATTTGTAGGACAACTTTTTGGAAAACGGGTATGAATACTTTTTCAAGGCACTGTAATAAATGCCTGTTTTTGGGTTCAATACTACTTTAAACTTCAGCTTTAAAAACCCTGTCACGTTTCTTTTGCCACCTGTGTCCCATTGGAGAGATTTCCCTTCACTTTTCATCTTGCAGACAAAGCAAGAAGAAATCTCTGTAAAGTGAGGGAAATCTCCTCTCATTGGAAGACGTCCTCATTGGAAGATTTCCTCTCTAGTCCAACTGCAGTGAAAACTGAAAATTGTAGATTTCCCCTCACTTTTAGACGGGGCTTTTCTTCAGCTCAAACTTGGTGGAACTCAACCTCTGGCTCTGGCCCTCTGCTCTCTGCCTACTACTATTACTTGGAAGCACAGAAGTCAAGCTTCTGTATTTACAAGTGACAGCTTGTCTCCCAATGGCTCCCACAGATCTGATCTCCTAAGTGGCTTCCACTGAGTGCAGGATGGTGATAAGAAAGATGCAGGTGCCCGGGGCACAATGCGGATGCTGACGCCCCCACTGGATGATCTCCCTGCAAGTGAGAGAGGCAGAGCCACCTACAGTGTGTGGGGAGGTACTAAAGACGGCTGGGTGCTTCAGCTTAATACAGCAACACAATTAAAACATGTGGAAGATGGTGGAGCTTTTAAGGAGGAAGGGTCAAGATGGGGGCAGTGGAAGGGGGGTTGCCTGCAGAGGTTAGAGCTGAAGAAGGGTAATAGTGAGATGTGGATAGGGGATGCAGAGGTAAGCAGCTGTGGAAGAAGGCTAAACTCTGCACTCTGTGTGCAGTGCACCCCTGAACTTTGCGTGCAGTGCACCTCTGAACTTTGCACTTTGTGTGCAGTGCACCCCTGAACTTTGCACTCTGTGTGCAGTGCACCCCAAAACTTTGCACTCTGTGTGCAGTGCACCCCAAAACTTTGCACTCTGTGTGCAGCGCACCCCTGAACTCTGCATATGTATGTAGCATGTAGCGCACCCCTGAACTCTGCACTTCTGGTACTTAATGCCACTTCCACTGTTAGTGAAATTTGACCACACCCACTATTTGATGTGGTTTGGGGGTGTGTGTTTGGGGGCAGGGGTGTTTTGAGATCCTGCACCTATTTTCTGAGAAAAAAGCCCCGCTTTCAGTCCTGGTGATAGTGGTCAATTGGACAACCTGGAACAGCCAATATCCCTAGCAGGAACACTAACAGCAATAAAAACTTACAAGAGCATATGAAAAGACAGAAGAAGCACTTACTGTTCTCCTCACAGTCCCAGTTGTTCTTGGCGATGGACTCATTGTCGGAACTGGACGGAGGTGCAGGAGGTAGATTTGGAGCCACACTGCACACGACTGGTCTTGCCTGAGGCTTACAGAAGGTAAGGAGCTCTGGGACAGGGTTCCTTCGTGGCTGTTCCTCAGCGTCCAGCTGAATCCGAGCAGCAGGACTAAGGATATTCAGTTCCATGCACGTTCCTTGAGTTCCCACACCTATGTCTCTGGATATATAGTTCTTCAGGTCTGGATCCTCCTGTGCAGTTGGCTTGTGGGTACCAGTTCGTTGGCACAGGCGTTTTCTGAAGATGACAAACACCCCCACTAGCACCAAGACAGCAAGGACTCCTCCTAGGATCTCTGCTATCTCCTGGGGACCAGATATGAGGAATCTCTTATCAGGAGCGGGCATGTTCCCTTCTAGACATAGCTGACCACTGTTAGGATTTGCTGATAGCCAAGCCTGTTTGTTTTGATTCTGGGTTGGCAGGAAGCCAGGAAGAGCTGGATGACTCACAGGCAGCATCACTCCTTCCAGAACATGCTAGAATCTTCTGGAAAAAGGAATAAGGAGAGGAGAGGTGGAGCTGCCTAGAGTATTCTGAGGGCCCTGTCCAATCCCCAACCAGGAATGGCAGGGGCAGCCCCCCTCAAATACTCAGGATCAGCCCAGCTGGGGAGTAGTTGTGATCGGATGGAAGAGTGAGATGGAGTGTTTGAATGTCATTACTAGAGTTGAGCAGACACCTGGATGTTCGGGTTCGGCGGAACTTCGGAAAAAAGTTTGAGTTCGGGACTGAATTTGACCCCGAACCCCATTGAAGTCAATGGGGACCCAAACTTTTGAAGACTAAAATGGCTCTAAAAAAGTAATGGAAAGGGCTAGAGGGCTGAAAATGGCAACAAAATGTTGTTAAGAGCATGGAAAGTGCTATGCAAACAAATGTGGATAGGGAAATAACTTAAAATAACATAAAAAAAAAAAATTAATATGCTGGAGGCCCCCTTCTCAGCAGAAGAGGTACAGGAAGTCATTAAGAACCTCAGAAACTTAACGGCACGATGCAACATATATGGTGGGAATGCCCCAGAATATGCCCTTTCTGGAAAAAAAATATTACATTTAATGGATAAGATAGTGGGAAAATAAAATACTTGGAAATTAAAAAAATAAAAAATTATAATCTTGACCTAGGAAGACGAGGTCCATATGGAGTAGGAGGTTGAGGTGGCGGTGGATGTGGCGATATAGGTGGAAGCAGAGGTGTAGGAGGACGAGGTAGCCAACACTGGTTCAAAAATACAACAATGGCTGGGTAAGGCTGGTAAAGTGTCGAACTCTGTCCCCCGTCGGATAGTGTCTGCCCTTTACTGCGCTTGCTCAGTACGTAGGACAAGGGGATTTCGAAACTCTCCAAAGACGATGCGCGGTGAGTCCAGGTTCAAGCCACATCATCCGAGGTTAAAGCCGAGCCAAGCGAGGCCGTGCCCGAAGCGTGGCGAGCGAAGCGTGCCCATGAGAGGCCCTGTTACTATGTGCTATCGTATGTCCACTTGGATGGTAGGGCTTGAACCTGCACTCACTGCGCAGGCGCCGTTCATCTTCGGAGATTTTGTGAATCTCCTTGTCCTCCGTACTGCGCAATTGCTGCGCCTGCGCAGTAAGTGACCGGACACTATCCGATGGCCAGACAGTTTTTGTCAGAACACCGGTATAAATGTCTATTCTGCACAAGGTACGGACAAGTCCTGTGGGATCCATGCCTGGTTCATTTTAATGAACGTGAGCTTGTCCACATTGGCTCTGGACAGGTGGCTGTCGCTTGTCTGTGATAATGCCCTCTGCCATGCTAAATACACGTTCAGATAATACACTGGCTGCAGGGCAGGCCAGCACCTCCAAGGCGTAACAGGCAAGCTCAGGCCATGTGCCCAATTTGGAGACCCAGAAGTTGAAGGGGGCAGACCCATCATTCAGTACGTGTAGGCGTGTGCACACATACTGCTCCACCATGTTGGTGAAATGCTGCCTCCTGCTAAGACGTTCCATCTCAGCTGGTGGTGCTGGTTGTTGTGGCGTGCTGACAAAGCTTTTCCACATTTCGGCCATGCTAATCCTGCCTTCTGAGGTGCTGGCGGTGCCCCGGCTGCGTTGGTGACCTCTTCCTCCTCCTCTGCCTTCGCCTTCTGCTTCCACCGTACCCCCGCTGTCAGGTGGGAATGTCACCAGCAGCGCATCTACCAGCGTGCGCTTGTACTCGCGCATCTTACGATCATGCTCCAGTGAGGTAATTAAGGACGGCACGTTGTCCTTGTAACGGGAATCCAGCAGGTTGGCCACCCAGTAATCAGCACCAGTTAAAATGTGGGCAACTCGGCGGTCGTTGCAGAGACACTGCAGCATGTAATCGCTCATGTGTGCCAGGCTGCCCAGAGGCAACGAAAAGCTGTCCTCTGTGGGAGGTGAATCGCCTGTGTCCTCTGTATCCCCCCAGCCACGCACCAGTGATGGCCATGAGCTGGTCTGGGTGCCACCCTGCTATGAACATGGTTCCTTCTCCTCCATCTCCTCATCCTCCACCTCGTCATCCTCCAGAACTGTGTCCTTGCTGCCGGACAATTGTGTACCTGGCGCTTGTTGGTGCAGGAACCCACCCTCGTAGCCACTTATGAATGACTGCCCTGAAAGCCTTGGAAATGATCCCGGATCCTCCTCCTCCTCTTCCTGTGCCACATCCTCTTCCATCATCACCTGAAGCATTTTTTCAAGGAGGCATAGAACTGGGATAGTAACGCTGAGAACGGCGTCATCGGCACAGGCCATGTTTGTGGAGTACTCGAAACAGCGCAACAAGGCACACAGGTCTCGCATGGAGGCCCAGTTATTGGTGGTGAAGTGGTGCTGTTACGCAGAGCGACTCACGTGTGCGTGCTTCAGCTGAAACTCCACTATCGCCTGCTGCTGCTCACACAGTCTGGCCAGCATATGCAAGGTGGAGTTCCACCTTGTGGGCACGTCACATATGAGACGGTGAGCGGGAAGGCCGAAGTTACGCTGCAGTGCTGACAGGCGAGCAGCAGCAGGGTGAGAATGCCGAAAGTGCGCACAGACGGCCCACACTTTCTGCAGCAGCTCTGGCATATCGGGGTAATTTTTAAGGAGCCTCTGGACCACCAATTTCAGCACATGCGCCAGGCAAGGGATGTGCGTAAAACCGGCTAGGCCCAGAGCTGCTACGAGATTTCGCCCATTATCGCACACCACCAGACCGGGCTTGAGGCTCACTGCCACCAACCACTCATCGGTCTGTTGTTCCATGTCCCTCCACAACTCCTGCATGGTGTGGGTTTTTTCCCCCAAACAAGTTTTAAAACTGCCTGCTGTCGTTTACCCCTGGCTGTGCTGAAGTTGGTGGTGAAGGTGTTATGCTGACCGGATGAGGAGGCAGTAGAGGATAAGGAGGCGGAGTAGGAGGAGTTAGCAACAGGAGGCAAACTGAAGCGCCCTGCAATCCTCGGTGGTGGAAGGACATGCGCCAAACTGCTATCCGCCTCAGGCCCAGCTGCCACTACATTTACCCAGTGTGCTGTTAGGGAGATATAACATCCCTGACCGCGCTTACTGGTCCACGCATCCGTAGTTAGGTGGACCTTGCCACAGATGGTGTTGCGCAGTGCACACCTGATTTTGTCCCCCACTTGGTTGTGCAGGGAAGGGATAGCTCGCCTGGAAAAGTAGTGGCGGCTGGACACGACGTACTGTGGGACAGCCAATGCCATCAGCCTTTTTAAACTCTGCGTCTCCACCAGACGGAATGACAGCATTTCAAAGGCAGGGGGGAATTTTGAAATGCTGGCATTCAGGGCCAGGGATCGCGGGGGGCTAGGGGGGTACTTCCTCTTCCTCAGGTTGAGAACGTTTATGCCTCGCTTCAGGCTCTGATTGCACAGCATGCAAACCACTCGTGTCTTGTCATCAGCACATTGTCTGAAGAACTGCCACACTAGGGAACTCCTTGGACCTGGCTTTGATGTGCTCGGCCCCTTGCTGCGTTGGGCAGTAGCAGACGTACTGTCTAGGGGACGGACGCTCCGCTTTTGCACCCTGCTCCCTCTTCTGCTGTGCTGGTGGCTCTGTGCGACCACCGCCTCTTCCTCTGAACTACACTGGTCACCTGCATGACGTTGATGCCATGTGGGGTCAAGGACCTCAGCGTCCTCCACATCATCTTCCACCCAGTCTTCACCCCTGCCCTCCTTGTCGGTGTGCACAATTGCGAAAGCAGCAGCAGTTGGTACCTGTGTTTCGTCATCATCCAAGACGTGCTGCGATGGTCCTCCCATGTACTCATCATGAAACATAAGTGGTTGGGCATCGTTGCACACAATCTCTTCCACTTCTGGGGCAGGGCTAGGTGTATGGCCCTGGGAAACCCTGCTAACAGAGTCATCAAAAAGCATAAGAGACTGCTGCATGATTTGGGGCTCAGACTGCTTGGCTGATTTGCAAGGGGGTGAGGTGAAAGACTGATGGACATCGGCTGCAGGTGCCAACTCTGAACTTTCATCAGGAGACTGGGTGGGAGATGTGAAGGAACTGGATGCACTGTCAGCAACCCAATCTACTATCGCCTGTATGTCAGGCTAGCAGCAGATAACGGGTAACAGTTCAGGTGTGCTGATTACACAAAGAGTTCAAAGAACAAGAGCACATACCATGAGCAGGTCTAAGCAGAGCAGGTCAGCTAAGACTTGTAGTTTACTGCAGCAGATGAAGGTAGATGTTTGCTGGACCTTGTAGTTCACTGCTGCAGATGAGGATAGATGTTAGCTGATGCTTGTAGTTCACCGCTGCAGATGAAGGTAGATGTTTGCTGGACCTTGTAGTTCACCGCTGCAGATGAAGGTACTACAGTAGAATCAGGCAAAGCGTAGTCTAGGCAAGCTGGGTCATACACAGGTAGATCAGAGTCCAAACGGTACCGAATCAGAAGCGAGCAAGCAGGGTCAAACAAGCCGGGACATACACAAAATACACAGAGCAGATATCAGCTGGATCAAACACAAAGGTAAACTCTAACACGAGCACTGATTGAATGCTGATACAGGTGATTTAAAGGTGAGCTGGCCAATCACTGTTGTTTTCCAGGCAAAGGCTGTGGCAGGTGAGTTGTGCTGGGTCCTAAAGGGATCCTAGTACTGACAGAACCCCCCCTTTCTCAAGGGGTTGCTCCTGCACCCCCAGGCTTACTTGGATAATGAAGGTGGAACTTCTTAAGTCGGTCAGCATGAAGATCAAGAGCTGGGACCCAAGACCAATCCTCTGGGCCGAAACCTTTCCATTGAACAAGATATTGTAAGGAATTGCGCACTCGTCTGGAATCAAGAATAAATGCCACTTCATATTCCTGACTGTCCAACACATCCGCAGGTTCTGGTTCATTTACTAGGAGGCTGGAATGAACAGATTTTAACAATGAAACATGAAAGACATTTGGAATGCGCATGGATGGGGGAAGTTTTAATCTATAGGACACAGGATTAACAATCTCCGAAATTTCATAAGGCCCGATTTTGGGCCAAGCTTTTTAGATGGAACATGCAGGGACAGATTCCTAGATGATAGCCACACTTTGTCACCAACTTTATATTCTGGTGCCTTTGAGCGCCTCTTGTCAGCCGTTTTCTTAAAAGCCTGCACAGAGCGAGAAATAGCACAATTTACATCGGACCAGATTTTGGAGAAATTTTCAATCGTGGTGTTGGCATCTGGAACATCAGAGGGTGGAAGATCAAAGGAGCACACACAAGGATGCAACCCGTAAACACAGAAGAAAGGAGAGGTCCCTGTAGATGTGCTGGCACAATTATTAAAGGCAAACTCTGCCCAATGAAGAATGTTGACCCACTCCACCTCATCTTGGGCCATCAGACAACGTACCATCTTCTCTAGAGTCTGATTAGTCCTTTCTGTTTGGCCATTTGTCTCAGGATGATATGCTGAAGAATATGATAACTTAATCCCCAGCTGAGAGCAAAGGGACTTCCAAAACTGGGCTATAAACTGAGAGCCACAGCCTGAGACAATGTTAATTGGTGCCCCATGGAGCCTGAAAACATGTTTAATGAATAAAGATGCCAGTTCTTTAGCAGATGAAAGTTTCGGAAGCGGAACAAAGTGGGCCATCTTACTAAACCTGTCTACCACCACCCAGATCGTGGAACATCCCTGGGACGGAGGCAAGTCAGTGATAAAGTCCATAGATAAATGGGTCCAGGGACAGGCAAATATTGGTAGAGGACGAAGGAGACCGGGGGGCTTAGAGGTACTGCTCTTGCTTCTGGCACAAACTTCACAGGCCTGGATGAAGGCTATCACATCCTGCTTAATCGATGGCCACTAGAGGTTGTGAGAGATCATCTCAAAAGTTTGTCTAAACCCTGGATGTGCTGCAGGTTTTGATGCATGTACTTGCTGCAATACCTACAAACGAAGAGCCTGGGGCACAAAAAGCATACCAGAGGGAGTGGAGGGGGGGGGGGGGGGGGGGGCTTCAGCCTGTGCTGGTAACAAGGCCTCAGAGATGTCAGTCTGGGTGAAAGCCAAAATCCTATCCTCAGAGAAAATGGGTTGTGGAGGAAGCGGAGGAGGAGACTCTGACAAAAAGCTGCGAGACAAGGCGTCAGCCTTAATGTTTTTTGTTCCTGGTAAATAAGAAATTGTCTGGAGAAGAACAATGACCACCTGGCTTGACGTGAGTTCAGTCTTTTAGCAGAACGGATGTATTCAAGGTTTTTGTGGTCAGTCAGAACTATGAATGGATAGCGAGCTCCCTCCAGCCAATGTCTCCATTCCTCCAAAGCTAGCTTTATGGCTAAAAGTTCTCTGTTGCCTAAATCATAATTGCGCTCTGCTGGGGAATATTTATGGGACAAGAAGGCACAGGGGTGGATGGCAGCATTTACAGGATCCTTTTGTGACAAAAGCGCCCCGACCCCTACTTCAGATGCATCTACCTCCACAATTAAAGGTAGCTCAGGAACAGGATGGCGTAGAATTGGTGCAGAGGTAAAGGCTTTCTTTAACTGAGTGAAGGCTGCCTGGGCTTCAGTAGTCCATTTAAACGTAGTCAGAGTCTTCCTGGTGAGAGAGGTGATGGGATATGCAATGGTGGAAAAGTTCTTGATGAATTTTCGATAGAAATTTGCAAAGCCCAGGAAGCGCTGAACTGCCTTCAGGTCTAAAGGTGGTGCCCAGTCTAAAATGGCTTGAATCTTGGCTGGGTCCATGGTGAGACCTGTGTCAGAAATTAGGCAGCCCGGGAAAGGTACTTGTTTAACATGGAATAAACATTTTTCAGGCTTTACAAAAAGGGAGTGAGTCTTTGGTCGGGCCAATACCGAGCAGACACGCTTCTGATGTGTTTCAAGATTGGGAGAGTATATCAAAATATCGTCTAACATGTCACGGAAAATGTCATTCATAAAGTTCTGAAATACAGTTGGCGCATTTCTGAGACCGAAAGGCATGACAAGACATTCGTAATGACCATCCTTGGTGTTAAAGGCCATCTTTCATTCGTCGCCTGCACGGATGCGCACCAGATTATAGGCTCCCCTTAAAGTGGTTGTATACCCTAAAATTCAACTTGCACCTACAGGTAAGCCTAGATTAAGGCTTACCTGTAGGTACAAGAAATGTCTCCTAAACCTGCACGGTTTAGGAGATATTTGAAAAGAACGTTTTACAACGTTGTCTACGGCGCATGCGCGTCATAGACAACGGTGCATTTACAGGGATAATCCCCATTCACAACTGCGGCTCACCGCAGTTGAAGTGTCCCGCGCGCATGCGCGGAGCGACGTCCTCGCCGCTCTGGCCAATCACAGCGCCGAGCGGCGATACCCGGAAGGGTACTTGTCCAGAGATGGATGCGGCTGGAGGGGGAGAAGAGGACGGCGTCGGGGGCCCCGATTTAAGGTAAGTGATGCATAATGAGCTAGTATGCTAGTCATACTAGCTCATTATGACTTTGTCTTGCAGGTAGTGTACAAAAAAAAAAAACGGGTATACAACCGCTTTATGTCCAGTTTAGAGAAAATTTTGGCTCCCTGGATTTGAGAAAACAACTCTGTGATGAGAGGGAGAGGATACCAATTGGGAACAGTTATTTTATTTAGACCTCGATAATCAACACAAAGTCTCAGTCCCCCATCCTTCTTCGGGACAAAGAAGCATCCTGCTCCTGCGGGAGAAGTGGAGGGACGGATGAAACCCTTAGCTAGGTTTTCCTGGATGTATTGTGGACAGTGGAAAGACTCTCCCTCGAGGAGGTGTAGTGTTAGGCAAGAGGTCAATGGGACAATCATAACTGCGATGAGGAGGTAAAGTGTCAGCAATCCCTTTAGAAAACACATCCCGAAAGTCCTTATAACAAAGCGGAATCTGTCCCATTCCCACTTGACAGGTAGCAAGTCGAACAGGTTGCTGGATGCAGTTCTTTTTACACTGATTGGACCAAGCCAGAATATTTCCTGTTGGCCAGTCAATTACAGGATTGTGCGTCTGAAGCCAAGGAAGGCCTAGGATCAAAGGAGTGGATGGAGAGTCAATGACAAGACAGGAAATCTTCTCCCAATGCAAAGCCCCCAATTGTAACTGGAAAGGGTTGGTGGATTGGAGTACTAGATCTTGTGAGAGAGGCAGATTATCCACGGAAATCAGGCGGACTGGGCCATCTAGAGCATGAGTTTCCAAAGACAAAGAGGTAATCAGAGTCTTATCAATAAAATTCTCAGCGGCTACAGAATCTACCAAGGCCAGCAGTTCATGAGCCCCTGTCCCAAAATGAATGACAGTGGGTAAAAGTATACGATTGTCCCCCTGGGGAGATGAGAGCAGACCTAAGGTGACCTCCCCGCAATCACCTAGGTCTTGGAGTTTCCCGGACATGTAGGGCACGAACGGAGCATATGACCCTTGAGGCCACAGTATAAGCAGAGTTCCATATTACGCCGGCATGTGTGTTCCTGGGCAGATAACCGGGAGCCTAACTGCATAGGTTCTTCCTCAGATTTGGCACTGGAGGTGGAATAGTCAGGTGGCAAGGGAGGTATATAGTTTGCCAAAGGCATAGTTTGTTCTCGCCTCCTCTCTCGCTGGGCGGCGGTCAATTCTATAGGCTAGACACATAGCCTCCTCCAGTGAGGCTGGGTAGGAGAAGTTGCGCCAGCCCCCCCCCCCCACGTGTCCCCATCAGAATCATCAGCCCCCCCCACATGTGTCCCCACCAGAATCATCAGCCCCCCCCCCCCCCCCACAAGGCCCCCCCCCCCCTCCCCCCATCATTTTCCCCTCAAACTGCCCCCCCCCCCACATTTCTGTCCCCATCAGAGAGCCCCCCCAGCTGCATCATTCCAGACAGATTCCAGGGCCCACCTGCGAAACTCTGAGCAATACATTTCAGCTGTGGCAGTTCCTTGTTTTAAAGCGGAAGTAAACCCATCGATTTAACAGTCTAAAAAAAAAAGGCATGCCGTGAATGCTAACTGCACATTGGCTGTGCTCTCAACCAGTCAAACCATCCAATGGCTGGTGTCATAACGGATCACATGTGCAGCACTGTGGCAGTTGAAGATTAAACAGAGGCAAAGATGGCAGCTTCCTTGGCTGAAAACGATAGGGGGGTTTACTTCCACTTTAAGTTATGCAGGGTTGATTCTGCAGTAGCAGCACGATCTGGATCATCATATAGCAACCCGAGGGCTTCAAAGAAGGCATCTACTGTTAGCAGGGCTGGATGGTTTGGTTCCAGGTTAAAGGCCCAAGCATGGGGGTCACCCTGTAGTAGAGAGATAATGATTTGAACCCTCTGAGTTTTAGGGCCAGACGAGGATGGCCTTAACTTGAAATATAATTTGCAGCTGTTTTTAAAGTTGCAAAACCCTTTACGGTCACCATAAAAACGGTCAGGCAAAAGAATTTTTGGTTCAGATGGAGTTTTTGGAGCGGTGGTAGTAGAAGGAGATTGCAGGAGATTGCACCTTGGTGATGTTCTGTGCCCGAAGCGTGGCGAGGGGCCCTATGTCCGCTTGAATGGTGGGCTTACACATCCACTCACGGCGCAGGCGCCGTTCATCTTCCGACAATTTCCGAAAATCTTTATGCTCTGTACTGCGCATGCGCAGTTCCTGTGCAAACAACTGAGCCTGCTCAGGATCCATGATAGGTTTCCCTTTTTATGTATGACTCGTGTTAATGTCAGGCTAGCAGCAGATACCAGGCCGCGTGCCCTCAACATGGGGGGTGGGTGCCCTGGGGAAAGGGGGGCCGTGCGGCACCCCCACCCCAAAGCACCTTGTTGCAAGGCTGCAGAGATCGAGGAATGTCTCACTGCCTGTGATTATCGCTGTACAGTGCAGAAGGACAAGGGCCTCTTCACACAGTCAGGAGGACTGGGAGGCACACCTGAGAGGACTGGGAGAGTGCATTTTGGAATGGGTCCAGAGCCAGTGGAGTGGACTGTTGAGCCGTTGGTTGTCGGGGTCTGCGGGCGGGGGGCTTATCGGAATCTGGGAGCCCCCTTTTATAAGGGGCCCCCAGATCCCAGCCCCCCACCCTATGTGAATGAGTATGGGGTACGATGTACCCCTACCCATTCACCTAAGGTGTAAAATGTAAAGTAAAAAAACATTTCTTCTTCTTCTTCTTCTTCTTCTTCTTCTTCTTCTAGAAACCTTAAACTCAGCAATGAGAGATTGTTAAATATTAACCAATTAGCACCCTTGCAACACGTACACAGCTGCTGACCTTTAATAAGTACACTTACCCTCCCAGAGCGCCCGTGATGTCGGTCGTAAAGGCTGAGATGTCCCTCGGCGCTCCGGTCCCAGCGCTGCCATCCTCAGTAAGGGAATCAGGCAGCGAAGACTACGGCTTCACTGCCCGTTTCCTACTGCGCATGCGCGAGTCACGCAGCGCTTTGTGAATGGGACGCGCTGTGTTAGGGAACACACAGTTCCCATAACACAGCGCGCCCCATTACCAAGAAGACAACGCGGCGGAGGACAGAAGAACGAAGATCACCGCGGCGTAAGAAGGAGGCAGATTAGGAAGACTGCCTAGCAACAGGGATTTCGGATCAGGTAAAAAAAATATATATTTTTTTTTTCCAGAATATTAATGATTTTTTTTTTTTTTTTTTAGGGTGTTCCCCCACTTTAAAGCAATCTACTGAGTTAGCCAGAACCACCTCTGGAGGGCGTCAATTCCACATTTTCACAGCTTACTGTGAAGAAACCTTTCCGTATTTGGAGATGAAATCTCTTTTCCTCCAGACGTAGAGTGCCCCCTTATCCTCTGTGTTGACCGTAATGTGAATAACTTAACACCAAGTTCACTATATGGACCCCTTATATATTTGAACATGTTGATCATATCCCTCTTATTCTCCTCTTCTCAAGAGTGAATAAATTCAGTTCCTCTAATCTTTCCTCATAGCTGAACTCCTCCATGCCTCTTATCAGTTTGGTTGCCCTTCTCTGCACTTTCTCCAGTTCCCCGATATCCTTTTTGAGAACTGGTGCCCAAAACTGAACTGCATATTCCAGATGAGGTCTTACTAATGATTTGAACAGGGGCAAAATTGGATCTCTCTCTCTGGAGCCCATACCTCTCTTAATACAAGAAAGGACTTTGCTCGCTTTGGAAACCGCAGCTTGGCATTGCATGCTATTATTGAACTTATGATCTACCCAAACCCCCAGATCATTTGATCCTTCTCCACTACGGATTCCCCCAGTTGTACTCCCCCTAGCATGTATGATGCATGCATATTCTTAGCCCCCAAGTGCATAACTTTACATTTATTAACATTAAACCTCATCTGCCACATAGTCGCCAAATTAGGCAGAGCATTGAAGTCGGCTTGTAAATTGGAGACATCCTGTAAGGACGTTATTCCACTGCATAGCTTGGTGTCATCTGCAAGACTGAAATGTTACTTTTGATCCCAAACCCAATATCATTTATAAAGATATTAAAAAGTAAGGGTCCCAGTACTGAACCTTGGGGTACACCACTGATAACCTTAGACCATACAGAGTAAGAATCATTAACCACTACTCTCTGAATTCTGTCATTTAGCCAGTTCTCTATTCATTTACAAACTGATATTTCCAAGCCTGTAGACCTTACCTTACACATGAGCCGTGTGTGGGGAACTGTATCAAACGCTTTTGCAAAATCCAAGTATACCACGTCCACAGCCACGCTTCTGTCCAAGGTTTTACTTACCTCTTCATAAAAAGAAATCAGGTTTGTTTGACAACTTCTGTCTTTCGTGAATCCATGCTGTCTGTTGCTTAAAATGTTTTTTTCCAGCAAGAACTCGTCTATGTGGTCTTTTATTAAACGCTCCAGTATCTTCCCAACTATAGAAGTTAAACTAACAGGTCTATAGTTACTTGGTAAAGACTTTGTTCCCTTTTTAAATATAGGCACCATGTTCACCCTGCACCAATCCAGTGGTAACCTGCAAGACAAAGGCATAATTAGCTAGTATGCATAGCATATAGCTAATTATGTATCACTTACCTCAGATAGAAGCCCCCGCATTGGTCCTCTTCTCCCCCTCCGACCGCCGACGTGTTCTCCCGGAGTGACTTGATTTGCCAGAGCCGCGATGCCGTCACTCCGCGCATGCGCACGAGAGCGGCACAGTGCAACTGAAGCATCGGCATATAGCGCCGTTGCTTCAGTTGTCACAAGTGCGCATGTGCCGCATGACGTCGGCACATGCAAATACAGGTATATCTCCTAAACCGTGCAGGTTTAGGAGATATCCTTGTTAGCTACAGGTAAGCCTTAATATAGGCTTACCTGTAACATAAAGTTGGAAACGAGGGTTTACAACCACTTTAAATACAATGGCTTTTAAATTACAGAGCTCAATTCTTTTAGGATCCGTGGGTGGATGCCATCTGGTCCAGGTGCTTTATCCACCTTTATTTTGTCAAAATATTTCTGGACCATATCACTTTTGAGCCATTGTGGATCATTCGGGGCTGTGTAAATACCACCCCCATTATGGACATGAGCTCCCCCATGCTCTTTTGTATACACAGAGCTGAAGAAATTATTTAATAAATTAGCCTTCTCTTTGTCCCCAGTCACCCACTCTAGATTATTTTGTAAAGGGCCTACATACTCAGACCTGACCTTTTTACTATTAATATATTTGAAGCATTTTTTGGGGTTTGTCCTACTATATTTTGCAATCTGTCGTTCGTTTTGAATTTTTGCATCCTTGATTTCCTTTTTACATATGCTGTTAAATTCTTTGTAACATTTAAACAACATTAGTGTTCCTTCATTTTTATATTTTTTAAAATCTCTTTTCTTATTGTTCATAGCTTTTTTAACTTTGACCGTGAGCCACATAGGTTTTATTTTAAGCCTTTTAAACTTATTGCCTATGAAAATATACTTTGCAGTGAGGTCCCAAACAGTCTTTTTGAAGAATTCCCATTTCTGTTCTGTGCTCATTGATGCCAATATTCCCTCCCAGTCTAAGTCCTGGAGAGCAGCCCTCATCCTTGGAAAATGTGCTCTCTTGAAGTTGAGCGTATTTATCTTTCCTGTATGTTTTTCTTGCTTACAGCTAACATCAAATGAAATCATGTTATGATCACTGTTACCCAGGTGTTCCTTTATCTGAACATTAGTAATAAGCTCTGCATGGTTTGAGATTACCAGATCCAGGAGAGCATCATTCCTAGTTGGGGCCTCAATAAACTGGACCATAATATTGTCCTATAATAGGTTTATAAATTTTTGTCCTTTAACTGTCCCAGCAGTGCCATTACTCCAGTCAATTTCTGGGTAGTTAAAATCCCCTATTATTATCACCCTTGCAGCCCTTTCCATCTGTGCAAGAAGCTGAGTCTCCACCTTCTCGTGAACATTGGGTGGTCTATAACAAACTCCAATGATTAACTTTGAACTACGCACATCTATATGCAGTTCCAACGATAATGCTTCAGACTCATCACACTCTCCATCAACCAGGTCCTCTTTCACGCTTGCTTTGAGATCACTTCTCACATAGAGACAGACCCGCCCCCTTTCCTTTTTACCCTGTCTCTCCGAAAGGGTGTGCGTAGCCAGGAATATTTATAGCCCAGTGATGTGAAGATTGAAGCCAAGTTTCAGCAATACCGATTTCATCATAGCTCTCCTCATGCACCAGAGCTTCCAACTCACCTATTTTGCTTGGCAGACTTCTGGAATTGGTGAACAAACACTTTAATGCATTACTACATTTTGCTCTGGTGTTTTTCATATAATTTTTAGTAGTACAAATGGCACTATAGTTTCCAATGGCGGTTTGCAACATGGGAAATTTCTTGTCACCTGCCATAACCCTCCTCCATCTATTCCCATTCCACCCTCCATTAATGTCAGACCCCTAACTAACCTGTCTATCCTATGTAATTCTAGTTCACCCTCCCGCCTCAATCCTAGTTTAAATACTCCTCCAGCCTTCCCATTAAATGCAGCCACTTGTGTTCCCATTAAATGCAGCCACTTGTGTTCCCATTAAATGCAGCCACTTGTGCCCCCATCAAATGCAGCCACTTGTGCCCCCATCAAATGCAGCCACTTGTGCCCCCATCAAATGCAGCCACTTGTGCCCCCATAAAATGCAGCCACTTGTGCCCCCATCAAATGCAGCCACTTGTACCCCCATCAAATGCAGCCACTTGTGCCCCCATCAAATGCAGCCATTTGTGCCCCCATCAAATGCAGCCACTTGTGCCCCCATCAAATGCAGCCACTTGTGCCCCCATCAAATGCAGCCACTTGTGCCCCCATCAAATGCAGCCACTTGTGCCCCCATCAAATGCAGCCACTTGTGCCCCCATCAAATGCAGCCACGTGTGCCCCCATTAAATGCAGCCACTTGTGCCCCCATTAAATGCAGCCACTTGTGCCCCCATTAAATGCAGCCACTTGTGCCCCCATTAAATGCAGCCACTTACCTGCCAAACAAATCACCCGTATCCACAGCCGCCAATCTCGATGCTCTGGAAGCCAGTGTAACTATGGCAACAAAAGCCTGGCTGCCCTTATTTAAAATGGAGCTGGCGGCCGCCTTGCATTACGTAATTTCCGGTTTTGAAATAACGCAATGCTACGGTCCAGCGATGCCTATTTCCTCCTGGAATTGATGACTAACATCTCCCAGGAGGCAACAGGAAGCATTGCAGAGACAGGAAAAGAAGCAATCGGCCGAGGCCGAGCACAGGAAATCAAGCTTATCATACAAGTTTAAGTATCATAGACATTTCCTATAAATGCTATGGCCCTATCTAGTGGCCAAACATGGTATTTTCTGTTTAACGGATAAGTTCACTTTTACAAAAAAATAATAATAAATGCACATTACGTTGCAGGTATAATAATATGCATTAAATTTTATTATTTTTTGTTAGGGACCTGTAAAGCATTGCACCCACGATCAGCAGATCGTGGGTGTAATGCCACAGTCCTGCAGACTGTCTGTGTAGCTATTTGCCTCTACCTATGATACACGCAGGCAGGAAGCTCAATTAATTACCTAGAGCAATTAACAGTGCCTTGATAGTTCAATGAGAACTACAAGCGGACAGCGGCAAAGGATGGAGTTCTTCCATCCACAGAACACTGAATGCCGGGCAAGCAAAGCCCCACACAGCTGCGCTTTCTTTACATTGTGGTATCGAGCAGGGGGAGAAGATCCCCTGCTCTCTGTCAAAACGGGGACTCGAAGAAGGGGGGGGGGTGTTGCGGCTAGGGTTGCCACCTCATCCCTTTAAACCCAAACACATATTAATTACACAGGTTCTGAGACTAATTTAAAGTGGATGTAAACCCTCACATATACCCAGTGAAGTGAACAGCCTCACATGATACACAATGATGAAGCAAATCTCCCTACATAAGTTTTACATGTATATCTGCTGTCTACAGCTTTATATATTCTTTAGAAAGTTCAGATCGTGTTAGGAGATTTTCTCTTCCTGTTCAGCACTGCAGTGAAGCCTGGGCATACAGCCAAGACAGCTGATTGAAGGAAAGGCACACACCCCCTCTCCTCATTGCATTCCCCCCAACCTTTTGAGATGGGAACGAGGGACACCTATTAGCAAAAATATGTAGGCATAGGACACACACCCTGCCACACCAAGAACTCCTCCTCCCCCTGTTCATGGACTGGACTTGGGTCAAAGCAATAACTCCAACACCAAGCCCAACAAAAGCACAAACTCTACAACAAGAACGTAACCACAACATGGCTAATAAACGAACCGGCTGCTTAGAACGAACTGACAGAACGCACTGAAAATCAGAAAGGACCTGACAAGAACGAGCTGAAAATCAGAAACGACCGGACAAGCACGCACTTAAAATCAGAAGCAAACTATAAATAGAATGCACTGAAAGACAGAAACGACCTGACAAGCACGCACTGAAGAACAGATACGAACTGAGAAGCACAACCTGAAAAGCAGAAACGAACTGAGAAGCACGAGGCTGAAAAGTGCAAATTGTCACTCACCAAACTTCTACTAACACAAGGTTAGCGAGATTACACGAGATTAGCAGAAGGAGCCCAAAGGGTGGCGCACTGGCTTTTGAACTTTTTATCGGCTCGTCGTATGTCTTGTACGTAACCACGTTCATAATTGTTGGCCAATATTTGTGTGACCGTGTGTATGCAAGACAAGTTGGAGCCAACAACCTTTGAAAATTCCAAAATTCCACGTTTTTTTTGTCGGAAAGTCCGATCGTGTGTACGGGCATTACTCTTAGCACACACGGAACAGGCAGCTATGAAGGCGGTTACGTCAGCACGTAGACTAGGCCACCAGAATTGTTGGGAAATGGCCCAAAAGAGTTGATTCTTCCGAGGGGGGCTAGCAGCCTTGGGAGAATGGTAAGTCTGTAGCACAGCAGTACAGAGACTCTCTGGGACAAAGCAGCGGTAACAAGGTTTCTTAGGAGGAGCATGGATCTGAGCAACAAGAATTTTGTCATCCAAAGGAGAAGTGAGACTGGTGCAAACCGTAGCCAGAATACAATCAGGAGGAATCACAGGAATCGTAACCGACTCCAACTTGGAAGTGGAGGAAAATTGTTGTGACAAGGCGTCAGCCCTTACATTCTTAGTACCGGGTAAGAATGAGACAATGTAATTGAAACTTGACAAGAAAAGAGCCCATCGCGCCCTTCTGGGAGAGAGGCGTTTAGCCTCAGACAAGAATGTGAGATTCTTATGGTCAGTAAGAATGAGAACTGGCACAGTGGTACCTTCGAGGAGATGTCTCCATTCTTTCAGGGCTAAAATGATCGCCAACAGCTCTCTGTCACTAATCTCGTAATTGCACTCTGCAAGTGACAATTTCTTGGAAAAGTAGCCACAAGGATGCAAAGCGCTCTCAGAGGTAGGACGTTGAGACAGAAGGGCGCCAACTCTAGTCTCAGAAGCATCGACCTCAAGGATAAAAGGTAACAAAGGATCAGGATGTGCCAACACAGGAACAGAAACAAAAAGGCAGCCTTGAGACTCTCAAAGGCCTTAATGGACTCCGGAGACCAACTCTGTGGGTTACCGTCCTTTCTGGTCATATCAGTCAGGGGCTTGACCAGAGATGAGAAGTTACGAATAAACTTCGATAATAGTTGGCAAAGCCCAGGAAACACTGCAGAGGATGTGAAATGGTACAGTGGTGTGAAAAATAATCTGTTTATTTTTCTAAACACCCAGAAAAAAAACACACGTCTCTCCGATTCAAGTTAAGGTCACATTTATTTGCAAAGAAATTCAGGAACAATTGAGAAAGAAAGTAATTGAGATCTATCAGTCTGGAAAGGGTTATAAAGCCATTTCCAAAGCTTTGGGAATCCAGCGAACCACATTTGTTACAGTGGTGAACCTTCCCAGGAGTGGCCGGCCGCCCAAAATTACCCCAAGAGCGCAGCGACGACTCATCCAAAAGGTCACAAAAGACCCCCACAACAACGTCCAAGGAACTGCAGGTCCACCATCAGGAAAAGACTCGCAAAAATGGCCTGCATGGCAGAGTTAAAACCACTGCTGAGCAAAAAGAACATCAAAGCTCGTCTCAATTTCTCCACAACAAATCCCCAAGACTTTTGGGACAACATTCTGTGGACCGATGAGACAAAAGTGGAACTCTTTGGAAGGTGTGTGTCCAAGTATATCTGGCGTAGAAGGAACACTGCATTTCAGAAAAAGAACATTATACCAACAGTAAAATATGGTGGTGGTAGTGTGATGGTCTGGGGCTGTTTTGCTGCTTCAGGACCTGGAAGACTTGCCGTGATAAAAGGAACTATGAATTCTGCTGTCTACCAAGAGATCCTGAAGGAGAATGTCCGACCATCTGTTCGTGTACTCAAGCTGAAACGAACTTGGGTTCTGCAGCAGGACAATGCACCGAATGGCTGAAGAAAAACAAAATGAAGACTTTGGAGTGGCCTAGCCAAAGTCCTGACCTGAATCCATTTCTGCCTGTAATAGGAATACATGCCTCTTTTTATCACACTTAAAAGCCTCATTGCACGTTATCGCAAACGCTTGGTTGCAGTTGTTGCTGCTAAGGGTGGCCCATCCAGTTATTAGGTTTAGGGGGCAATCACTTTTTCACACAGGGCCATGATGGTTTGGATTTTTTTCACCTTTAATAATAAACACGTTCATTTACAAATTGGATTTTGTGTTTACTTGGGTTGTCCTTGACTATTGTTTACATTGGTTTGATGTTCCGAAACACTGTGACAGAGGAAATGAGGAAGGGGGGCAAACACTTTGTCACACCACACGTGATTCTAAACATTTCATTGTTTTACATTTCTGCTAATGTAAGCATTTTCATTATTGTATGATTATTCAGCATATTGAACTATAATAGGGTTATATAAAACATATATTTCTAAGCATTTTAAACTTAATAAAGATAAGCGTTATTTCTATGTATATTTATAATTGACATTTAAAGGTATAATACTCAATTTCCCTGACAGAACTCACGGGTCAGAGCCACTGTAGGACTGCAGAATGTTTCTCTGGGTCCATCATCTGTGTGGTGGCTCTCCAGGGACTTGGAAAATATGAGGATATCATCGAGATAAACCACCACACAACTGCAACAAATCTTGGAGGATATCGCCAATGAATTCCTGGAAAACTGCTGGGGTGTTACAAAGGCCAAAAGGCATTATAAGTTACTCATAATGGCCTGTTCTGGTATTAAATGCAGTTTTCCACTCGTCGCCCTCCTTAATCCTAATGAGATTGTATGCCCCTCTCAAATCAAGCTTCGTGAAAATCGTTGCTCCCTTGTAGCGGTCTAATAACTCCATAATCAATTGAATCGGATAGGCATTCTTAATCGTGAAACGACTGAGACCCCTATAATCAATACAGGGTCTCAGTTCACCACTCTTCTTCTTCACGAAGAAGAAATAAGCACCAGCAGGGGACGAGGATTTGCGGATGAAACCTCGATAAAGTGCGTCTGCAACATACTCCTCCATGGCCTTATCCTCCAAGACCGACAAAGGGTACATCCAGCCACAAGGGGGTATGGCACCAGGTTGAAGGTCAATTGCGCTATCATACGGCCGGTGTGGAGGCAAACTACCTGCTTGAACTTTGTCAAAGACATCGCTAAAATCGCGGTACTCCTAAGGCAGGGAGGAGAGTGAAGAGGTGCACAGGACCTTGGCTACCTTCTGGAAGCATGTCTTACTGCATTGTGACGACCAGGAGAGAACCTCAGCACGGAGCCAATCAAGAGGGGTTGTGCCTCTGTAACCAAGCATAACCAATAACCAACGGAAACTTAGGTGAGGAAATAACTTGGAATTGGATTATCTCATGGTGAAGAGCCCCTACGACCATGGACAACAGAACCGTCTCATGAGTCACATGGGCAGGCTGTAGGGGTCTCCCATCAAGAGCCTCAATGGCAAATGGAGTGTCACGCACCTGCAGCGGAATTGAGTTCTTTGATACAAAGGCAGCATCAATGAACAGGCCTGCAGCCCCAGAGTTGATTAGAGCCTGTAACTCGACGGACGACTCAGCCCAAGAAAGGGTGACCGAAACCAGGGGCTTATCCTTCTGGATAACTGGGAACGAAACAACGCCACCTAAGGTCTGTCCGTGACAGAACCTCAAGGTTCGGACGCTCCCTGGAGAGTTCCCTCTTCCTGTGCAGATTTGACCTCGGAACCAGCGGTGCTCCGTAGGCGTTCTAGGGGCTACGCAAGCACTCAGGCAAAAAGATGCCACGCAGTGCTTGAGTTGGTCTGCTTAGGGGACAGGAGCCACACTGGGGCAGAGATTCTGGCAGCTCTGCAGGGGCAGGTTCAGAGGTGGTTGATGCCACGCCAGCTTCAGGCAGAAATGGTGGTTTGCGACAATGGCACCAACCTCCTCTCCGCCCTCTGACAGGGACACTTGACCCATGTTCCCTGTTTGGCTCACGTCCTTAATTTGGTGGTGCAGTGGTTCTTGTGCAGGTACCCGGGCTAACAGGATCTCCTGAGGCAGGCCAGGAAAGTCTGTGGGCATTTCCGCCGGTCATATAATGCCAGTGCTTGGCTGGCTGACCTTCAAAAGGGATGCAACCTGCCCAAGAACCGCCTCATCTGTGACATGCCCACCAGGTGGAACTCAACGTTGGCAATGCTGCAGCGGCTGCACATGCAGCAGAGGGCCATCAATGAGTACCTGTGCGAGTATGGCACCAGAACAGGGTCAGGGGAGCTTGGCTTTTTTTTGCAACGCCAGTGGCTAATGAATGCACTCTCCTGTCACCATTTGAGGGGGCCACGAGGATGGTGAGCAGTGACCGTGCATGCATCAGTGATACTGTCCCTCTTGTCTTCCTGTTGGAGTACACGCTTCGTGGAATAATGGACAGGGCACTTGAGGCAGAACAGAGGGAGGAAGAGGAGGACTTCCTTACCTCCCAAGGCCCCCTTTATCCAGAAAGTATTTCTGCAGGCCCGCCTATGACACAGGAAGAGGAGGAGGAGGATTGTGTCAGCATGGAGGTGGAGCCTGGCACTCAGCATCAGCAGCAGTCTTCAAGGGATCGTTTTCAGTCCCCAGAAACCCATAGACTTGTACGTGGCTGGGAGGAGTTGGCTGCGGATCATGTCGTCCTTAGTGACCCAGAGGACCGAGTGCCTTAGCAAACCTACGCTGCATGGCCTCCCTAATCCTGCAAAGCCTGCGAAGGGACCCTCGGATTTGTGGTATCAAGGAGAGGTATCAGTACTGGCTGGCAACCCTTCTTGATCCACAGTACAAGGGTAAGGTTGCGGAACTTATCCAGCCTTCGCAGATGTAGCAGAGGATGAAACATCTTCAGGAGGCCTTGCAGAAAGGTTTGTGCATTGCGTTTCCAGTGCCTGGGAGGTTGCAATTTCCTGGTCCTCCTGGACAACGTGTTGCTGAGGCTTCGGTCAGTCACAGAAGGAGTGGTGGAAAAGGTGGCCATCTGACCGTTGCATTCAGACAATTTTTTAGTCCACAGCCCCAAGGTCTGATCGGTTCCAGCAACCATCACCAGCGTCTGATTTACATGGTGCAGGAATACCTTGGGGCAAGATCAGACAAGATCACAGGCCAGAGCTTGCACATTATGCAATTGAGCTACTGGCCTGTCCTGCATACAGCGTTCTATCTGAACACACATTCAGTGCTGCTGGAGGCTTTGTAACCGATCACAGAGTGCGCCTGTCCACAGACTCGGTTGATCGGCTCACCTTCATAAAAATGAATCAGTCTTGGATCAGCAGCTGCCAAGCACCTGATGCTGATGTAACCGATACATTTTTTTCATGAATGTGAGATCCCTTGAAGACTGCCTATGGTGATGCTGAGTGACTATCCTGTTATGCTGAGTGATTATCCTATTCCTCCTCAATGTTTATGTTGATAGCTTCTAAGAACATTTTGGTTCTGAGCACCACCACCAGTGCCTAAAGCCCAAACAGGGGAGTGTAATACAATTACAATTTTTGCTGTAATATTTTGCAGCAGGGCTCGTTCCTGCGCTCAACTAGAGTATTTGTGAGGGGTTGCAGTGTTGTGGCACCAGTGCCTAAAGCCCAATTTTTCTGACCCTGTTCAACAGGGGCATGTAATTACAATTTTTGATCTAATATTTCACAGCAGGGCCTGTTCCTGCGCCCACCAAGAGTAACTGTGAGGGCTTAAGCCCCATACACACGGTCGGACTTTTTCATGGATTCTGTCCGATCGGACAATGTTGTTGAAAAATCAGACCGTGTGTATGCACCATCGGACAGTGTACGTCGGATTGTCCGACGGACAAAGTCTTATCTCCTGCTGGAAAGATTTGCCGTCAACACGGTCCGATCACACCAAATCCGATCGTGTGTACGGTTGTCCGACGGACAAAGTGCTACGCATGCTCAGAAGAAATTCTGTGATGGAAGCGCTCGGTCAGGTAAAACTACCTTTCCTAATCGACACAGCACATTCCTCACGCTGCAATGTTAAAATGTCTTTAATGCAGCGCATTCTCTTTTTCTTTACAATGCAACAAGAATGACATGTTTTAGCTGCTCCTATTCACCCGCACTTCTCACAAACTTAGTTCTTTATTACTTTTCAGCATTTATACACTACATGTTTATTTTTACTCAGATCGTAAAAGAATCTTTGTTATATTTTTAGCATGATTTGTCTTTTTTTTTTTTTTTTTGTGAATACATATTTGAAGGAGAATTTTTTTTTTTTTTGGAGGGGGGTTGTGTGTCTCAACTTAGCAAAACCACATTATTAACATTTGTATTTCTTGCTTAAATTTACTAGGAGTTTGTTGGTTGTTGGTGCCCCTTGTTAATTATACTTTAGGATTAGTGAAATGTACCTGCCTACTCAAAGAAAAACTGTCATTGTAGAAAAGTAAAACACAATAGTCAATGCTTATTTCAAATCCAAAAAACATTTATTTAGGTCTCAGCAACAAACCAAAGAGGAACGCAGCCATGGTGAAACTTGGGGAATTTGCAAAGCCTTGGACACCCATGGCAACCATCATTTTTCAGGCTTAAAAAATTGGGGGCATGAAGAGTACCTATCTAAATAATAAGGGAGCGCAATCTGGTCCTGAAGTCCAAAACATCCGGAACTGCAGCAGATGCCATCTAGGTCCCCAGGCTCTGGTCCTACGAGAGGCTCCATCTTCTCTCAGACCAGACTGAATCAAGGTCATCACTCTCTTGTCTTCCTTGTACGCTTCCTTCCACGCCGTGGTGCTGGTGCTGGTGGGGTGGCAGAAGGAGGAGGAGGAGGCGGAGCAAGGTCACTCTCGCAAACATGTGTGAGTGGGGTCATCTCCCCAGCCATCCCCTCATTTAGTATTTTGAGGATGACATCCTCACACATGCTGCGTTGCCCCGCCTCCATACCCGTCATTTTACTGCCAACCAAGGAGGCAAAGGCCTCCTCGTAGGTGGGTGTGGCATATAGGGAGGCTGAGGCATCTCGTATCAGCTGGAGCGCTGACTCTCCCACCTCCCCCATGCTTTTCGCCCTTCTGTAGGGAAGGCGGAGGGGAGGGACTTGGGAGACAGTCAGGCTCCTACGCCTACCCCCCTGTTGGCTGCCACTAACCCCTGCCTCCTCCTGACTGCCACCTTCCACAGCCACCTCCTGGCTGAGGTCTTCCTGTGTATGAAAAGGGGACATAGTTTCAGTTATTTGTTCATCAAACACACACAATTCTCATCTAGTGACTGTTGCAAAATGTTTACAAATAGAAAACCATACAATTCTCAGCCCTGCAGTTTAGACTCTTCCCAAAAATGTCTCCAACACCACTGTCTGTTGATATGTCAATCACGTTAGGAACTAAGCAATTGGGGATCCTGAATTAACTGAACATCATTCATTATTCCCCAAAATGGTTACAAAACTACTATACCTGGAACAAGCTGGGCTCCTGCACATATTCCATACTGGAAGGCCCAGGTTGGTCCTCGGAAGCCTCATCAGGGGTGGCGTGCGCGGAAGGACGTGTGCAAGGAAGAGTCGAGAGTGACTTCCTGACAGTAGCCTGGTCTTTGAGAAAGTGGAGCCTCTCATAGTACCAGAGCGTGGGGGCATAGACATCATCTGCTGCAGCTCCAGATGCTAGGGACTTCCGGACCTTATTGCGCTCCCGGAAATAGGTAGTCTTCATGTTATTTATTTTTACTTTTAAGTTTGCCACGGTTGCCATGGGCAGGTTTGGCTTTACAAATGCCACAAGTTTCAGCAGGGCTGCGTACCTCTTTGGTCTGTTGCTGTAGTCACGATGCTTTGGTTGCCATAAGAGGGGAAATTCCCGGTATTTATCAATGAAGAGGGGGAGAAAACTCACGTCGTAGAAGGCCTCCATCACCTCTGCAAGACACAACACCACACAAAACAATATAAATAATGTCAGCCTAAACTCTCCTAATCTTCTCCATAAAGATGCCTCAAGTTCTAATCAGTCTAGGCTAGTTATGTACCAACGTCAAATTGTACCTTCGTTTCTAGCGATCGTCTCGTGCGTGAGCTTTCTCTCCCCTCGTCTCCCAGATCGTGGCTACGACACAGGCGTGTGACGTTTTATATACAGTGCGCATGCGTCAAACTCCGCCCGCCCCTGACGATCTTTCTCGTCTATTCCCCACCCCTTCTCTTTACGGCGCAGTGGGGAGAGCACATGGCGGGGACACAGCAGGTGCGCCCCAAATATCCCACCAACGAGGAGGAGGACGGGGAAAGTCCGGAGGCACAAACGTCCCGATCCCGGAGCCTGAAATTCAAGGCCTCCAATATGTCATTTGGAGAAATGTTGGAGATGGTGGACATATTAAAGAGGAGCGACTATGATGGGAAGTATGGCCCTTACCTCAACCCCAATGTCCGCAAGGCCAAGATCATGTCTAAAGTTGTGAGAAGGCTGTACAATCATTTTGGGGTACAACGATCCAAGGAGCAACTGAGGAAACGCTGGTCAGACCTGAAACTGAGGGAGGCCGATCAGTACAGAAAGATCAAGCAAATTCTTCAAAAAAGTAAGTAGTTGTGTTTTGTGTTTGCTTTCTTGCTTGCATACTGCTCCATATGGTTTGATTTTTACAAAGTTGTACATTCCAAAATGGCCACTTTCATGTTCGTCTGTGCATTCGATCGTACTCAGCCTCGATCTTTCTGCCACTGTCATGGTCGTGTGTGTGTGTCCATTCGATCGTACGCAACCTCGATCGTTCGGCCACTTATAATACGATGTTTGGTGTTTTTTTTGGGGAAAGGAAGTTTGTTCTCACTAGAAATGTCATCAAGAATGTAAAGCCAATTTATTCAATGTAAAGGAGAGGTCACCCAGTAGCTGTTTACCCATCTGGACTCTAGAGCACTAGTGCTGGGACACCCAAACCCCCTTTTTATTAGGCTTTTCCACACATGTGCTCCAGTGGATACTAGAGGGGGGTCTCCATCACACAAACTTCTACCAAAAAGCTAGTCAGTTTAGCACCTTTACAAAGTGACTACATTCATGTAGTTGGCATTTGTAACTGGCCAAACAAAAATAGTGTCCGTCACTTTCAAGCAATGTTTGTCATTTCCTATTTCTGCCCTCAATAGATTGTGTTGCTAAATCTTCCTTTTGTACATTCTCATAGGGGAGCGAAAACTTGGGCCGTCTGAGGAAACCCCAAAACCAACACCTCCCAAAAAAGGGGAAAGAGCAGAAGCAGAGGAGGAGGAGGAAGGAGAGATCATCGAACTTGGAGAAATTGTCACCACAACAGGTGAGTGTGGGAGAACACAGCTACTGGTAAGCTAATCAATGTATGGCTGCCCCATTTCCAACACCCCATTTTTGTTTGTGGTTTTTAGGTGACGTGGATGTTGTGGAAGAAAAATCGCACTTTACCACAGAGAGTGCCCACGTACTCATCGGGGAGATAATGGTCTGCAATAGAGATCTAGATTACATAAAGCAAAACATCAATGATGTTCAACAAAAATTGAAGAACATCATTGATGTTTTAGGAAAAATATGAAAACGCACCAAGTAATTAACACACATTTGTGCCAGCTTCTGAACACATTTGCAACTTAAGAACTGTGCGAAATTTGGAACATGCACACATTGTGTCCACATGTGGTAGCTCCCATCATGGTGGATGAATGCCAACGTTTTTTTGGGGGTGCAAACACTTTACGAACTACGAAAGTGGTTGTGGTGAAGGGGTTGCACCCCCAAAAAACGTCCATTCATCCCCATGATGGAAAATGGCACTTTTGAAGCTTCTAGGCATGTGTTTTACCATCTAATGACCATTTTCAGACCCAAATTGTGTGCATGTTCTAAATTTCCACTTTCCAGGGGTGACCCCCCCATGTGATGAAGGCAAGATCAAACACACTTTGAACATATAGTCATGTCTGATCTTGTCTTCACTTTACAAAGTTGAACTTTCCAAGTTCATAGGTTCTGTTTTGCTCCATGCCTGTTTTTACCAATTGCGGAATGTTTGTAAACAATGTTGTAAATAACCAAGATGTTGTCAGTTTGGGCGTGAAGATTGTAAACGCACTTGTGAATGTTTTCCAAGTAAACTTTTTTATTTTTCTAAATGTGTGGCTTCCTTATTTAAAAAACACAATGCATTATGTATGTCAAATGTAAAGGATATGGGGGGCAATTGGTGTTATTTACTATAGGCAAGTCCACTTTGCACTGCAAGTTTCTTTTCCAGGGCACTTTTTCACTGCACTTGTAGAGCATAGTGGATTTGACTTATGTAAATGACACCCACAGTGCTTTGTACGAAAACACGGAGCACAGCATTTTTGAGAATACACACATGTCTGACCTGGTGATGAAAAGGAGTATTTTGGGTGTCAGTTATGCAGTACAAACCTTATCTAGACCAAAGATTAGGTAGCAAACACACAACATGAGACTAATCTTTTTGGGAAGAAGAGACTGTTACCTCCTTTTGCCCAGAAAGTGCATTCCCACTGTCGAAGGCAAAGGGAAAAAATTTCAAGGTAAAATAAGCTAAAAAGAATACTGAAATGACAAGAAATCATAGGTTGGTTGAAATATCAGATTTATTAAAAAATGCCTCTCACACATCGTCAGGCAGAGCAATGGCCACCCTACCCACAAAGTACTCCATATATTGCTCGCGGACCGCGCGGGCATTTAGAGGGGGCAAGCCTGGACGTGCCACTTGAAGGGCTGTGAGGTCCGCATTTGGAGGGCCCTCCACATCTGGGCCAACGGGCACCACATAGTTCCTGTTATGTCTTTTGAGGAAGTTGTGCAATATGCAACAGGCAAGAACTATGTGGTTCAGTTTGTATTCCGCCAAGTTAAATGCCGTCAAGAACAGGCGGAAGCGGCTGGCCAGGATGCCAAAAGTGTTCTCCACCACTCTTCTGACTCTGGACAGCCTGTAGTTGAAGACCCTCTGGTCTGGGGTGAGGGTCCTCATCGGGAACGGCCTCATCACATGGGGAGTCAACGCAAACGCTTCATCTGCGACAAAGACGAAGGGGAGTCCTTCTGCATTCTCCTCTGGAGGTGGCAAGCACAGACTGCCACTTTGGAGACGCCAGTAGAACTCCGTGTGCGTAATGGCACCACCATCCGAGATCCGGCCGTTCATCCCCACGTCCACATACATAAACTCGTATGTTGCCGACACCACCGCCAACATCACTACACTATTAAACCCTTTATAATTATAATAGTAGGACCCCGAGTTGGGAGGTGGGACGATGCGGACGTGTTTCCCATCAATTGCCCCTCCGCAGTTAGGAAAGTCCCAACGGCTGGCAAAGTGGGAGGCCACAGTCTGCCATTCCTGTGGCGTGGAAGGGAACTGTGGAGTGAAACAAGAAAAAATAATTAGTCACTTTGCACATAAACATTGCAAGCAGATTAGACAATCAACATCTTGGAACAAGAGCATTGTTTAAAATTGGAGGCTGGAAAGTATTTGCACAGAAAAGTAGAGGCTCCCCTTCACAGATTACTCACCCCCCCATCAATCCCCCCACTTCTGATGGGTCATTGGCAATAACTAGGGTTTTGGGGGGGGGGGTTGTTGGACAGGTAACCCTCTGCACTTCATTGATTGGCAAATGGCTCAATAATTTGTGCTAGTTTGGCCAGACCCTCTGTACTTAACACTATTGGCAGCCCCCAGGAAAGATAAAATAACATTTCAACCCCCCCCCAAAAAGGCAAGCACATTGTGACATTATGAAATTACCAAGCAAGCTAATAGGAGGGAAAGAACACAAAAAAATAGGAAATGGAAAGTATGGAGGCAGCCCCTTGCACTACATGCTTTGCTAAATTCATCCCTAAAGATGCCCACTATAAAGAGGTAGGTATATAGTGTGTATGGACCTTGGGAAAGCCAGCAGATAAAGGTTTGGTACCATCTGACAGAGCAGTTGGGGGAGGGGGTTCCTAATGAGTTTGCCCCCCCCCCCTACATGAAGTAAACCACACAGCAAACATTTGTGCATATTTTAGGGGGTGTTTGGGGGCAAACAATACTATGCAGCAGACAAAAGACATTGCTTAAGTGACTAGGCCATAGGTGTCTATTGGGGCAGAAGAGCATGCTGGGGAGGTAAGTGAAGGGAAAAGTGCATGAAGGAGAAAAGGGGCACAGCATATTAGAACATATTGCAATCATGGTAATTAGGGAAGGAGGTCAAAAATAGAAGACATTAGCAAACAGAGCATACATAGAAGGGAATAGTAAAGTATAAATGTTACCTTAATATAGTCCTCCTGCAGGACCTCGATGATGGCAGAACAGGTCTCTGGAATAATGATTCCCAGGGCCTGGGGAGAGATACCTGAAGAGAACTTCAAATCCTGAAGACTTCTCCCTGTCGCCAAGTACCTCAACGTGGCAACAAGCCTCTGCTCCGGAATAATGGCTTGTCTCATGCAGGTATCCTGCCGGCTGATAAAGGGGGTCAGCAAAGCCAAAAGACGGTGAAAATCGGGGTCCGTCATCCTGAGAAAGTTCCTGAAATCATCAGGATTATTCTCCCGGATCTCACGAAGCAAAGGCATGTGCGAGAATTGGTCACGCTGAAGCAACCAATTCTTGGTCCACATACTCCTCGTCACTCTGTTCATGAACGGGTCTTGGCTCAAAGCTAAAAGCCCGACACCAATTCCGCGTACAGCACGAACTCGGCGACGAGTACGCACGGGAAACATCGCTCACAAGGTCACAAAAGGTCGGCTGGTCAGAACGGACAAACAGAAAGCACCGATAAACAGCAAGGCCTGAAAGAACGAAATGAATACCAGAAACGAGCAGACAATAAGCAGTGCAAATCAAAGCGTCCTATATCAAGATATAGGCCGCAATGACCAACAAATGCGAATTGACTACACGCACTAATAAACAGATACGCAGACAAGCACAAACTGAAGAGCAGTAACGATCTGAGTCAGAAAACTGAGAAGCGCGAATCTTAAGTCACCAAACTTCGACTAAATCTCGATAAACACGGGATCAGCAGAAGGAGCCCAACGGGTGCCTGACGTGGTGCTGAACTTCCCTTTTCTAATCTCGTGGACGACGACTTACGTCATGACGTTCTTGCAGACCGGATATTCCGACAACGTAGTCCGACCGTGTGTACGCAACACCAACATCGGACAAAGTACGACGGACAGAATCCGACCGACCTGGTCCGCGAATTGTCCGACCGTGTGTATGGGGCTTTACAGTGTTCTAGTACCACCCACACCTAAGGCCCAAATTTCTGCAAAGTATATAGGGCAGGCCCTATAGTATATACAGGTGGCCCCCTACTTTCAAACATCCGACTTACAAACGCCTCCTACTTACAAACGGAGGGAGACAACAGGAAGTGAGAGGAAATCTACCCCAGGAAGGGAAATTCTCTCCTGTAAGAGTTAATATTGGAAAAAGGTGTCTCCACTGATGCTTTATTATCACCAATCCTTGTTTCCCTAAAAAACCCACATTTTCAAAATCCAATTGTCATTGGGACAGAAAGTGAGGTGAAATCTTCTGAACAGGGTCACAGACAGCACAACAAATGTTACAGGGATGATGATAACCCTTCCCTATGTTATCCAAAAAGCTTAAAAAAAGATTTTTTGTCTGGAGCTACACTTAAAAAATGTACCTATTACAAACAGATTCAACTTAAGAACAAACCTACAGTCCCTGTCTTGTTTGGACTGCCTGTATACTGCTGTTCAGAGTATATAGAGCCTTTTCTTTTTTTAATTTGGGTGCCCCTTAAAATCTATACAAGACCCAAAGGGCCTGGTAATGGGCTCGGGGGTTACCCATGCCGTTTTTCTCAATAATTTTCATCCATATTGTCGGGACCCGACATTACAGCCGCAAGCAGTTTTAAATGACTTTTATTCCTTTAGAAATGTCATTTTGTGCAGGGACTGTTCTAAACATGGGAAACACGCGCCACTTTGCAGGCATACTATAGACACCCCCCAGGTACGATATTTAAAGGAATATTTCACTTTTATTTTTTCACTTTGAGCATCATTAAAATCACTGCTCCCGAAAAAACTGCCATTTTTAAAACTTTCTTTTGCATTGATACATGTCCCCTGGGGCAGGACCCGGGTCCCCAAACCATTTTTAGGACAATAACTTGTATATTAGCCTTTAAAATTCGCACTTTTGCTTTCTCACATTCGAGTCCCATAGACTTTAATGGTGTTCGAATGTTCGCGCAAACTTTCGGTCCATTCGCATGTTCTGGATGCGACCCGAACTGGGGGGTGTTCGGTTCATCCCTACTCAGCATAGGCAGTCTTCAAGGGATCGCACATACATGGAAAATTCAATCAGTTACATCAGCATCAGGTGCTTGATGCTGATCCAAGACTGATTCATTTTTATGAATGTGAGCCTATCAATGGAGTCTGTGGACAGGCGCACTCTATGATCCATTACAGACCCTCCAGCAGCACTGAATGTGCGTTCAGAAAGAATGCTGGATGCAGGACAGGCCAGTAGCTCAATTGCATATTGTGTAGGCCTGGTATATGTGTAGGCCTGGTATGGAGCCTCGGCCTTGCGTGAGCAGGTTCGGAAGATTTCCGGGGATGCTGCGTCCGGAGTGTGAGTCTGGACCTCTTGGGGAGCGGGAGCGGGACTGCAACTCCTTCTCTCTCGGTTTCCCCATGTTTGCTGAGAAGGATTGCTCTGGTAAGCTGGCGTTGGGACCTCCAATGGACAGAGCAAGGCGATCAAGCAGCCATCTCGTGTCGGCTTCAAGCCACGCCCCCCACTTACTTCTTATCCCTGCACTCTTTGCATTACTTACTCCTAAACCCTGCATACTGCATGTTACCCCTAACCCCTGCACTCTGAGGGTTACTAACTCCTGACTCCTACACACTGAGCATTTCTTATTCCTGACCCCTGCACCTTGTGCATTATGCACATCGGAACCCTACAATCTGTGAGTTACACACTTCTGGTCTCTGCACTCCGTGCATTACGCAATCATGTCCCAGAGAAGAGTGGGCTTAGGTTTCATTTAAAGTGATTGTAAACCCTCACCATGTAAAAACAACCCATTCAGTTTAAAATAGAAATGGAAGACAAAACATGTGTGTGCACATATAACACATTATAATTCTAAATACCTTCTTTTCCCTTTTTTTGCGTCATTACATACCCTCTGTTTTCAGATGCATAAGAGCTGGGGGAGGAGAAACAGCAGCACACTGAACTTCCCAAGTGATTGGCTGTGCGGGCGAAGGGGTGTCAGACTGATCTTTGGAGGCAAGCATAGCTGGAGAACTGACCACGATGTGTTCTCCTGCTTAGTGTGGTCAGTTTTTAACCACTTAAGGACCGAGCCTCTTTCAGAGATTTGGTGTTAAAACTTTTTTTTGCTAGAAAATTACTTAAAACTCCCAAACATTATATATATATATATATATATATATATATATATATATATATATATATATATATATATATATATATATATATATATATATATATATATATATTTTTTTTTTCTAACACCCTAGAGAATAAAATGGCGTTCGTTGCAATACTTTCTGTCACATATTTGCACAGCTGTCTAACGAGCGCACTTTTTTTGGAAAAAATACTACTTTTTAAAGTAAAAAATAAGACAGTAAAGTTAGCCCATTTTTTTTTTATATTGTGAAAGATAATGTTACGCAGAGTAAATTGATACCCAACATGTCACGCTTCAAAATTTTGCACGCTCGAGGAATGACTACAGGTTGCATGTTTTGAGTTACAGAGGAGGCCTAGGGCTATAATTATTGCTCTCACTCTAATGATTGCGGCGATACCTCACATGTGTGTGAACACCGTTTTCATATGTGGGCGCTACTCATGTATGCGTTTGCTTCTGCACGCTAGCTCGGCGGGACGAGGCGCAATAAAAAAAAAAAATTCTTATTTATTTTACTTTTTATTTTTTATTTTTACACTGTTCTTTAAAAAAAAAAGTGTCACTTTGATTCCTATTACAAGGAATGTAAACATCCCTTGTAATAGAAAAAAAGCATGACAGGACCTCACAAATATGAAATCTGGGGTCAAAAAGACCTCATATCTCATATTTACACTAAAATGCAATAAAAAAAAATAAAAAAATGTCCCTTTAAGAGCTATGGGCATAAGTGACGTTTTGACGTCGCTTACGCCCTGCAATGATATGGAGATGGGTGGGGGCCATCTTCCCCTCACTCGTCACCATGCCTAACAGGCGAGCAGACCCGATTGCCACCGGTGCTGCCGGTGGCTCTGGTAAGCAGTGGATGGCACCGGCGCGGCGGGAGTAGGATTGCCACCTGTCCGGGATTCACCCGGAAAGTTTGGGTTTTGAATCATGTGTCCGGGTTTCAGGCGGACTGAAACCCGGACACATTATTCAGACAAGGCTGTGGCTCCCCAAGTAACCAAGATAGTCGCACACAAATCTGTTGCCGTCTGGGGGCAGGTTTGGTATCACTGGGGGGCAGGGCGATGAGGTCATCAAGAGCAATTTGACCATACCCACTGTTTGCTGCGGCACGCTATGTGCACTGCATTACTACTCTACTCGGGGCACGCAAAAGTGTCCCAGGCCACTAAAGTGTTCAAGTTGGGCTTGAAGAAAAGGTGGCAACCCTAGGGTGGAGGGGGGCCCTCTCCCGCCACCGATAAAAGTGATCTGAGAGTTATCTGAAAGCGGACGGCCCACTGAAGAAGAGGATAGCTGGGTTATGGTAGCTAGCTGCTGCCATAACAACGATATTCCTCTTCAAAGTAGCGACGTAAAATGACAGTGGGCGGTCCATAAGTGGTTAATAGAAAAGCAGAGGGTCTGACAGGAACACCAGAGATTTCACACAAAGGAAGCAATACAAAGAACAGGAGACTCTCATACAAGTACATGGTACAGCAGGCACATACTGTATCAGGAATATGAAATGTTGGGTTTGCCGTTTAACTGTGTCCCTTTAAACTCCTCCCAGTTCCCCTTAAGTTGCAAAGGCAGCAGATGCCTCCTCGCCATCTGTCACATGCCTTCTGAAGAGCAATACACCTCAGATCGCTCTTCAACGGTCAACACAAGTGTAAATGAACCCATATGGGTGTATCTTAAACAGCTGATGGTGTTTTAAGGGCAAAGGGTGGACACACCAAATATGATTTAGGTTGTTTTCTTTTCTCATGCACTTTGTAGGTTGTTAGTTGATGATGTCAGACTCAGTATTAGTAGTGAAGGAAACCGGAGTACATGTAGGAAACCCATACAAGTACGGGAAGAACATACAAACTCTACACAGAAGGTGTCCTGACTGGGCTTCGCATGGACAGAAGTGCTAACCACAAAATCGCTGTGCTACCCGAAAATGAAATAAGCATTATTCATAGAAAGGTAGTCTGGGCATCAGAGAAGATGGGCTTATTGTATCTCAGCAGCTACTGCAACATATTATTTAATGTACAATTTGGGGCTTTTGACTCCATTATAGCCTGAACATTCCTCCCAACTTTTTGAGATGAGAACGAGGGATACCTATTAGCAAAAGTATGTAGGCATAGGACATGTCCTCCGCCAAGCCGCCTAAAGAGAGAGAGATATCATTTTTCCCCTGTTAAAGTCATTAGTAAGACCTCATCTGGAATATGCAGTTCAGTTTTGGGCACCAGTTCTCAAAAAGGATATCGGGGAACTGGAGAGTGCAGAGAAGGGCAATGAAACTGATAAGAGGCATGGAGGAGTTTAGCTAGGAGGAAAGATTAGAGGAACTGAATTTATTCCCTCTTGAGAGGAGGAGAATAAGGGGGGATATGATCAACATGTTCAAATATATAAGGGGTCCATATAGTGAACTTGGTGTTAAGTTATTCACTTTACGGTCAACACAGAGGACATGAGGGCACTCTTTACGTCTAGAGGAAAAGAGATTTGATCTCCAAATACGGAAAGGTTTCTTCACAATAAAAGCTGTGAAAATGTGAAATAGACTCCCCCCAGAGGTGGTTCTGGCCAGCTCAGTAGATTTCTTTAACTACCTCGCTACCGCCGGCCGTCAATTGACGGCCAGGCGGCGCAGCTCTCAGCGAGGGAGGGCGTCATATGACGTCCTTCCCTTCAGTGCACTCCAGGGAGCGCGCCTCCAGGAGCGCGTGCGCGCGCTCGCCGTGTCACTGGGCACCCGATGCACGTGCCCAGCGGCCGCGATGTCCGCTGGGCACCCGCGATGTCCGCTGGGCACCCGCTATTGCCCGGTAACACAGCGGGACCATGGATCTGTGTGTGTAAACACACAGATCAAGGTCCTTTCAGAGGAGAGGAGCCGATGGTGTGTTCTCTGTACAGAGAAACAACGATCGGTCTCCTCCCCTTGTGAGTCCCCTCCCCCCACTGTAAGAATCACTCCCAGGGAACATAATTAACCCCTCCCTGCCCCCTAGTGGTTAACCCCTTCACTGCCAGTGTCATTTATACAGGAATCAATGCATTTAAATAGCACTGATTGCTGTATAAATGACAATGGTGCCAAAAATGTGTCAAAAATGTCCGTTGTGTCCGCCATAATGTCGCAGTCACAATAAAAATCGCAGATCGCTGCCATTACTAGTAAAAAAAAAAAAAATATTAATAAAAATGCTATAAAACTATCCCCTAGTTTGTAAACGCTATAACTTTTGCGCAAACTAATCAATAATCGCTAATTGCGATTTTTTTTTTTTTTTTACCAAAAATATGTAGAAGAATACGTATCGGCCTAAACTGAGGAAAATTTTTTTTTTTTTTTTTATATATTTTTTGGGGATATTTAGTATAGCAAAAAGTAAAAAATATTGTTTTTTGTTTTTTTTTTTAAATTTGTCGCTCTTTTGTTTATTGCGCAAAAAATAAAAAACGCAGAGGTGATCAAATACCACCAAAAGAAAGCTCTATTTGTGGGGAAAAAATGATAACAATGTCATTTGGGTACAGTGTTGTATGACTACGCAATTGTCATTCAAAGTGCGACAGCGCTGAAAGCTGAAAAATGGCTTGGTCAGGAAGGGGGTGAAAATGCACTGTACTGAGGTGGTTAAAGGCCTGGATTCTTTCCTAAATGCACACAATATAAGTGGGTAGTAACATTTATAGGTAAAGTTGATCCAGGGAAAATCTGATTGCCTCTTGGGGGATCAGGAAGGAATTTTCCCCCCTGCTGTAGCAAATTGGAGCATGCTCTGCTGGAGTTTTTTGCCTTCCTCTGGATCAACTATGGGTATTGAATTGGGTATATGGGATTGTATGATATTTTTTATTTTATTTATTTTATGTTTGAACTGGATGGACTTGTGTCTTTTTTCAACCCGACTAACTATATGTAACTATATGACATAGGGGCAGGGGCGGCCTTACCATTCGGACACTCTGGCACTTCCCGAGGGCCCTGGGCCACTAAGGGGCCCCATCAGGGTTGCCAGGGACAGTATGTAAAAATCTGTTTTTTTTTTACATCTGTTTCTGAAATGTCCCTTACCGGCATCCTTTTGGTCTAAAAATCCAGAGATTATAGCTGCCCCACCTCTCCAGTACCTTCTTAGCCAATAGAAACATGTCTGTGTATACTGTGTGTACATGTATGTGTATACTGTGTGGCCCCATAATCTTTGATTGCCTGGGGGCCCCATAATCTCCTATTGCCCGGGGGCCCCATGAGTTGTCAGTCCGCCCCTGCATAGGGGTAAGTAAAGAGAGATGTTTAAAGAAACATAGAAAATGATACCTGCCCAGCAGTATTCGTATGCTGCTCTTGCTTTTGATTAAAAAAAAATAAAGAATTAAAACTGGAGTAAATTAAAATTGGTGCCAACAGCTCAGTACTACAAAGTTGGATTGCATGTTTCATTTGCTGAAGTACAAGACCTGATTGGTTGCCAGCTTCACATTTGAACAGGTCAGTGATTTTCATAAATTAGTGCTAATGGTTTATATCATAGCTTATATCGCATAGTTGGAGATCCCTAATTCTTATGCCATGGCTTATTATTTAATGCAATGTACTCTGCTTTATGTGGACTGAGGAGTTAGGGTTGTGTTTAGTTTAGTAATACCTGAGCACTGTAAAAAAATAAAAAAAAAGTTAAGCTACCATACTAACTTCCACCACTAGATGTCACAATAAGAGCAATTTTACAGCTAAATACAGTATAATGGCAATAAATGTCAGCCTAGCAAGGAAAACTTGAAGTTCTACTAAAACTATTAACATAAACTTGTGGTAATAATAGTAAAAATTAAGCACACGTCCACAATAGCATGTTTTATCCCTAACACATCTCTTGTTTGCTAAGTTTTATGAAATAAAAAACTCCAAGAATAATTTTCAGCAAGACTGCAAGAGATGAGATCATATCATTCACCAGAGACACAACACTGTGAAAACTCTGCAGAAGGCACAGTGGTACTGTTAACTAACTGATTTTGAACCCGGAGCATTACATGAATTGAAGGAAACCGCTCCAAGTCCATAGACCTCTACTGAACTTATAATTCAAGTAATGCAAAGGGACCCAAAATAGTCAGCTAACAGTACACCTGTTCTCAACTCTAACTGCCCCTGCTGCCCCTCTGAGAGTTGATCTGTGGTGGATTACTTTTCAGAGGCATTTGACCTCCTCCTGATTTACCCTGTAAAATCCACACCACCACATGACTGAATTTTTTTCCCCCATGCCCATGAAGCAGAGCATTGTGGCAATGGGGTATGTGTACAGCCCTGAGCATCTGCATACCCTTGTTCAGGAAGGTGATTGGTGGGCTCAATCTCCTGATCTGTGTTGCATTACAAATGTTTTACTGCTAATGTGATGAAAACAGATCTCTTCTCTTCATTGCTTTGCCTGCCTGTGTCTGTCTAATTACTGCGTAACTCCCACCTGCTGAGCACTACACTGAGAGGCCCAGGGATTGTGGGATATGTATTATATTAACAGGAAGTGTCAGTTCTTAGACTACAGACAGACGTCATGCTTTAAGCATTCCTCCCAACTTTTTGAGATGGGAACAAGGGAAACATATTAGCAAAAGTATGTAGGCATAGGAGACACCCTCCGCCAAGCCGCCTAAAGAATCATCCAAAAATAAGATTAGTTAAACCCACACAGACTGTGTATAGGACAACAAATGATACCGTGAAACTACACACAAAATGCAGGTAGAAATGTTTATAATGCCTTTAAGTGTATTTTTCAAATCAACCATTGTAAGTGCCTGGATATGACTTGGTATCAGCCTATTGCAATCCCCTTTATAGCAGAGCTAAAGCAGCATAAAGAGAAAACTAGTTGTGCTGCAGTGCTTCCATGCAGGCAATGAGCATGCTGATAGAAGCAGAGAGCAGAGTGACAAGGCGATGAGCAAATCAGTTTGCTGCTTCTCCCTTCTCTAGCGTCCTTTTACTCACAAAGAGCAGAGAGAGGCTCTGGCCTTTCAAAGCAGCTCTATTACAGGCTCTTGTGTGTCTGCCCTGCTATAGACTGTCTACAGCTTGACAATCTGTGAGTGGTCCTGTTATGGACTAAGCTTTGTGGGTGTTAGTGACAGGCTAAGATGACAGGCTAAGATAAAATAGGGCCCTAAGGCTGCATTCACACCTGAGCATTTTGTAGCTTGAAGCCTGAAGCTACAAAACGCTAGAGGGGAAAAAATCCATTATGCTCAATGGAGATGGTTCACATCTCCACTTCAAGTTGCCTGAAGCTCAAACAAGTTCTGGAATCAGGCTGATTTGGGCGTTTTTGGAGCGTTTGTATTCCCATAGAAACTAATGGAAACGCTCTATTCAAGCGTCTAGCGCGACATCGAGCTTTCTACGAGCGTTTTGTCGCTTTTATCTGCTCAAGTCAAATAGATTTTACATAGGAAATGACATAAAACATACACAGAAAGTGCACAGATCACCATTTTTTTGGTAGCAGACATGGAGGCCAGCAATATGGAGGGGGAAGTGGATGAGACAGTATGTCTTCTAGATCAGGAGAGCTTTATCAGAATGGTAAAGGAGCACCCCTGTCTCTATGCTTCCAGAGATCCTTGCTTCAAACTTGGAGCGTGCAAGAGGAGGGCATGGAACCTAACTGCCCGTGTGAAGGATGATAAAGGTAAGATAAACCCCTGCAAACATAACTAACCACCAAACCGACCACAGGGAGATAATAGGATGATTGTTATTTGGTACATTATAACAGAACCAGAAAAACAGTACTAGCTTATGCTTATATTCCTATGCATTGCTTACAAGATCATACATATGAGAAAACAGACAATAGATGTGCAATTGCAGTGCAATGTGTAACAGTTTACTTTTCCCCTCATGGTAACTCACATTACTTTGGCTTAGTTACCCCAATTACATCTACCGCCACTAGATGGCAGTTGTGTACACACAAATTGCATGTGTGTAGGAATGTGGCCAGGATGAACTAGAATGGCACATCTATTGCCTCCTTCTTATATAAGTATAAAAGCATCTAGTATGAGTATAGTATTGTCAGTATGTCACCAATACATGATGGCACACTCTGACCCCTAGTGGATATTGTATGGATACTGCACACAAAGATAAATATATAGTAAAAAAAAAAAAACATGAGACTTCTTATCAATACATCAAGCATTTTTATTAATTCAGTACAGCATAGTATATGATTGTATTAACAAACAACGAAAGATTTAAAATTATTCAATTGTCTCAAGCTGCCATGGGACCTGTCCTGCTGGAGACATAAAGTAGGACGTAAATTGATCCCTGACATGTGTAAATTGTATGATTCCGCGGACACCGGTCCAATGAGCTCTTTCCATGTTCTGATGTAATGGGTCCTCAAACGCAAATCCATCCCGCTGCCTTACAAAGTTATGCAAGGCACATGCAGCTTTAACAGCACAGACTGCATATGCATGTTTAGAACAATGGGAGTGTGCAGTACCCGCCAAATGCCAAATGCACTTTAGACAACTCGACGTGCTCGTGTTAGCCGATAATTGAACACACTCTTCTGTACAGTTAGATTGTGCCCTGAATAAGGCCATAGAAGATGCTCACTCAGAGCAAAGGCCTCATCCCCCACAAAAACACTGGGTAGGGGAGGGCCATTTGTGCCCGGGAGTGGACTGTTTGCCAGAAGCAAATAGCAGAGTCAGCGCTGCTGCCATACGACCCAATATCTATATAACGGAAGCAATAATTAGCATCAGCCACTGACATTAAAACAAAAGAAAAATATTTCTTGTAGTTAAAATACTGGCATCTGCTATCCATGGTCTTTATTATACGAATATGTTTCCCATCGATCGCTCCAATGCAATTGGGGAAGCAGTTGTCCTCAGGGGGGAGAAGGTTTCTCTGTCCTCAGGGGGGGAAGGGGGTCCCTGTCCTGGGGGGAAGGGGTCCCTGTCCTGGGGGGGTCCCCTGTCCTTGGGGAAGATGGAGTGGGATATGGGATGGTCTCACTTACCATGACATGCAGGTCCCTCGTTTATGGTTGTCTGGGCTCCCTCCAGCACGGATGGGCGATTAGCATATCCCCAGGGAGCACAGCTACGGCTTGACAATCTGGCAGCAATTGATGGGCACACTGGCAGCAGTTGATGGCACAGTGGTGGCAATGTATGGGTACAATGGCTGCGTTACCTTTTGATGGGTACAGTGGCTGCGTTTGATGGGCACAGTGAGGCAGCGTTTGATGGGTACAGTGAGGCAGCGTTTGATAGTCGGAACATGTGCACAGGATACAGGAGGCAGTCAGAGGATGTGGAAATGGTACAGGTGGTGGTCAGAGTATGCTGACATGTAGGGGGAGCAAACAGAGGGGTTACCTCTGTAAGGGGTGCACACAGAGGGATCAGTCATGTAGGGGGATCACACAGTGGGATGAAGTCCTGATAAGAACTGTCACAGGAGGGCCCTCACACAGGACACATGGCAGGCAGGGCAGTGAGGTTGACACACAGGGTGATCAGGTTCCTTTTCTTAGGGGAGGTGGGGTCCTGATCCCCAGGGAAGGTGGGGTCCCTAGGTAAGATGAAGTCCCCGTTGCCAAGGGAGATGGAGTTCCTGCCCCCAGGTGAGATAGGATCCCTGTCCCAGAGTGAGAAGGAGGTCCCTGTCCCCAGGAGAGAAGGGGGTCCCTGTCCCCAGGAGAGAAGGGGGTCCCTGTCCTCAGGGGGAGAAGTTTTCCCTGTGTTCAGGGGGGAAGGGGGTCTCTTTCTTGGGGGGAGGGGGTCCCTGTCCTCAGAGGGGGGACAGGGGGTCCCCAGGAAGGGGTCTCTGTCCTGGGGGGGGGTTCCCTGTCCCCGGGGAAGATGGAGTGGGATATGGGATGGTCTCACTTACCATGACATGCAGGCCCCTCATTTATGGTTGTCTGGGCTTCCTCCAGCAGCACGGATGGGCGATCAGCATAATGAGCATATCCACATGGAGCACAGCTACGGCTTGACAATCTGGCAGCAATTAATGGGCACACTGGCAGCAATTGATGGGTACAGTAGCTGCGTTTGTAGCTGTGTTTGATGGCACAGTGGCGGCAATTTGTGGGTACAAGGGCTGCGTTTGATGGGCACAGTGGTTGCATTTGCTGGGTGCAGTGGCAGTGTTTGATGGGTACAGTGGCTGTGTTTGATGGGCACAGTGAGGCAGTATTTGATGTGCACAGTGAGGCAGCATTTGATGGGTACAGTGAGGCAGTGTTTGATGGGTACAGTGGCTGCGTTTGATGGGTACAGTGAGGCAGCGTTTGACGGGCACAGTGGTTGCAATTTATGGGTACAGTGGCTGCATTTGATGGGCACAGCAGTTGCGTTTGCTGGGTGAAGTGGCTGCAGTTGAAGGGCACAGTGTTGCGTTTGATGGCACAGTGGTTGCGTTTGATGGGCTCAGTGAGGCAGCGTTTGATGGGCTCAGTGAGGCAGCGTTTGATGGGTACAGTGAGGCAGCGTTTGATGGGTACAGTGGCTGCATTTGATGGGTACAGTGAAGCAGCGTTTGACTGGCACAGTGGTTGGGTTTTCTGGGTGCAGTGGCTGTGTTTGCTGGGCACAGTGAGGCAGTGTTTGACGGGTACAGTGGCTGCGTTTGACGGGCAGAGTGAGGCAGCATTTGATGGGTATAGGGGCTGCGTTTGATTGGCACAGGGAGGCAGCGTTTGATGGGTACAGTGGCTGCGTTTGATGGGTACAGTGACTGTGTTTGATGGGCACAGTGAGGCAGTGTTTGATGGGTACAGTGTCTGTGTTTGACCGGCACAGTGGTTGAGTTTGATGGGTGCAGTGGCTGCGTTTAATGGGCACAGTGAGGTAGCATTTGCTGGGTGCAGTGGCAGCGTTTGCTGGGTGCAGTGGCAGCGTTTGCTGGGCACAGTGGTTGCGTTTGACGGGCAAAGTGGTTGCGTTTGACGGGCACAGTGAGGCAGCGTTTGACAGGCACAGTGGTTGCATTTGCTGGGTGAAGTGGCTGCGTTTGATGGGCACAGTGGTTGCGTTAGCTGGGTGCAGTGGCTGCGTTTGATGGGCACAGTGGTTGCGTTTGATGGGCACAGTGAGGCAGTGTTTGATGGGTACAGTGGTTGCGTTTGATGGGTACAGTGGTTGCGTTTGATGGGTACAGTGAGGCAGCGTTTGAGTACAGTGAGGCAGCGTTTGATGGGTACAGTGAGGCAGCGTTTGATGGGTACAGTGAGGCAGCGTTTGATGGGTACAGTGAGGCAGTGTTTGATGGGTACAAATGGCTGCGTTTGGGTACAGTGAGGCAGCGTTTGATAGGCACAGTGGCAGCGTATTTGATGGCAGAACAAAGCCCCCCTCTCCAAGCTCCGCTCTATCTCCCCCTCCCACCAACTCTCCGCCTCCGCCCGCCCCCTTGAGTCCATAATTTTTCTGGACCCCGGACATACATAAGATTCGCGGGCATGTTAGTGGGGTTGGCGGGGCTGTTTCTGATGTTTAACCATCTCTCCGCCTCCGCCCGCACAGGAAGTGACGCGGTCGAGATTCTGCATGGATCGCAGAAAAAACACCGGTGTTGTGTTAAAACAGCAACTCGTCAAAATCTCCAATTACTGATGCTTTACAGTAACCAGAAGTGACGTGATTGGAGATCTCGATGAATTGGCTATTTTGACAGAACAACGGCATGTTCCACATTGCATGTCCACTGTTTAGTGTCTTTCCTTTCACTAATGGTCCATATAGTCTAGCTTAAAGTGGTTGTATAGGTTCGTTTTTTTTTTTTTTTTTAAATAACAGTGGCTCCCACGGCGGCTGTCTCGGCTCCTCCCCGCTAATCCCCTCTGGGAAGCTCTTTTCCAAGGGGGTTAGCTTGCGGGCGCCCTCCCGTGTCATACAGTTGGCCTCCATAGACGCCAAGTGTATGATTAGGTCCTGCCCCCCCGACGGCTGTGTCATTGGATGTGATTGACAGCAGCGCAAGCCAATGGCTGCGTGCTATCAATCTATCCAATCAACGGCCAGACTCAGTGGAGAAGAGGACGCCGGGGGACACACACAGCAGGTGAACAGGCTCAGGCAAGTAAAACGGCGGGGGCTGGTGGGCCCATGACAGCGAGGTGTTTTTTCACCTTAATGCATAGGATGCATTAAGGTGAAAAATCACGAACCTTTACAACCCCTTTAAGCCACTGCTTAGGCATGATTTAGTACTTCCACTGTAGACTAGAACATGCAGTAATCATAGATAACAACTACTAATAACTGTTGCCATCTACTGGCAACAAAACAGACTGCACGTTTAAGCATAAGGGTCCTTTCAGATGGGCTTGTCTGTGTACGGACTCTGCTTTGCTCAGCAGGGATCGATCCGGAGTAGAGAAGGGTTAAAACATAGTTATGCTTTAATTGCTGTTTACCCATTGGAGAACTTTTTTCTTGGCTTCCTGTCCAAGTGGCACCAATACGTTGAACATCTGCTCAGTGAAGCTATAGACACCAATGAAAAGACTAAAAGTTCTAATCCTTGCTCACTCTATCAAAATGAAAACAAACTTTTTTTGGCTTGTGCACTCACTGAGCCATGTTAAATATGCATGGACATACTATTTAAATATTAAAATGTTTATATTCTTTTATGTCAAGAAAGTGAATAAGCAAAATTGCCCCTGAACAATTTGCAGCATATGGTAGTTAAAAAAATAATAACAGACGTTCTTCCTGAGGCGGAAACAAGGATACTTTGACACAGGTGAAATTTCAATTACAAAATAATTTGGAAGTTCAGCAGAATTTTTGATGCATATCACTTTAATGTTAGGAATACATAATGCACATACAATGTAAATGTTCACAGCTGACCAATTACAGATAATCAGTGTTCTGCTGATTACAACTTTTCCTTAACAAAAATAATAAGCATTTCATTGTACCAGCTGCCATTTCTTGCCAGCTTTGAGGAAGAAAAAAGACGAAAGTTTGTCCGTGTTAAAATGTTCTTTTACTTTGGGTCACCTGACATTATAGACTTGATGTGAGTCAATTTGTTTAAGGGGTATTTCCAGGGAAAATGGTGACCTGCTCTATATTTGTTACATGTTCACATTTACAAAAAAAAAAAAATCTTTAAAAATTGCAACTTAGGCCCCTTTCACACTGGGGCGGGAGCGGCGGCGACGCTAAAGCAGCGCTATATTTAGCGCTATATTTAGCGCTTCTTTACCGACGTTTTAGCTGCGGTATTCGGCCGCTAGCGGTGCGGTTTTAACCCCCGCTAGCGGCCGAAAAAGGGTTAAAATCCCCCGCAGAGCACCGCCATAGCGGTGCTTTGTGGCGGTATTGCCGCGGTATTACCGCGGTGTCCCATTCAAATCAATGGGAAGGAGCGGTATAGCTCCAAAGATGCTGCTAGCAGGACTTTTTTGACCGTCCTGCTAGCGCACCGCTCCAGTGTGAAAGCCCGTCGGCTTTCACACTGGTGTGAAAGGGGCCTTACTGTTTTTAAAATGCTCTTTTCTAGAACTTTCAGCAAGGAAAATTCTGCTTAGTGTTCTGTTATGAGGGAGTGGGAGTTGTGTTTGACATAACTTACCCTATCTGTACTGTTTAGGTAGATATCATCTCATCAGCTATACTAGAGTAGAACGCTGCCTGTAAAATTTATAGAAGCTGGTCTTCTCCGTTGAATGTCAATGGGGCAGATCATGCAGAGATAGCTGAGAAATGCTTGCAGTCAGCCATGACACCTTCCCCTTAAAACATCAAAAAGGTAAGAAATATATATAAAAAAAAAAAAGAAAATAGAGGTATGCTGTGTAAATGGGGACATAAAACAAACCTATGTGAGGTTTTCTCAAATTTAAATGCAAAATTGGAATACACTTGAAAGCCCAGCTGTGACCTTTATTTGGTTTTTAATGCAGTTTGTGTTTGTCATGCGAGAGTTCCCCTCACTCCATGTCCTGGTGACCATACAGAAAGTGAAGAGAAATCTCTCCAAAGTGGAACCAGACAGCAATTAGAAAACTCAGAGGGCTTCTAAACCTTACATATTGTAAACAAAACTAAGAAAAAAAATTGTCTGGAGTCGGGCTTTAAAAATTCTAACATTTGGAGGTAAACATTGTCTAAAATGCTATTGGTCATTAAAATCTATTGTGCATTGACAGCTTAGCAGTGCACACATTTGGTCATGCTATATTTTTTAAAGCCACTCAAATGACCCTTGATTTGAATACTGGAAATTTTAGAAAACTCTTTAGTGTGCAGTCTCAGTTTATTTTGTATATTGTTTTGGACAGGTTTGATTTAACCACTTCAGCCCCGGAAGGATTTACCCCCTTCATGACCAGAGCACTTTTTACAATTTGGCACTGCATCGCTTTAACTGGTAATTGCGCGGTCATGCAATGTTGTACCCAAACGAAATTTGTGTCCTTTTTTTCCCACATATAGAGCTTTCTTTTGATGGTATTTGATTGCCTCTACCATTTCTATTTTTTGCAATATAAACGGAAAAAGACTGAAAATTTGGAGAAAAAATTATATTTTCTACTTTTTGTTATGAGAAAAATCCAATAAACTCAAATTTAGTCCTACATTTAGGCCAAAATGTATTCTGCCAAATGCCTTTGGTAAAAAAAAATGTCAATAAGCTTATATTTATTGGTTTGCGCAAAAGTTATATCGTCTACAAACAAAAAAGTAAATTTTCGGGAATTTACACAGCTTTTAGTTTATGACTGTCTATCTCATTTCTTGAGGTGCTAAAATGGCAGGGCAATACACCCCCCCCAAATGACCCCATTTTGAAAGTAGAAACCCCAAGGAAATTGCTGAGGCATGTTGAGCCCATTAAATAATTTTATTTGTCCCAAGTGATTGAATAATGACAAAAAAAAAAGTTGTCACTAAATGATATATTGCTCACACATGCCATGGTTATATGTGGAATTGCACCCCAAAATACATTTTGCTGCTTCTCCTGAGTATGGGGATACCACATGTGTGGGACTTTTTGGGAGCCTAGCCACGTACGGGGGCCCGAAAACCAAGCACCGCCTTCAGGATTTCTAAGGGCGTAAATTTTTGACTTCTCTCCTCACTACCTATCACAGTTTTGAAGGCCATAAAATGCCAAGATGGCACAAAACCCCCCAAATGACCCCAATTTTGGAAAGTAGACACCCCAAGCTATTTGCTGAGAGGCATGTTGAGTCCATGGAATATGTTATATCTTCCCACAAGTTACGGGAAAATTCCAAACTTTTTTTTTTGCACAAAGTTGTCACTAAATGATATATTGCTCACACATGCCATGGTTATATGTGGAATTACACCCCAAAATACATTTTTCTGCTTCTCCTGAGTACAGGGATACCACATGTGTGGGACTTTTTGGGAGCCTAGCCGCGTACGGGGCCCCCGAAAACCAATACATTTTTGATTTCACTCTTCACTACCTATCACAGTTTCGAAGGCCATAAAAGGTCAAGATAGCACAACCCCCCCCCCCCCCAAATGACCCCATTTTGGAAAGTAGACACCCAAGCTATTTGCTGAGAGGCATGGTGAGTATTTTGCAGCTCTCATTTGTTTTTTCAAAATTTTGTGACAAAAAGCGAGGACGGCAAAATATTCACCATACCTCTCAGCAAATAGCTTGGGGTGTCTACTTTCCAAAATGGGGTCATTGGGGGGGGGGGGGGGGGTTGTACCATCTGGGCATTCCATGGCTTCCCGAAACTGTGATGGGCAGTGAGGAGTGAAATCAAATATTTACACCCTTAGAAAGTCTGAAGGTGGTGCTTGGTTTTCGGGAGCCCGTACGTGGCTAGGCTCCCAAAAAGTCTCACACATGTGGTATCCCCATACTCAGGAGAAGCAACAGAATAATTTCACATATGCCCATGGCATGTTTGAGCAATATATAATTTAGTGACAACTTTGTGCAAAAAAAAAAAGAAATTTGTCTTTGTGTCACAATATAAATTATTTCATGGACTCGACATGCCTCTCTGCAAATAGCTTGGGGTGTCTACTTTCCAAAATGGGGTCATTTGGGGGGAGGGGGGTTTAACTGTCCTGGCATTTTATGTCGCACATCACCCACTCTGCTAACCACCACCAAGACAAAGCCCTTTTTGACACTTTTTGTTTACATAAAAAAATTATTTAAGAAAATTACTTTCAACCCTCAAACATTACATATTTTTTTAAACGCTAAGACCCTACAGATTAAAATGGTGGGTGTTTCATTTTTTTTTTTTGTTGCACAGTATTTGCTCAGCGATTTTTCAAACGCATTTTTTGGGGAAAAAACACACTTTTTTTTATTTAATGCAGTAAAACACACTATATTGGCCAAATGTTTGATGAAAAAGATGATCTTAGGCCGAGTACATGTATATCAAACACGACATGCTTTAAAATTGCGCACAAACGTGCAGTGGCGGCAAACTACATACATTTTTAAAAGCCTTTAAAAGTCTTTGCATGTTACCAGCTTCAATTTATGGAGGAGGTCTACTGCTAAAATGACTGCCCTCAATCTGACCTTTGCGGTGATACCTCACATGCATGGTGCAATTGCTGTTTACATTTGACCCCAGACTGACGCTTGCGTTCGCCTTTGCGAGAGAGCAGGTGGGACAGGGGTGCTTTTTTTTTTTTTATCTTGTTCTTAAACTATTCCTTTAATTTATTTTTTCTATCATTTTTATTGTTATCTCAGGGAATGTAAATATCCCTTATGATTGCAATAGGTAGTGACAGGTACTCTTTTTGAAAAAAAAATGGGGTCTATTAGACCCTATACCCAGTTCCTATCGAGAAATCCGTTCGTGTGTATGCTAGTCCGACGGACAAAACCTGACGCTAGGGCAGCTATTGGCTACTAGCTATGAACTTCCTTATTCTAGTCCGGTCGTACGTCATCACGTTCAAATCCGTCGGACTTTGGTGTGATGGTGTGTGGCCAAGTCCGTTCATTCAGAAAGTCCGTCGGAACTTCGCCGAAAGTCCGTCGGGAAGACCGTCGGACCTATTCCGTCAAAGTCCAGTTGTGTGTACGCAGCATTAGGCCATAGAGATGATTGAAGCAATTTTGGTCTCTGATCAGCTCTATGGTCAGCTGGCGGAACCACTGGCTGCATTCTCAGGTTCCCTGTTGGGACAGGAGAGCCAGAGAAAACAATGAATGACGGTGGGAGGGGAGGGCATTCCCTCCCACTGCTTGTAAAAGCAGTCTAGAGGCTAATTAGCCACTGGGATTGGTTTCACATGAAAGCCGACCGCTGGCTGAAAAGAATGATACCAAGATGATACCTAAACCTGCAGGCATCATTCTGGTATAACCACTCAAATTCCAGCAACATACCAGTACGTTGCTGGTCCTTGTTGGGCATATATTGTAATCTTTTTTTTTTTTTTTTTTTTCATGCAGCCTGTGGGCTCAACGAAAAAAAGAGATTGATCGGTGGGTATTCCCACCTTTAGAATACCTCCCTTCATCCACCCACTTCTAATGATGGGCATACATGCACTATTTTGTTAACTGTGGTGGTGAAATCACCTCCTACAGCATGGGAGCAAACGCTGTTGCTGTCAAGATACATAAATCAGTGCTGCAGCTGAATGGCCTAAAAAATATAGGCTGAAGCTTGGGGGCATCCGCCCCAAAACTTAGGAGTAAATCGCTCCTCCACCCCTGCTGCCCCCATGCTTCGGCATATATGCTCTTTTTTTTTAACTGTGTGGTGGTGAAATCACCTCAGACAGCGCTGGAGCTGCAACTGAATGGCGTACCTGCTAAGCAAATGATGGTTAACAATAAAACAAAGTAACATTACAGTATAATGCCCCGTAGACATGTGCAATTAGTTTCGTTTTTTTTTTTTGTTCGTTCGTTTTCGTACGAATGAACAAATCGTTCGAATCGTACGAATCCGATTAACAAATCGTTCGAATCAATCGAATCCGAAAAAGGAACAACGAAAATGAACGAAAAAATTTGTACATTCCTAACTTTTTTTTTTGTTGAATTGGTAATTTTCCTTGTCCCTTACAATGGTGCTGCTTAACGTGCTTCGAATGGATTGAACAAAAAAATTTGTACATTCGTAACTTTTTTTTTCGATTCGTAAATTATTAAAATGTAATAGCATACACATTACATAAAATTACGAATTATGCTCCGATTACAAATGCGTCCGAATTTCGAATAAACTAATGAACGAAAATTAAACTAACGAAAAAACGAATCAACGAAAAATAACTCTTACAAATGTACGAATCGTTACCAATATGAACAACGACGACTTACGAATGTACGAATACGAACAACGACGACTTACGAATGTACGAATCAACGGAAACGAAACGAAAATAAACAAATTTTTTTTGTTGTGCACATCTATAATGCCCCGTACACACGGTCGGAAATTCCGACCACAAAATCCGTCGATTTTTTCCGACGGATTTTGTCCGACACTGGTGTTGCATACACACGGTCGGACAAAGTTGTCGGAAAATCCGATCATTCTGAACGTGGTGACGTTCGGTGCGTACGACGGGACTACGTAGAGGCTAGTAGCCAATAGCTTTGGTCTTGTAATGTGATCTGAGCATGCGTGGCACTTTGTCCGTCGGAATTCGCTACACACGATCGGAAAAAGTCAGATAGGACTTTGTTGTTGGAAAATTTGAGAGCAGGATCTCAAACTTTTTCCATCGGAAATTCCGACGGAAAAAGTCCGCTGGAGCCCACACACGGTCGGAATTTCCGACAACATGGTCCGATAGGACATTTTCCGTCGGAAAATCCGACCGTGTGTACGGGGCATAACAGTAAGACATACCATACCTGCAAAGCAAATACAAAAAAAACATAGTAAAAAATAAAAATTTTTTTAACGCAATCTGTGCCTAAAATATATATATGCTGAAGCATGGGGGCATCTGTCCACAAATGTTAGGAGCAAATCGCTCCTCTACCCCTGCTGCCCCATGCTTCGGCATATATGCTCTTTTTTTTAACTGTGGTGGTGAAATCACCTCCTACAGCGCTGGAGTCACGGCTTTATGTATCGTGGGAGCAAACGCTGTTGCTGTCAAAATAAATAATTCCACTCTGCAGCTGAATGGCGTACCTGAAAACAAAAAAAATGGTTAACAATAAAACAAAGTAAATAGTAAAGTATAAAAAAAATTACATACCTGAGAAGGAAACATGATAAAACATTGCAGAATACAATACAGTAAAAAAAAAGCAGAACAATAGAGAGAATAGAGAGAGAGAGAACAATAAAACGACAACTATTTCTTTTTTTTTTTTTATATATTTTTGGGTGTTTTTTTTATTTTATTTTTTGTAACTGTTACTGTTGTAACTGTAACGGTTCCAGGTTCGGGTCTCAAAATGCGATGCATCTTGGGAGACCCTGTGAAAGTGTGCCTAGTCTGTGCATTGCTGTCCCCTACGCTAATAATCAACTAGTGTATGGTAGCGTTCAAAACATTCACCAATAAAAAGACCAGGATTGTCAGGACAGGAGGGACAATAATAATGGTTGTCATGCCTATATCTGCGCTTGCTGCAGACACGACATCTTCTTTGGGGGGCTCGTTGAGTAGGGGTACTCGGGAGGACATAAGGAAAATGCCTCTCAAATGCTTACTGCATTTGGATTGGGAAGGTGAGGTGGAGCACCGTATGGAAACAGAAGGGCTCTGACAATCTCTTCCTGGAATTTAAGGAAGAATCCAGTCTGTCCTGAAGCTCTGTATAGCACATGAGCGTTCAGCAAAGCCAATTGAAATAAATAAACAGACACTTTTTTGTACCAGCGTCTGGCCTTAGGTACGGTGCCAACAACTGGTCGTTGAGGTCCACCCCTCCCATATTAAGGTTATATTCGTGGACACAGACGGGTTTCTCCACAACACCAGTCGCTGTAGGAATTTGGACCATCGTGTCTGCATGAAGTGAGGTAAGAACGAAAACATTCTTATTATCCCTCCACTTCACAGCGAGCAAATTAGTACACTTGAAGCAGGCTCTCTCCCCCAGCCTAAGACGGGAATCTACAAGCCGCTGGGGAAAGCCCTGGCGATTAGGTCGCACGGTGCCACATGCTCCAATCTGATGATCAAACAAGTGACTAAAAAGTGTCACTTCGTGTTATAATTGTCCAAATAAAAGTGGTACCCATTTCCGAATAAGGGTGACACCAAGTCCCACACATTCTTGCCAGCGTTCCCTATGTAATCTGGGCAGTTTGGCGGCTCTACGTGGCTCTCTTTTCCCTCGTAAACCATAAAACTACATGTATATCCTGTGGCCCTGTCACAGAGCTTATACATCTTGACCCCGTATCTGGCACGCTTGCTGGAAAGATACTGTTTGAATGACAAGTGGCTAGAAAACGTAATCAGGGACTCATCAACGCAGACAACTTGATGGGGAGTAAACAAGTCTGCAAAGCGTTGGTTGAAGTGGTTTACGAGGGGCCGCATTTTGTAGAGCCGATCGTATCCAGGGTCTCCACGAGGACGACAGAGTTCATTGTTTTTGAAATGCATGAACCGCAAGATCTGCTCGTATCGTGCCCTGGCCATAGAAGCAGTGAACACGGGCATATGGTGAATTGGGTCAGTGGACCAATATGACCGCAACTCACTCTTTCTAGTTATGCCCATGAGGAGGGATAGGCCCAGAAAGATCTTAAATGCGGAAACTGTAATTTGTTTCCAATCTCTGGCAAGGGAGGACTGGGGAATAGCGGTGATGTATTGACCAGCATACAAATTGCTTTGGTCCACAATAGATCTATAGAGATTTTCGGTGAAAAACAGCGAATAAAATTCAAGTGACGTAAAATCAACTGTTTCCACCTGAATGCCGGGTTGGCTAGTGAATGGGGGAAGTATGGATGGTGCAGAAGTAGTGGGTTCCCAATTAGGATTGGCGAATGCAGCAGGAAGGGCACTATGAGCTCAACGGGCCTGTGCTTGTCTTCTTCTTGGTGACAGCGGGACACTACTTGTGCTTGCCACCTCACCAGCTTGAACTGCATTTATGGAACTCGCCACGTCACAACGTGTTACTTCAGTGCTGGTTTGACTACGAACAGGGTGTACTAGGCCGCTGGTCCTTGCCAGTTCACCAGAAGGAATAGCGGCACTAGTACTTCTCTGCTCCATACGAGAGCCCTGCGGTTCTTGCACCTCAACAGCAGAAGAAGATCGGGGTCTGGTACGCCTGACCTTGGCAGGAACCACAACTTCGTCGTCAGAGCTATCTGTCATGGATACGCTGTCGTCTACAGGATCGTATTCTGAGCCTGAATCTGACAGATGAGTGACTTCCTCTTCACTATCTGTCATGCTCAGAAACGTGTAGGCCTCTTCACTAGTGTACCTTCGATTTGCCATTTTGGGCTCTAAATTTAGTGGTACACTAGTGAGACTCACAGGTAAAAAAGCTCCTGACTGTTAGCAACTGATTCAAACGCTACCAAAAAAACTGTTAGCGATCGCAGGGATCAGGCCTGACTCTGTGAATGCTGCAGTTATGTGTGTTGTGATTTGTAAGTGACAGTGATCGATCGATACTGCACTTGGGTGGGCTGGGCTGGGCTGGGCGGAGGGGAAAAATGCAGGTGCTAGCAGGTATCTGGGCTGATCCCATTAACACTGCGTTTTTGGGAACCCTAAACTGCTGGGGATGCTAGTATAAATTTGATCAGATGTATGCTGCGTGCGTGGGTGTTGGCGGTACTGGCACTAACCTGACGCTGCCTGGGGCGACGCAGACCCTATCTGACCCTAAAACGTAACTGATATCACCCACCGGGCGATCAGGGGGTTAAACCTTTATTAGGTAATAAACGACGGGTGCCCTGACACTATAAAAAACAAACTAACCAGTGTCACCCGTAACAGTTATACAGTGATTACTGGTGAAAGGGTTAACTAGGGGGCAATCAGGGGGTTAAAACCTTTACTAGGTAGTATATGGGGGTACCTGACACTATAAAAAGCTGACGGTGACCTAAATACTTACCTGGCTAGCTTACCTGTGACACTAATACGGCGATCAAAAAAAAGATTGCTTAGTGACACTGGCGACGTGGGGTGATCAGGGGGTTAAACCTTTATTAGGGGGGTAACCTAGACCTAAAAGGGCCTACTACTAACTGCCCTACCACTTATAACAGTCACAAATTACACCAATGCGGTAATCAGTAAAAAAATTAAAACTACTATTGGTGTCACTGTGACAGGGGGTGCAGGGGGGTGATCAGCAGTGGCCGAATTACCAACATACACACTCTCAATCTTTTCTTACAGGTTTTATTGGCTCAGCGTCCAGGAGAAAACAGGTTAGGAAATACAGGATAATAGTGACAAAGTATTCCCACCATTCAAAAGAACATCTTCAGCCCCCCTCACAGGTTAGTAGCATGCCTTTATTCCAAGATCAGCAATGGTTGAGCAAACTTTCCAGGTCCTAGAATAGGCCCATTCCCAATCTTTGGGACTTGGCTCTGAAACTATTCCCTCTCCAGGAACCAGCCCTGGGGTGCTATGACTGAAGCCTTCACAATGGCATCATCTTTAACCTCTTACCCACTGGGCACATAAACCCCCTTCCTAACCAGACCAATTTTCAGTTTTCGGTGCTCTCACATTTTGAATGACAATTACTCAGTCATGCAACACTGTACCTATATGATAATGTTGTTCTTTTTTTCACACAAAGCTTTCTTTTGGTGGTATTTAATCACCGCTGTTTTTTTTTTTGCACTATAAAAAAAAAGATGGAAAATTCTGTAAAAAAATGAATTTTTCTTGGTTTCTGTTATAAAATTTATAAAATTTGTAATTTTTCTACATAAATTTTGGCCAAAATTTATACTGCTACATATCTTTGTTAAAAATAACCCAAATCAGTGTATATTTTTTACATGAATTGAATACGCTGCGCTAAAAATTATATAGATGGTAGTGTATACTAAAACTAAGTAAAATTAATCACATTAATATAACTAATAAATGACATACACACAAAACCAATTTAAAGTGCCTCGTGCATAACTGTGTTTAAAAACATAAACATAAACAAATAACATATAGAAGAAAAGTGCTCCTGTGCAATATATCGTGTCCAAATAGGTCGTGAATGACCGTGCTAAATATAAACAATACTGCAGAGGATATGTGATTCAAATCATAAGACAAAGTGCTCATGTGCATATAAATCGCATTCAAATTGCATCCAACTGCGTCTCTAGTAACGTGATAAAAGTTTATGTAATTCAAGAACAATAAAAAGTGTGATCCAAGATGTGCTGGGGTGTTTTTACTCAGGTGCCCCCCTTAGGTAGTAAACGCTCACCTTGGATCGTGCGACTTTGCGATTAAGCTAAGTCAAAGCACGAATGTGAACCTCCTCTGGGCTCTTTAAAATGTCAGGCTCCTGGGTTCCTCAGCATAATTATCTGGGATATGTGAAAGGAAAAACTCGATGTGCAATGACGTTTTAAACAATTTATTTCACTAAAGCAAGGATCCCCATCTGGGGTACTCACATATATCAGGTGCTTCAGTGCACCATTCTATGATTAACATGTAGCAGATTATACCAGGGTGGTATTGGGATGATACAAGCGTCCTCCTTAGCTTACAAGATGTCTTGTCGTGCCGTCCTGACCCCTCCCCAACTAGTGTCGATACAGGGATATCGTATCTGCCTCAGGGGGAAGTATAATTGGACGGCAGACTTATCAATCTTTAAATAGTGTCGTAGCCATTTTGTTGGAGACCGAAGACAAGAGTGTCCCTAAGCTACTTATTTACTATATTAAAAATAAAATAAGAAACATGTTTTTTCCTTAATATCTATCTTAAATCACATGGCTAATGGCATATTACACTCGTTTGTAGCCTAAATACTGAAATTTACATAACATTTTTTAATTTTGTAACTTTTGGAATTGTCAGTAAAAACTTGGCTGTGCCAGTACATTTTAGTATGTCAGTATATTGCAATCTGGTAGGTTGGGAACACTGCCTGGGTCCAAGAATAAAATGCTGCCCCCCCTAATTTAAACTAACATTTTATTTATCAGGAAGTCAGATTTACATGCAACAGCACCTTGTCTATATGCAATATTATATGACATACCATTATGTTAAATTCCAAGGGGCAGGATAGGGGCGGGCTAGGGCAGTATATAGCCAGGCTAGGGTAGTATAGGGCCAGGCTAGGGTAGTATATAGACAGGCTAGGGCAGTATAGGGGCTGGCTAGAGTAGTATAGAGGTAGTTATCATGACACGCAAAACTGCTGGAAAAAAAACTTTGTTTGTCAATTCGCTGGGAAGGAGAGGCGGCCGTGGTAGTATTTAGACAGGCTATTGTAGTATATAGGCAGGCTATTGTAGTGTATAGACAGGCTAGGGTAATATATAGACAGGCTAGGGTAGTATAGGGGCAGGCTAGGATAGTAAATGGGCACGCTAGGGTAGTATAGGGGCAGGCTAGGATAGTAAATGGGCACGCTAGGGTAGAATATGGACAGACTAGGGTAGTATATAGACAGGCTAGGATAGTAAATGGGCACACTAGGGTAGTATATGGACAGGCTAGGGTAGTATATGGACAGGCTAGGGTAATATATGGACAGGCTAGGGTAATATATGTACAGGCTAGAGTAGTATATAGACAGGATAGGGTAGTAAATGGGCACGCTAAGGTAGTAAATGTGCACGCTAGGGTAGTATATGGACAGGCTAGGGCAGTATAGGGGCAGGCTGGGGTAGTATATAGACAGGCTAGGGCAGTATAGGGGCTGGCTAGAGTAGTATAGAGGCAGTTATCATCAAGACACGCAAAACTGCTGGAAAAAAAAACTTTGGTCGTCAATTTGCTGGGTGAATAGAAGAGAAGGAGAGGCGGCCGTGGTTCAAATTTGCTCCCCCTGCTGTTCAATTTGCTGCCTGGGTCCAGTGGACCCACTGGGACCCATGGTAGGGCCGGCCCCCGGGATTGAGGAAAACCCAACAAATGCAGAAATCATGAACAATCAAAGCTCAGGCTGACTACCACCTAGCTGCCCACTAAATATGGAATAGGGACACAGCAAAATCCGGGTACTTACAATTGGAAAATTACCTTTTAGTATGAATAAAAATTCAGTGTTTCTACAATACTCGTTTATTGTTATTATATGGTGTCAGGTTGATGTTTACTTATGGTGATCACATGGATAGTTTGTTAAATGCTTTTTATTCCTTTCACAATAGTATGTTCACACTTTCTGTGACTGTATCCAATCAGTTTTGCTAGTCATCCTTTTCTTCTTTTTTGCCTTTAACCCTTTAAGCCATAATTAATTTTTCCAGTGAGTTGATCCTTTCCAACAGCGCAGCAGACCTGATTTTTATGTACCACATCTGGTCCCTCCCCCACCCTGTGACTGGACAGTGAAAGAAAGGACCAGACTGGTGGGCACTTCATTGCAGCACAGCTGATTGACTCTCAATGTGAGCTGTACTGTCCAATGGACTGCAGAAGGCTGATGCCAAGTCATTTTCAGGTTTGTACACTAAATAAAAATACATTTAATTATACATGCAGTCCCCGAGTTACTAACACCCGAGTTATAAACGACTCCTACTTACGAATGGCCTCAAATGCCGGCCACTTGTGCTCCACGCTGGTCCTGGATACCTTTCGAGCACCTCCAGACACATCCCACACTGCAGTACTACGCCCCAGAAAACATAACAAGCGCCCAGAACATCCCACATCCATGCACAGGCGGCAGTTACACTTACGAAAAGCAGTGTTCTGACCGGAAGGTACACTTACAAATGCAGTGTTGCGACTTACGAACAACTTCGACTTACGAACAAACCTATAGTCCCTATTGTGTTCGTAACCCGGGGACTGCCTGAATGTTAATAATTATAGAGCTGCTATTATATCTGTAATTTATGTCCACCTAGAGTTAAAAAATGTATCGGGGGGTGGAGGTGACATCACATACGACTGATGAATGTGGATTCTTTGGATTTTGATACTTGTCTGTGCCTGGTAAGCAACCTTCAAACGTGAGCTTTATATATGTTTTTCATTAATACTTTTAATAAGAGGTCACCGCTCTAAGGGCATGTGTTTGTCTTTATTCTAGAGGAATGAGTGGTTGCTTCTGAAGAAAGGTGACCAGAGAAAATCCAGAGAGCCATGTGGATTTTGAAAAGTGACAGCTGACCTTCTATTTGTTTAGCGGTCAGTACTACTTGGTGAGTGTGTTTCCCTAATGAGATAATATATGATGTGGTAGACGTGTGACACGGTCCCGAATGTGTAATCCGCAAATGTAAAATGCATACTGTGGACTTCTTGATGAATTTTTTGCACTAAGGCCCCTTTCACACTGGGGCGTTTTTCAGGCGGTACAGCGCTAAAAATAGCGCCTGTACACAGCCTGAAAAAATCTGGCCCCTTTAACTCCAGTGTGAAACCCGACGGGCTTTCACACTGGAGCGGTGCGCTAGCAGGACGGTCAAAAAAGTCCTGCTAGCAGCATCTTTGGAGCGGTATAGGAGCGGTGTATTCACCGCTCCTATACCGCTCCTTCCCATTGATTTGAATGGGACACCGCGGTAATACCGCCGCAAAGCGCCGATACGGTGGCGCTCTGCGGGGGGTCTTTAACCCTTTTTCGGCCGCTCGCGGGGGGTGAAACCGCACATCGAGCGGCCGAATACCGCGGCTAAAACGACGGTAAAGCAGCGCTTAATATCCCGCCCCAGTGTGAAAGGGGGCTAATGGAGAAGGGTTTAATTTGATCACTGTCATATATTCAACACAAAATGTGGGTTATATTAATTTCCAACTTTTCATTTGTAAGTGCTGTATTAAATTTGCCATGTTTTTGGTAAAGTTTTTAGTGACAACTCTTGAAAGAGCCACTGGAAATAACTGGACCTCCTTACCTGTCCAGAGGCTTTCAGCCCTGTTTCTAATCCCAATAGCTCACCTATAAATCCAGGCTATGGTCCAAGAGTCTTTTTACTGTTTATTGCGTGTCTCAGACAAAAGCTGGGATTGGGTTTAGGATGCAGGATACCTGAGGTACAAGAAAAACTCTGAGGACAGCTTCCCGAAAAGTCCCAGCATTAATAGGCCATTTAGCAGCAGCCACAAATTAATACTGACAAAGAGGAAGCAGCCAAATAAATGTGCTAAACCATGGAGGCCATGTGAGTGTATCAAGTTCATGTGGTATTTGATTGGACCCTCGGATATCTTATACATACATGCCAGTCTTATACAGGGGACCCAACATATCATCCATCTGGTGTTTATAATCTATATCTCATCAGTCAAACCCCTAGGGTAAGATCTCCACCTTTTTTGGGTACTGTGGCCTATGACCAGCTCCTTCTTACTTATCATTTACCTTTTTGGCCTAGGTAGATTTTGGATGTGTCCCATGGGTCGGTAGGCATACTCACACCTTGAGACGTTGTTTTTTTTTCTTTTCTTTTAATGTGGACATCATTTGTAGTGTGTGCTATTCACCACTACAGGTAGGACCGATCTTTAATTGATTATGTCTTGAATGAATAGACATGGTGTTTTCCCATTGTATGTACATACAGTGGTGTGAAAAAGTGTTTGCCCCATTCCTCATTTCCTGTTCCTTTGCATGTTTGTCACACTTGTTTCGGAACATCAAAACAATTTAAACAATAGTCAAGGACAACACAAGTAAACACAAAATGCAATTTGTAAATGAAGGTGTTTATTATTAAAGGTGAAAAAAAATCCAAACCATCATGGCCCTGTGTGAAAAAGTGATTGCCCCCCTTGTTAAAACATACTATAACTGTGGTTGTCCACACCTGAGTTCAATTTCTCTAGCCACACCCAGGCCTGATTATTGCCACACCTGTTCACAATCAAGGCATCACTTAAATAGGAGCTGCTTGACACAGTAAGGTCCACCAGAAGATCCTTAAAAGCTACACATCATGCCGAGACCCAAAGAAATTCAGGAACAATTGAGAAAGAAAGTAATTGAGATCTATCAGTCTGGAAAGGGTTATAAAGCCATTTCCAAAGCTTTGGGAATCCAGCGAACCACAGTGAGAGCCATTATCCACAAATGGCGAAGACATGGAACAGTGGTGAACCTTCCCAGGAGTGGCCGGCCGCCCAAAATTACCCCAAGAGCGCAGCGACGACTCATCCAAGAGGTCACAAAAGACCCCACAACAACGTCCAAGGAACTGCAGGCCTCACTTGCCTCAGTTAAGGTCAGCGTTCATGCCTCCACCATCAGGAAAAGACTGGGCAAAAATGGCCTGCATGGCAGAGTTCCAAGGAGAAAACCACTGCTGAGCAAAAAGAACATCAAAGCTCGTCTCAATTTCTCCACAACACATCTTGATGATCCCCAAGACTTTTGGGACAACATTCTGTGGACCGATGAGACAAAAGTGGAACTCTTTGGAAGGTGTGTGTCCAAGTATATCTGGCGTAGAAGGAACACTGCATTTCAGAAAAAGAACATTATACCAACAGTAAAATATGGTGGTGGTAGTGTGATGGTCTGGGGCTGTTTTGCTGCTTCAGGACCTGGAAGACTTGCCGTGATAAAAGGAACTATGAATTCTGCTGTCTACCAAGAGATCCTGAAGGAGAATGTCTGACCATCTGTTCGTGTACTCAAGCTGAAACGAACTTGGGTTCTGCAGCAGGACAATGATCCTAAACACACCAGCAAGTCCACCACCGAATGGCTGAAGAAAAACAAAATGAAGACTTTGGAGTGGCCTAGCCAAAGTCCTGACCTGAATCCTATTGAGATGTTGTGGTATGACCTTAAAAAGGCCGTTCATGCTCGAAAACCCTCTAATGTAACTGAATTAGGACAATTCTGCAAAGATGAGTGGGCCAAAATTCCTCCAGGACGCTGTAAAAGCCTCATTGCACGTTATCGCAAACGCTTGGTTGCAGTTGTTGCTAAGGGTGGCCCAACCAGTTATTAGGTTTAGGGGGCAATCACTTTTTCACACAGGGCCATGATGGTTTGGATTTTTTTTCACCTTTAATAATAAACACCTTCATTTACAAATTGCATTTTGTGTTTACTTGTGTTGTCCTTGACTATTGTTTAAATTGGTTTGATGTTCCGAAACACTTAAGTGTGACAAACATGCAAAGGAACAGGAAATGAGGAAGGGGGCAAACACTTTTTCACACCACTGTATTTGTGTAATATATATATATATATATATATATATATATATATATATATATATATATATATATATATATAATTTTTTTTTTTTTAAAGTCAATATACAGTGGGCAAGTGCCCACAAAGAATGGAAGGGTCTTTAATTTTTATAATAGGGGTATTTTAACCACTTCAATACCGCCTTATAGTCATATGACGCCCACAAGGTGGATCTTCCATCCTGGGTGGACGTCATATGACGTCCTCGCATGTCCCCCGGCCGCCTGGGGGGCGCACGCGCGCCTGCGGCATCGCTCGGGACCTGGTGCGAGTGCCCGGGGGCCGCGATGTCCGCCGGGCACCCGCGATTGCCCGTTAAAACAACGGGACCGTGGAGCTGTGTGTGTAAACACACAGCTCCACGTCCTGTCAGCGGAGAGGAGACCGATCATGTGATCCCATGATCCCCTTGAGTCCCCTCCCCCCACAGTTAGAATCACTCCTATAGGGAACACATTAACCCCTGCAGCGCCCCCTAGTGTTAACCCCTTCCCTGCCAGTCACATTTACACAGTAATCATTGCAATTTTATAGCAACGATCGCTGTGTAAATGTGAATGGTTCCAAAAATGTGTCAAAAATTTCCGAAGTGTCCGCCGCAATGTCGCAGTCACGAAAAAAAATCGCAGATCGCCGCCATTACTAGTAAAAAAAAAAAAAAATTCAATAAATCTATCCCCTATTTTGTAGACGCTATAACTTTTGCGCAAACCGATCAATATACGCTTATTGCGATTTTTTTTTTTTTTACCAAAAATATGTAGAAGAATGCGTATCGGCCTAAACTGAGGAAAAAAAATCGTTTTTTTTTTAAAAAAATGGGATATTTATTATAGCAAAAAGTAAAAAATATTGTGTTTTTTTTCAAAATTGTCGCTCTTCTTTTGTTTATAGCGCAAAAAATAAAAACCGCAGAGGTGATCAAATACCACCAAAAGAAAGCTCTATTTGTGGGAAAAAAAGGACGTCAATTTTGTTTGGGTGTAACGTTGCACGACCACGCAATTGTTAGTTAAAGCGACGCAGTGCCGAATCGCAAAAAGTGCTCTGGTAAGGAAGGGTGAAAAATGGCCCGGTGCTGAAGCGGTTAAATGATAGAGACAAGATATCAACCAAAAATCCAGAAAAAAGCACATAAAACAAATGCTATAAATTAAGCTGCAGTTCAGTGAGTAAATTAAGTATTTGATTCCCAAGCAAAATAAGACTTAGTACTTGGTGGAGAAACCTTTGTTAGCAAGCACAGAGGTAAGACGTTTCTTGTAGTTGGTTACCAGGTTTGCACATATCTCATGAGGGATTTTGGTCCACTCTTCTTTACAAATCCTCTCTAAATCCTTAAGGTTTCTTGGCTGTCTCTTGGCAACTCAAAGTTTCCCTCCATACATTTTCTATAGGATCAAGGTCTGGAGACTGACTAGGCCATTCCATGACCTTAATGTGCTTCTTTTTGAGCCAGTCCTTTGTTGCCTTGGTGGTATGTTTTGGGTTATTGTCATGCTGGAAGACCCATCCACGACCCATCTTCAGTATTCTGGCTGAGGGAAGAAGGTTCTCCTCCAAGATTTTACAGTACATGGCCCCGTCCATTGGCCCCTCAATGCGGCAAAGTCAGCCTGTACCTTTAGCAGAGAAACAGCCCGAAAGCATCATGTTTCCACTTCTGTGCTTGACTGTAAGAATGGTGTTCTTAGGGTCAGAGTCAGCATTTTTCTTCCTCCAAACACAGGCCAAAATAAAAAAAAAAAAATGGCTTAGGGTCCCCCCAAAATCAATACCAGATCTCGGCCCATTCCTATGTGAATGGGTATCGGGTACATCGCCCCTTGCCTATATAAGAGCTGTCAAAGCCAAAGAGAGGGCATACAGCGGGTAGCCTCTTAAGATGCAAAGCACTTTTAGCCATTTTTCTATTTTTCGGGTCGTCAGGATGGACGATGGATGGACATTGAGGGACACTTTCTTTTTTTTTTCGATAAAGGATTTGTCAAAAACCGTTTCCTGTGTTTCTTACTTTTCGACACTTTATTTGGTGAATGTGTATGGGTACGATGTACCGGAAACCCATTCGCATAGGGGGGTTCAGGATCTGGGGGCCCCCTTATTAAAGAGTACTTTCGGATTCTGATAAGCCCCCCCATCCGTAGACCCCAAAAACCACAGTCCAGGGTTGTCAGGAAAAGGCCCTTGTACCCAAGGTGCTTTGGGGTGCCCTTTCCTGACCTGCCATGCTGTTTGTTTGGATAAGGGTCTGGTATGGATTTTGGGGAGACCCCATGCCCTTTTTAAAAAAAAACTTTTTTTTTTTTTTTAAACCATCACACCAGAACCATAGGGCCTGGTATAGACTGGGGGGGGGGGGGGCCCTAAGCCATTTTTTTAACATTTTTCTATTGCCGGCATTCTTTATCTTTATATTCATCTGTCAGTGAGGAAGCCTGCTGACAGATGATGACTCATGGTTGTTAAGGACACGGGGGGGGGGGGACTTTTTTTACTTTTTTTTTCGACCGATCCGAATTCTAATCTTTCTTAAAAGTTGGAATTCGTTATAAAATGAATAAATGAAACAAATTTTAACAAAAACAAAATAAATATTAACGATAACGAAGTGGAACGAAATTAATTCCACAACCAAACTTAACGAATTTCTTAACAAAACAAAATTAGTAACTAGGGATGAGCCCCGAACACCCCCAGGTTCGGTTCGCACCAGAACCCGCGAACGGACCTAAAGTCCGTGCGAACATAAGAACCCTATTAGTTACAATGGATGCAAACGTTCAAAATCAAAAGTGATAATTTTAAAGGCTAATATGCATGTTATTGTCATAAAAAGTGTTTGGGGATGCAAATATTTTTTTTTAAAACGGCCGTGAAACAATAAAAGTGTAATATTCCTTTAAATTTCGTACCTGGGGGGTGTCTATAGTATGCCTGTGAAGGGGCGCATGTTTCCTGTGCTTAGAACTGTCCCTGCACAAAGTGTCATTTTTGCAGGAGAAAAAGCTATTTAAAATCACTCGCGGCTAATGAATTGACAGCTTCCGTAACACAGAACAGTCATTCATTGAAAGTCATTGATAAAAAAAAAAAAAAAAAAGCGTGGGGTTTCCCCCAAATTCAATAACCAGGCCCTTCAGGTCTGGGATGGATTTTAAGGGGAACCCCGGCCAAAAAAAAAAAAATGGCGTGGGGTCCCCCTCAAAATCCATACCAGACCCTTATCCGAGCACGCAACCTGGCAGGCCGCGGGAAAAGAGGGGGGACGAGAGCGCCCCCCCTCCTGAACCATACCAGGCCACATGCCCTCAACATTGGGAGGGTGCTTTGGGGTCCCCCCCAAAGCACCTTGTCCCCATGTTGATGAGGATAAGGGCCTCTTCCCCACAACCCTGGCCATTGGTTGTGGGGGTCTGCGGGGGGGTTATCGGAATCTGGAAGCCACCTTTAACAAGGGGACCCCCAGATCCTGCCCCCCCCCCTCTGTGTGAAATGGTAAGGGGGTACTACCCCTACCATTTCACCAAAAAAGTGACAAAAATGGTAAAAATGACAGGAGACGGTCTTTGACAATTCCTTTATTAAAATCTTCTTTCTTCTGGTCTTTCTTCTTCCTTTCTTCATTCTTCGGTTTCTTCATCTTCTCCTTCCGGCATCTTCTTCCATCTTCTTCTTCCATCATCTTCTTCCTCCGATCCGCTTCTTCTTGCTCTGGTCTTCTCGTCCGGAAGTAGTAATGCAGTACTAACAGCACGCACACACTAATCCCCAGAATCACAGCAGATAATGTCAGCTCAGCAGTCAGTAGCACATAACACTGACATGCTGGAACACAATATACGAGGCCGCCGGCTAAACCCCCTACTACTAAACCCCCTGAGCTATAATTGGCCACAGGCATCCTACCTGTGGCCAATTATTGCTCTCCTCGCCGCTGGCTCTTTGATTGGCCAAGCATGCGGGTCACAGTGCATGCTTGGCCAATCATCAGCCAGCAATGCACTGCGACTGGCGCAGTGCATTGCGGGCCGCTCGCATCACACGCATCGAACATTTGAATCGAACACCGGGCCCATCCCTATTAGTAACATAACGAAGCTATCCAAAACAAAACACATTTTTCTGTTCTGCACATGTCTAATGACAAGTATGTTAGAATAGTGCACTGTAAAATATTACATAAACAAAATATGTATACAGCCTCTGCCTATTTAACTATGGCTAGTTTTCCAAAAGGACATCCCCCCTTAAAAACGTATTTTCCAGATTGATGTCTTTGCTGTGTGCCTGATACTGCAGCTGTTCCATTTTACTTAGCATGCAACAAAATGCTTAATGCTCACTACTTATAACTGATGAATATGTGACGATTATGTAAATTCAGTGGCTTATTTTGCATGAAATTTGTCAAATAAGTCTCCATTTACCTGATAATGATCACCATCACAATGCAGCACATACAATATCTGTAATCACCGCTATGTGTTTTTTCATTTCAGGCTTCCATCAACAATATACAGAATTACCATAAGTGGTAAAAAAAACCTTGTCATTTGTCATGCAAATTGTATTAAAGAATGGTCATGTTTACCTGAGCATATGAAGGATGATTACTAAATTGCTTGAACAAGGTGTGAACCTTAAAAAAAGGGTAACATATCAGTAGCTGGGTGTCATAAGGACATCTTTTTGTTTCCTGACTAGAGATCAGCAAGAAGGGCAGAAAACAGACAAATTAACTGACATGAAGAAGTAATTAGGGCTGATTTCGTTTTAACAAGCTGCCATTGGTTTATAAATTGTACTACACAAAAGCCCAGAGCATGGTTTTGCAAGTAATTATAGTATAAATTGTTGATTAAAAAGTAAACATTACAGAAGATTCTGAGCTTTTATGGCGTAATATAAACTGATCCACTTCCCTAAGGAACATAAAAGTGCCCTATATAATTAGAGCAATGACTACTGACCTGTTTAAAGCAGAATTTCACCCAGAAGAGGATCCTCCCCCTCCTCCTTCACACTTGGCACACATTTTTTCTTTTTTTTGAAGGGACGGGTACCTAGTTTTGACTGATACCCGCTCGCCCGCGTCTGGTCGGATCTCCGTGGCAATCCGAGCTGAAGTTTGGCCTCCCTCCTTCCCCCGGTGCCTTCTGGGACACGTCACAGAAAGCTGTGGGACCAATTAGATCTTGCAGCACAGTGAGCAGCCACCTGTGAAGCTGTAAGCAGTCACAGCCAGCTGCCCACAGTTAGTATGATGGCATCAGGGATCGGAAGGCCCAGTGAAGAAGACGGCCAGGTGGGGACAGCAGTGGATCCATGGACAGGTGAGTGCTTGCTTATTAAAAGTCAGCAGCTACAGTTTTTGTAGCTGCTGACTTTAAGTTTTCCATTACAATATATGACTGAACAACCGCTTTAAGACTAACATAGACCAAACTTAATGCTATCACAATAAAACAAAAAAATTAGAAAAAGGTGAGACTGTGTCCATATTTTAGATCTTGATTACCAACCAAAAGATATCAAATATGCTGTACTATGGTTATAACATTCTCCTTAATATATGCCCACCCATGCCTTCACACAGAGCTAAGTATATACACATCTGTATGAAAACCCCACACACTATGGAAATAAGGCCACTAAGGAAATATTCAGATCAGAAGTAACAGAACCAAGCGCCTCATTGAATGTTATGAGTTCTCATACATTGGTGTGTGGATGGACCATTAACTTTGGTCCATGGTAGTCTTAAACAGGTTCCAGACCTTCTTGAAAGAGTTAGATATCTGTCAGGTCACCTGAGTCCAGGTGACAGATGCACACCGCTGGAGTCAGGAGTGCACCACTAAGGTAGTGAACCCCAAGGCTAACTGCTGCGAATGGAACTCTGGGTGGTTCAGGAAGGCAGGTCCACTGGAGCACCAACATGGATCCCACTGTTAGCAAGAGCATACAATTCCCCAGGGCGCGGAGTCTAAGAGCCAGCAGGTGTTCACCAGAGCCTCTAGTGGTGAGGATGGATTGTGCTACAACTGACTCCATGTCGCGGCCCTCATGGTCTCCCAGCTCACGCTCACAGTAGGCTACAGGAGGATAGAGAGGAAGCAGCAGCCCAGGACAACAAGGGATAGTAAGGAGATAAGCCAAAGGTCGGGGCAACTAGCAGAAGAGGATAGACAGAGAACATGCCAAAAGGTAAGGGTCACAAGAAGGCAGGGATAGTCAAGAGCAACAAGATCGTTAACAGAGACAGACGTAGAGCACACGGCAAGCAGGAAACAGGAAACGCAACACACAATATTGCTCGGCAAGGCAGGCTCGGAGAACACGTTTAAATAATGGCTCCTGTTGAGGCTAGGGTGGGGGCCACACTGAGGGAAGATTACTTAACCATGCAGGTGTGAGAGTGCTAGTCCTAAGGCCAATACACAGACCAGGTAAGAGACAGACAGGGCATGAAAGTATTACTGTAGAGTCATGACAATATCATTATAGTTAGATGTAATAGTTAGGGCTAGCCTTTGTAGTTTCATGGAGAGTCCAGAAATGAAAAACTGACAGGAAAATTCCTAATACAAAAACACTGGACATTATCGGCACATCCATAAGACAACTGCACATTTAATAAAAATCAAACATTTTATTACAAAAATCTTTGAAAAAGGCCAACATGCAATGTTTAAACATATAAGACAAGTTTCCCATATATGGATGTCTGGTTTACATTTTACCCCACATGGAGCTAGCCTTTTTGGTTCCATGGAAAGTCCTGCCCTTTAATGGCTTCCTGAAAAACAGCAGGAGTCTTATCTTTGGTGTGTGATGTGCTTGGCCAGTCAGAAAATCAGTAGATAAAAACAAATATAGTATTGTCATTACTGTCCTCCTATCTGAGCCACCAACCTGAAACAAGAATGTAGATTTGAAAGCCAAAGTAAAGTCAGAACTCCTGATCTGAATACTTGATATGAATCAGTTGCACCACAATTCCAAAAAAAGCTGAGACGCTGTGTAAAAATCTACTTAGAAACAGAATACAATGAGCTGCAAAACTCATAAAACCATATTTTATTCACAACAGAAAATAGAAAACATATATGTTAAACCGAAAAAATTTACCATTTTAACTGCTTCCAGACCGCGCACCACACATTTAATGCGGCAGGGCAGCCTGGCTGCGCGAAACAACATATCTGTATGTTGTTGTCTCTTCCTGGGTCTGGGGTGCACGCGCGGGGCCACAGTTGACCGGCTCCTGCTGTGATTGGACACAGCGGAAGTGATGGCCACCGATTGTTGACAGGAGAGGCAGAACTTCTGTCTACCTATGTAAACAAGGATTGCCGTGGAGATCCGACCAGACATGGGGGAGTGGGTACCAGTCAAAACTAGGTACCCATTCCTTCAAGAAAATAAAAATAAAACATTTGTGCCAAGTGTGAAGGAGGAGGAGGATCCTCTTTTGGGTGAAGTTCCGCTTTAAACAGGTCAGTTGTCATTGCTCTAATTATATAGGGCACTTTTATGTTTCTTAGGGATGTGGATCAGTTTATATTACTCCCTAAAAGCTCAGAATCTTTTGTAATGTTTACTTTTCAATCAACAATTTATACTATAATTACTTGCAAAACCATGCTCTGGCCTTTTTTTTTTCAGCGAGGAACACAGATCTCTCTCTTGCTCCAGTTAAGCTATGCCCTCACAGTAGAAGCACTCCCTAGGATCACACTTAACCCTTTGATCGCCCCTGGTGTTACCCCCTTCCCTGCCAGTGTCATTTATACAGTGACAGTGCATATTTTTAGCACTGATCACTATATTAGTGTCTCTAGTCCCCAAAAATTGTCACTTAGTGTCTGATTTGTCGGCCGCAATGTCGCAGTCCCGCTAAAAATGTAGGTGTGTGATGTAGGACAGGGCTATGTTTACCACAGTGTAGCATCCTCTCTTCTTTTAACAACACTAATCTCAAGACAGTATTACAGACCAAGAAATAGCAACATCTAAGAAAAAAAAAAATGAAAGTAGCAGCTTCCTAATTTCTGTTATGAAAGGTTCACTTTAGAAATTATTACTGTTCTTTATCATACTTGTCGGATAAGAAGCTGTAAAACAGAAAATGGATTTTCAGATTTGTGTCAAGTTAAATGTCAGTGTTCTAATAAAGTTGTTGAAAGGTGCATTGAAGTCTTGTCTACGGGTTGAAATGATGGCTCACCTCTTCACAGATAAATCAGACAATGCAGGGATAATTATAAGGGAGAATCTCGCAGCAGTAATTCGAGGGTGTATAATTATAGGAGAATTTTTGGAAAGCTCAGATGTGCTGCTATGCTGAATTTTGTTAGAACAATTATTTCTGATAATTATACAATCGCTGTAGTACAATTCCACATAGAAGTGCTGTACAGTTTTATTATCTACCGTAGCATCAGGTGTGATTCTCTGTTTTATTGCCTGCTATATGCTGATTCAATCTCAGGTCATATTATTACAATTTACAGTAAACTTGTTAGAAACATATGGAATTCAACCTAAGAATATTATTTTACGTTAAAACTAAAGGCCAGAAGTTATAGAGATAAAGGGTACTTATTTTGTCACCCTTTTCTGCACTTGGGACCACTATATTTCCTGTATCGTTGTACTCCTTATGTAACGAAGCACTACAAATGTGTTTTGTTTTTTTGGCACAAAATAGGCGTTCTTTTGGCTATATTGTCTTCAAAAAATTATTTTGCACTATATAGTGAGGGCTTTCTGCAGAGGACAGTGTGGGATAGGTTTTGACAACAATTTGAACATTCATCCACGTACTTGAACAGCTAACTCCACGTACTTGGTACAGCTGTCAGTAACTAAATAGTACAAGGAGGCTCCCACAATGCAAGCCCCAGATGCTGCCTGGACATTATTATTACAGGTACTTACACTCACCGGCCACTTGTTTAGGTACACCTATTCAATTTCTTGGTAACACAAATTAATAATCAGTCAATTACATGGTAGCAACTGAATGCATTTAGATATCTAAACGCGGTCAAGGCGATTTGCTGAAGTTTAAACCGAGCATCAGAATGGGGAAGAAAGGGGATTTAGGTGACTTTGAATGTGGCATGGTTGTTGGTGCCAGACAGGCTGATCTGAGTATTTCTAAAACGACTGATTTACTGGGATACACACGTTCCGATTATCGGACGACAAAAGTCGCTTTCGGACAGATCGTTCGATAATCTGATCGTTCGTATGCAGCTTTCGACAGCCGATCACGACAGTCCGTCCAACCAAATCCGAAGGGACAAACAGGAGAAACTTTGGTCGGACGACAGCCCATCGTACGACAATCGTGTAATCAGTACAGTATGCGTCCGATAAAAGTCGTTCGACAAACACCACGCATGGTCGGAAACATGTAAATAAACAAGAAGGACACAGGGGTCACACGTATTTGACATCATTGAAAATACGTAGCTACGCACAGCGGAAGATTTTTCCAGAATCGTACGACAAAAATCTTTCACACATTTTGCACTGTTGTATTCAATCTTAGTTGTATGCCACAAAATGCGAACGATCTGTCGTACGATAATCGGAACATGTGTACGGGGCATTGCAATCAAGGTATGCAGAATACCATCTCTGAATGGACAACACATCGAACAGGAAACTGAGGCTACAATTCACACAGGCTCGCCAAAATTGGACGATAGAAGATTGAAAAAATGTCACCTGGTCTTATGAGTCTCGATTTCAGGTGCAACATTCAGATGGTAGGGTCAGAGTTTGGCGTAAACAACATGAAAGCATGGGGGATATTTTCTTGACACACTTTGGGCCCCTTAGTACCTGAGGATTGTTGCTGACCATGTCCATCCCTTTATGACTACAGTGTACCCATCTTCTGATGGATACTTCCAGAAGGATAATGCCACAAACCTGAAATCATCTCAAACTGGTTTCTGGAACATGACATGAGTTCTCTGTACTCTAATGGCCCCCGCAGTCACCAGATCACAATCCAATAAAGCACCTTTGGTATGTGGTGGAATGGGAGACTTACACCATGAATGTGCAGCCGACAAATCTGCAGCAACTGCAAATATGTCAATATGGACCAAAATCTCTGAGGAATGTTTCCAACACCTTGTTGAATCTATGCCACATAGAATTAAGGCAGTTCTCAAGGCAAAAGTGGGTCCAACCTGGTACTAGAAAGGTGTACCTAATAAAGTGGACAATGAGTGTATATTGAACCACCAATTTACACAGAGCTTTACATATTTATTATACATTTACATCAGTCCCTGCCCTGAATGAGCTTACCATCTAAGGTCCCTAACTTACATTCTTACATACAGTACACCAGGGTCAATTTAGACAGGAGCCAATTAACCTACCAAAATGTCTTTGGAGTGTGGGAGGAAACTCAAGCAGACACAGGGAGAACATGTAAAGTCCAGGCAGGTAGTGCCGTGGTCAAACCGATGACCCTAGTGCTGCTGTGCTAAGTCGCTGTGCTTACCTTCGTCCTTCTTTACCCTGGGCTGCTATAACCAGCAGGTTTCAGCACTTTTTGCACTGTTAAGTGCTGCTCCCACCACCCCCACCATGTCCCTATTGCCAGAAAAGGCCATCCACGAAAGTGGTGGGCCAGTAGATAAATACAGAAGGTGGGGGCTAGCATTTGACCTACAAACGTATCTACTTTTTAGAATCTATACACCAATACTACGCACTCCTGGAGGGAAAATTAAACACTAACCAATATTAGTATAGTAGGCAGCTGCCCTATAATTCATATAATAACAAAATAAAAAGAGAAAATTACATCAAATACTCCAGCAGCGCTCTACCACACTAATGCCCCGTAGACACGGTCGGAAATTCCGACCACAAAATCCGTAGGATTTTTTCAGACGGATTTTGTCCGACACTGGTGTTGCATACACACGGTCGGACAAAGTTGTCGGAAAATCCGATCATTCTGAACGTGGTGACGTTCGTTGCGTACGACGGAACTACGTAGAGGCTAGTAGCCAATAGGTTTGGTCTCCTAATGTGATCTGAGCATGCGTTGCACTTTGTCCGTTAGAATTCTCTACACATGATCGAAAAAGTCCGATTGGATTTTGTTGTCGGAAAATTTGAGAGCAGGATCTCAAATTTTTTCCGTCAGAAATACCGACGGAAAAAGTCCGATGGAGCCCACACACGGATTTTCCGACAACATGGTCCGATCGTACATTTTCCGTCGGAATTTCCGACCGTGTGTACGGGGCATTAGGAGGAATAACTCTAAACTTCCACTTCTCAGTGACACAACTGTGCAAAATAATAGTCCATAAATACAGTATCATCAACTGTATGGTAAAGAGTCTATAAAAAAAATGCTTGACATTCACTTGAATAGCTGAAATCATCACTGTGCATTAAGTGAGCCATGCTCCCCTCTTGACACCTCACTCACTGAAAATTTTTGCCTCTCATTTTAATGATTGGCTTAAGAAGCTCAATTCTCCAATCACAGTGCTGGTTTCAACTCTGGTTAGCAATCCCCGTTTGGATGGTCTTCAGTTAAGCTAAAACTAAAACAAAGAGGAAAAGACGGTCTTCATAGCGTAATCTCGTTCAAACTCTTTAATATATAAATAGGCCCAAAAAAAGAACACTCACAAGAATCCTTTAAAACAATCGCTTAACATTCATATAGTCAGGCTCCAAACGTGTGATCACATTACAAGCAGCATCTCACCGCACTACTGGGATCGGCATCAATTCCACTTCAGCCAGCGCTCTGATGTCACTTCCTGGTGCCGTATATCCACTTGGTGGCAATCTAGCATTCATTGAAAAACATATGCTCTCGTAGAGAAAAAAGGAAACGGTGTGCTGAATAGGACTGAGCAGGCTGATGATTCTGCTATACCTGCCATGATCAATCTTTCCTATCCCTGCTCTGTCTGCCCCAGCGAACCCCACCCATACTCAACCCCGCTGATGTGCACATACACAGCACTGTGAAAGGGCTTTCTGTGTGTATGTGCAGGTGCCAAGTTAAAGTACACAGACACTACTGTAGTGCACAGTGATAGATCCTGGCTGGATAATTGGTGAGTGCCAGCATACTGAACACTCACCCTCCTTCCTCCATGACATTTGCAGATGCCTCTCCCTCTGCTGTTCTAAATCTCTGACTGAAAAAACTGCCACTCCTCCAATCCTGCAATCACACAGATTTCTTTTCAGAGGCCTTTGACAGGCAGTAAGGAGGCTGTATGTCCCCTGCTCACCACCCGTTTTAACTCCCTAAATGCTGCATCACTCCACCACAAGCACATGCATTACACAAGGTTGTAGGGAGATTGCGTTCAGTGAGCGGTAGTGCCCACCAAATGCAACAGGGGTATAATTCTTGCTGTAGTCATGAAGAAAAGCAGGGGCGAAACTGGGGGGGCTTCGCATTGAAAGGGGTGCTAAAAGAATCTTCTCCTCCCTCCTGCTGGGTTTCAGCTGCTGCAGGTAGAGCCACAAAAGATAAGTTCCATTAAATTTCTCCCCACCCACTGCACTCACCCTCTCCAGTCTAATATCAGATTCCACCCCCACCACACTGCCTAGGCTCCCCGTGTAAATCCCCTCTCCTTAATCCTGCCGACTTCCCTTCATTTGCAGTGTAACTAAGGCTGCAGAAAGCGACTGGAGAATGTGTTTTTTTTTTTTGTGTTAACTGATCTGCACATGTGCAGCTCAGTGAACAGTCCCGGCACCTGCCAAGGTGAATGAACGTACATATGTGTGAGTTACGATATCTAAATCAAGCTGCAGATGCTGAACCTAGATGAAGACAGGTAAAAAATGTTAGCATCAGCGAGGAAGCTTGTGGATTTTGCATATCTGAAGATAAGGCGATATAGTTCAATTGAAATACATACAATCCTTGGGAAATATACCACAGATAAATATAATTAGTAGGTAAATTTAAGCATTCTGAGGAATATCTACTATATTTACTGTACATGTCAGGCCAGGTGTCCCAATTTTTTTCTATAGTAGCCAATAAATGTTCTTTAAAAAGTCTACCTAAAACTAATTAGAGTTTGTTCTATACTTGCTGGCTGTCCTCCAGCATTTTTGAGACTGATCGTAAAATCTCCATTTACCCCAACTGTTCCATATCCCACAGGACCGTCCCAGTATTTGAAAAACCACACTAGTCAAGGACATGTTTCGCCATGGATTTGAATGGGCTGCTGCTGGTAGGTTTAGCCACTGTAGAAGAGGGTTGTTGGTCACCTAGCCAAGCTGTCTGCTGGTTCTTGCACTTCCAGGCCTTTCAGCTAACCCCTGATGCTGGGACATGTTTCCATCCACTGACCACAGATTCTGGGACATTTTTCCTCCCACTGACTGCTGATGCCGAAGCATTTTTCCATCCACTTCCCATGCCTATTTTTTAATGCCTTTAGGTCACATCTGATATTAAGTGTAAAGTAGCCACATCTACTTTACATCCAGACTAGCCACAACCCCCTAACTTTTCCCATGTCAGCTTACCCTTTTTCCTAATGTAGCACTTACCCCTGTAGCACCCCCTAGCTGTATTGCTAGAGTGCTAGGATGTTTGTGTTAGTGTAGGTAAATTTCAGGTTTGGCTGGCAGCCAAGCCTGTGTGTTTTTTTTCTGAGTCAGGGTTTAAGTGACCCAGGTAGGCTGGAGGACTCATCAGCAGCTTCTCTGGTGAACTCCTCCCTGCTAGCTGGAAACTTGGAGAAGGTTCCAGAAGCAGATAGGAGAAATCCAGGAGGAGCTAGCTGGAGTATTCCGAAGACTCTGACCAATCCCCAACAGAAGGGTTGGCAGGGGGCAGGCCCCCTCAAATACTCCGGGTCAGCCCAGCAGGGGTGGTGTGGAGTTCGGGTGGAAGCTGGCAATGGAGTGTTAGGCTCTCATGGCCTCTGAGGGAGCTTCCTAGTCTGGGGGGGGGGACCTTGGGCCTGGGCTCGGGTGCAGACAGGACCCTCTTCAGGACACACAGAGGTGTCCTGGCCAGGAGGCATAGGTGCAAGGAGAGCACAGTGGGAAAACACTGTTAGGCAAGTCTCCAGGAGGAAAAGGAACAGTGAGGAGGGCTGGTGAGTGACACACAATCAGGAGGACTGGGAGGCATGCCTGAGAGGACTGGGATGGCGCAGTCTGGGATGGATGTAGTGCCAGTCCGGAGGACTGTGGTGGCATGGGCAGGAAAAAGGGGCAGCTGCAGCCAGTAGTGCCTGCAGTGCCTGAGGAGGTGGTCCTGGGAGTAGTAGCCACAGATAGGTCAGCTACACCATAGGGGCCCACGGTCCCTGCCTGCAAAAGGCATTCGTCCAGATTCAGCTGAGATTGTGCTAACTGCTGAACCTGAAACGTGTGCTAGTTGGTCCTGGGAGTAACAGTCTGCAAGAAAGTTGTACTGGAGGTAATAGAGTAAAAAAAGTGTACACTGGATGTATACAGTTCAAGTCCCTAAAAAGTTCTGCTGATCAAATGGCCATCCCATATCTATCCTACTCTATCCAAGTTAAATTTCCCTAATGAAAAACAAACAAACAAAGCGGCAAGGACTGCTTCTTGTCTCTGAAGTGAATGTGCCTGGCTGTGCAGGGTGGGAGACGACCACATTCACCAGTGGCCCCTACAGGGGTAGCGCTACATCCCCCGCAAGAGCTGCTGAATAACCTCAGGTATTTGTTGCTAGTACAGAAGCTACCGGCCAAGACACAGTCCGAAGCATACTGAAAATACAGGGGATAACTTTTGTAGATTTTATTTTCAGAAATTTGAACAGAAGGGGATTTAAGGGTTCAGGATACTCCAAAACAGTAGCATAAATCCACAGAAGGACAAACGTCCTACAAAATCCTTTGAAACAGCTTTCACTGGAGATAGTAGGCAATGGTGCGTTAATCTAGAACTCTATAAAAGCAGCTTCAGTTCTCACACTTACCTCCCCAAGAACATGCACACCTGAGATCCCAAATATTTGTCTTTACTCACACAGTCCAAAGACAGCTTCCATGTGACACTCTCCAGTGTGGAAGGAAAAAAAGATTTCCTTCTCCAGACCGGTGTTCCCAGGTGCTACACTCCAGCAGTCTTCTTTAGTCAAACCAACTCTGGGCCCTCAGCCCAGCACACGCTGAAGTCCAAACAGCCACTTTAGTACACAAATTGCATCCTGGGGCAGCAGCCCCAGGACAAGACTGCTCTGCGCAATCCTCACAGACACTTATCTTCTCCCTCAGCCACCTTCTAGGTGATGCTCCCATGGTTTGACTGCAGATAAATATTCATAATTTCAGTAGCTGACCCTCCTACTCTATTCTCTGCAAGCTTCTTCCAGAGGCAGACAGGATTAATCAACTATCAAGCTTAGGGAAACCTGGCCAGACCTAGAAAACAGATTACTACTCCACAGAGTATAGCAGAGCCAAAAACTAAATTTAACCCAGCTAGGGCAGGGCGTTACCGTAAGCTCTAAATTTAGAAAGCATAGCGTTCACGGCCACACCCAACTTTCAGTGCCATTATGAGTGGGGATTTCACAATTATTATTGTTTTTAAAGCTTTGTATTTAACTGATTAAATGTATCTTTTTATTAAACTGATAAAATACCTTTTCATTTTAGCAGGGTGAAGAAGATATGTTTACTTTAAATTTGCTATATTGGATATCACAGGTTCTAACATGATACAGCTGAGCTCAACCTACTTTATGTACACAGTTGCTCTTTCACCTCAAACACTTATCTCAACATATCTCAACAACCAACAACCAAGTTATCTCAACAACCAAGTGGTTCATTACTATATCTATTTGCCTTTACCAAGAGATAAAGGGGACTGTAGAACTCTGTAGCTTCGGCCAAACAAATAATATTAGTTTTGGGTAGACTGGCCCTTTTTAATTTGAATTATTTTTGAGTTTAATAAGATTTATAATAGTATTAAGTTGCCATTTCAGCCCTAACCAGAAGCTTATTGTTGACATTCAAGTTATTTTTGTCCTCTCCATGCCCTTTGGCCAGTGATGAGATATGGCCAGAGGATGTCTACTAGAGCTTGACTTTATATTTTATACAATTACTACAGTCCTAAATAAATTGTGTTAAGAATTTAATTAGGTTTCATTATGAAGTCATGTGTAGCTGCAAGAAAACTGTTCTGTTTTCATAATTATCTATACTTTGCCATCTGAATTAGAAGACTGTTGGGATCCTTTAAAAAAAATGCAAAGCATTAAAGCCTTCCTGACCCTTTTTACCCCAGAGGAACACTTGAAATCATTTTCAGGATTCAGGGAACCCCTGGTATGATTTTTCATCAGGGCAGTCATTGGGACAATTCCCCTTGCATTGGTGGTAAGTAGGGATGAGCCGAACACCCCCCCCGTTCGGCTCGCACCAGAACCCGCGAACGGACCTAAAGTCCGTGCGAGCATTAGAACCCTATTAGTTACAATGGATGCGAACGTTCGAAATCAAAAGTGCTAATTTTAAAGGCTAATATGCATGTTATTGTCATAAAAAGTGTTTGGGGACCTGGGTCCTGCCCCAGGGGACATGTATCAATGCAAATTTTTTTTTTTAAAAACGGCCGTTTTTTCAGGAGCAGTGATTTTAATAATGCTTAAATTGAAACAATAAAAGTGTAATATTCCTTTAAATTTCGTACCTGAGGGGTGTCTATAGTATGCCTGTGAAGGGGCGCATGTTTCCTGTGCTTAGAACTGTCCCTGCAAAAAGTGTAATTTTTGCAGGAAAAAAAGCTATTTAAAATCACTCGCGGCTAATTTATTGACGGCTCCCGTAACACAGAGAGCAGTCATTCATTGAAAGCCATTCAAAAAAAAAAAGGCATTGATAAGAAATAAAATTTTTTTAAAAAAAAAAGCGTGGGGGTCCCCCCAAATTTAATAACCAGGCCCTTTAGGTCTGCTATGGATATTAAGGGGGACCCCAGCCAAAAAAAAAATATGGCGTGGGGGCCCCCTCAAAATCCATACCAGACCCTTGAGGTCTGGGATGGATTTTAAGGGGAACACCAGCTAAAAAAAAATGGCGTGGGGTCCCCCTCAAAATCCATACCAGACCCTTATCCGAGCACGCAACCTGGCAGGCCGCAGGAAAAGAGGGGGGGACCAGAGCGGCCCCCTCCCTCCTGAACCGTACCAGGCCACATGCCCTCAACATTGGGAGGATGCTTTGGGGGTCTGAGACCCCCAAAGCACCTTGTCCCCATGTTGATGAGGACAAGGGCCTCTTCCCCACAACCCTGGCCATTGGTTGTGGGGGTCTGCGGGCCCCCACAAGGGGAACCCCAGATCCTGGCCCCCCCCTGTGTGAAATGGTAAGGGGGTATTTTTACCCCTACCATTTCACCAAAAAAGTGTCAAAAATTGTAAAAATTACAGGAGACGGTCTTTGACAATTCCTTTATTAAAATCTGGCGTCTCGGCCAGAAGGACGAGTAGACCAGCGCAAGAAGAAGCGGATCGGAGGAAGAAGAAGATGGAAGAAGAAGATGGAAGAAGATGCCGGAAGGAGAAGATGAAGAAACCGAAGGATGAAGAAAGGAAGACCAGAAGAAAGAAGAAAGAAGATTTTAATAAAGGAATTGTCAAAGACCGTCTCCTGTCATTTTTACAATTTTTGACACTTTTTTGGTGAAATGGTAGGGCCCTTACCATTTCACATGGGGGGGGGGGGCGGGATCTGGGGGTCCCCTTGTTAAAGGGGGCTTCCAGATTCCGATAAGCCCCCCGCCCGCAGACCCCCACAACCAATGGCCAGGGTTGTGGGGAAGAGGCCCTTGTCCTCATCAACATGAGGAAAAGGTGCTTTGGGGGTCTCAGACCCCCAAAGCATCCTCCCAATGTTGAGGGCATGTGGCCTGGTACGGTTCAGGAGGGAGGGAGGCCGCTCTCGTCCCCCCTCTTTTCCTGCGGCCTGGCAGGTTGCGTGCTTGGATAAGGGTCTGGTATGGATTTTGAGGGGGACCCCACGCCATTTTTTGAATGACTGTTCTCTGTGTTACGGGAGCCGTCAATACATTAGCCGCGAGTGATTTTAAATAGCTTTTTTTCCTGCAAAAATTACACTTTTTGCAGGGACAGTTCTAAGCACAGGAAACATGCCCCCCTTCACAGGCATACTATAGACACCCCCCAGATGTGATACTGCAATGCTGTACTAACAGCACGCACACACTAATCCACAGAATCATAGCACATAATGTCAGCAGTCAGCAGCACATAACACTGACACTAATGCTGGAACACAACACAATATGCGAGGCCGCCGTCGCGGCGGCCTTTTATACTGTGGGGCGTGTACTAAACCCCCTGAGCTATAATTGGCCACAGGCATCCTGCCTGTGGTCAATTATTGCTCTCCTCGCCGCTGGCTCTTTGATTGGCCAAGCATGCGGGTCACAGTGCATGCTTGGCCAATCATCAACCAGCAATGCACTGCAACTGGCGCAGTGCATTGCGGGCCGCTCACATCACACGAATCTGATGCGAGCGGCCCAAATAGTTCTGGGCTCGCCGAGCGAGCGAACGCCCGATGTTCGATTCGAACATGGGTTCGAATCGAACACCGGGCCCATCCCTAGTGGTAAGTGGGAAAAATGTCCCTCACTTTATAGGGTGACCAGAATGACACCCTTACAGACACACCACTGGCTTTGCCAAATGGCACTGGACCTGAGACTATGAAGGAAACATCATTTGAGAGGTCACAGCTCAAAGAACCCCTAGCCATCCCTTGAGGAACCCTTGGGTTCCACAGAACCCTGGTTGAGATTGGCTGTGTTAAAGATTTCAGTGATAAATAAATGACAGCAGGTATTTGAAGCAGAGTCTGTGTTCTTCCAACCAAAGCCAAACTCTGTAAACCATCAAAACCTCTCTGTAAAGTGTGGTCCATAACTCCAGCCTAACAGAGCTCCAATATTGGATACATAGGAATAAATAAATGTAGAGAAGGCATGCCTAATGCTGCGCACACACAGTGTTAGATGTGAGCTTGTTGTCGGAAAGTCCCACCGTGTGTATGCTCCATCGAACATTTGCTATCAGACTTTCCGCCAACAAATGTTTGCTAGCAGGTTCTCAAATTTTCCGCCAACAAAACGTTGTTGTCGGAAAGTCCGATCGTGTGTACACAAGTCCGCGCACAAAAGTTCACGCATGCTCGGAAACAAGTAGCCGGAAGCGCTCGGTCTTGTAAAACTAGCGTTCGTAATGGAGATATCACATGACTATTGAACTTCCTTTTTATCAGCTCGTTGTACGTGTTGTACGTCACCGCATTCCCACGTTCGTAATTGTTGGCCAACATTTGTGTGACCGCAGAGGCGTTGCTAGGGGGGTGCGGGGGGTGCGGTGCGCACCCGGGTGACACCCGCTAGAGGGGTGACACCCTCCCTGTTTTTTTTTTTTTTAGCCGCCGTTCAGCCTGCTGGGCTGAAACACACCGCAGCAGCGCGTGCCTGGTGTCCTCCTTCTTCCAGCCTCAGCCGGCCCTGTCACATCTCACAGAGTGCAGACGTGACGTCACAACACAGAGTCTCCGCTCCGCCCGGGCGGCACGGCAGCTGGTAGTTGTGAAGCTGCTCTCCTCTCCAGACGCCCGCTTTATAAACAGGTGCGGGGGGGGGGTGTCCTGCTGTCCCAGCGTTGTTGTTCAGTTGTGTGTGTGCGGTGCGGTGGGGCGGCCGCCGCCGGGGGTGGGGTTGTCGTCTCCTCTAGAGACTCAGATTCGGAACAGGTTGCGGGGGGGGAGGGGCGTCCTGGTGTCCACCGCCGGCCCGAGCCCAGGGTGAGGTGCTTGCCATGGTACCGACAGTACCGAAGAGAGCTGGTATGGGAGGACTCTCAGTGTCTGGCGCCCTGGCTGACCTGAGAGAGAGAGAGAGAAATCTGGTCCAGCCGCCCCCATCCCCCCACCAGACCAGCTCACTCAGCTACTGTGCCTATTATATATAATATATCTGTGTCCAGCAGCACCCCCCCCATCAGACAGTCTCATGGGGGGGGGGGGGGTATTGTGTCCACAGGGTAGCTGAGCCCAGCGACACCAGAGAGAACTCCACACTGCCCAGCGACACCAGAGAGAGCGCCACACTGCCCAGCGACACCAGAGAGAGCGCCACACTGCCCAGAGCCACCAGAGAGAGCGCCACACTGCCCAGCGACACCACAGAGAGCGCCACACTGCCCAGCGCCACCAGAGAGAGCGCCACACTGCCCAGCGACACCAGAGAGAGCGCCACACTGCCCAGCGACACCAGAGAGAGCGCCACACTGCCCAGCGCCACCAGAGAGAGCGCCACACTGCCTAGCGCCACCAGAGAGAGCGCCACACTGCCTAGCGCCACCAGACAGAGCGCCACACTGCCTAGCGCCACCAGAGAGAACTCCACACTGCCTAGCGCCACCAGAGAGAACTCCACACTGCCCAGCGACACCAGAGAGAACTCCACACTGCCTAGCGCCACCAGAGAGAACTCCACACTGCCCAGCGACACCAGAGAGAACTCCACACTGCCCAGCGACACCAGAGAGAACTCCACACTGCCCAGCGACACCAGAGAGAACTCCACACTGCCCAGCGACACCAGAGAGAACTCCACACTGCCCAGCGACACCAGAGAGAGCGCCACACTGCCTAGCGCCACCAGAGAGAGCGCCACACTGCCTAGCGCCACCAGAGAGAACTCCACACTGCCCAGCGACACCAGAGAGAGCGCCACACTGCCTAGCGCCACCAGAGAGAGCGCCACACTGCCTAGCGCCACCAGAGAGAGCGCCACACTGCCTAGCGCCACCTGAGAGAACTCCACACTGCCCAGCGCCACCAGAGAGAACTCCACACTGCCCAGCGCCACCAGAGAGAACTCCACACTGCCCAGCGACACCAGAGAGAACTCCACACTGCCCAGCGACACCAGAGAGAACTCCACACTGCCCAGCGACACCAGAGAGAGTGCCACACTGCCCAGCGACACCAGAGAGAACTCCACACTGTCCAGCGACACCAGAGAGAACTCCACACTGCCCAGCGACACCAGAGAGAACTCCACACTGCCCAGCGACACCAGAGAGAACTCCACACTGTCCAGCGACACCAGAGAGAGCGCCACACTGCCTAGCACCACCACCGCCTGGTGCCTAGGCGTCCAATCACTGCAGAAGACAGGAGGAGCGCGGGAGAAGATGTCGATGAGGAGACACCGCTCGCCGCCTGACAAGGTAAGTGCGGCACATTGGCAGCATTTAATGGGCACATTGGCAGCATTTAATGGGCACAGTGACAGCGTTAGATGGGCACAGTGGCAGTGTTAGATGGGCACAGTGGCAGCTTTACATGGGCACAGTGGCAGCGTTAGATGGGCACAGTGGCAGCGTTAGATGGGCACAGTGGCAGCATTTAATGGGCACAGTAGCAGCGTTTAATGGGCACAGTGGCAGCGTTTGATGGGCACAGTGGCAGCGTTTAATGGGCACAGTGGCAGCGTTTAATGGGCACAGTGGCTTTACATGGGCACAGTGGCAGCGTTAGATGGGCACAGTGGCAGCGTTAGATGGGCACAGTGGCAGCATTTGATGGGCACAGTGGCAGCGTTTAATGGGCACAGTGGCAGCGTTTAATGGGCACAGTGGCAGCATTTGATGGGCACAGTGGCAGCGTTTGATGGGCACAGTGGCAGCATTTGATGGGCACAGTGGCAGCGTTTAATGGGCACAGTGGCAGCATTTGATGGGCACAGTGGCAGCGTTTAATGGGCACAGTGGCAGCGTTTGATGGGCACAGTGGCAGCGTTTGATGGGCACAGTGGCAGCGTTAGATGGGCACAGTGGCAGCATTTAATGGGCACAGTGGCAGCGTTTGGGGCACAGTGGCAGCGTTTGATGGCACAGTGAGGCTGTTTGTTTTGCGCCCCCCCAAAAAATTTGAGCACCAGCCGCCACTGCGGTCAGGTACAGTAAATATAATACAAAAAGAAAATTGCGCTGGACAAAAATAAATACCTACATAAAAGCAGCAACCAGATTGTGATAAGCAAAGTAGAAAATTAGGAACGGGAAAGGTTGCGCGAAATAATAAATTAAAAAATACGTGCAAATAATAAATATAGAAGCAACTATGCTAAGTAAAAAGTGATGATAAATAAATTAACCAAAGTATTGCTACTAGTGATGGACAAAACAGCCCTGATGTGAACATCAAACAATATATACGTGGTGACAACCAAAAGGTTAATATGAATCAATTGATCACAACAAGCTTGGCAATGAACCAATGAAGGCTCAATGTATATCTATATACGGTGTATATCAGATGTGTTGACTTAATGTGCAAAAATAAGAAACAAAAATGTCCAAGTGAAAAAATGGTGTAAGCTTGATATTCAAATATATAAAGCAAAACACAATGTCCAAGTTACAAAAGGTCCAGTCCAGAGACGACTGCGACTGACATCAATCGTGACAATGGTGACTTTCCAAAGTGGTATCCAACAGATAAAGTGACCAGTGCTCAGTGTTCCCACCACCAGACGAAATGCAGGCTTACCAGATGGAGATAGGACACACGCATATGGCTATAGCCCAGCCCAGGCCTTTTCCTCTGGGGTGTGGTGGTTCCACCTCTGTCGCAGGAATGGATGGTGATGTATACCTCAGATGGTGATAGATCAGGGGATCTCCAGCAGTAGGGGAGTATCTCTATGGTCTCAAGGGCGGTAGCCCAAACGAAGGGACGGGAAAAGAGAAGAACACACCATGGGTGGGATCCAACGGGTTTATTTAATCCAAAAGCGCCATACAGCGCAAGTAAAAAACAGCTAAAAAGGGAACTTTTAAAATTTCGCGGCCGGCCGGCTGCAATACACGCCCGTGCTAGGACGTAGAACGCGGTGACGTCAGCACGTCGCTCCTCCCTACGCGTTTCGTCAGAGAGTGACGTAATCATGGGACACGGGCGGCGTACTGACGCACCGCTTAAATACACATTAAAAAGCCTCGATCTGGATGGAAGAATAACAAACCTGTGGTCTCCATCTTGAAAGCTGGCAAACCGAGGGCAAAATGTCCTGACTGGACAGAGCTTTAATAATTAATTATATATTATAAAGCATACATGTAGCATTGTCCAATGCGGAGAATTGCCAGAAATTTTCTTAAAATTTGTAAGTAAACAAGGGATCCTTGTGTGGGTTACAACGTGTACATATATTGGGTATGGAGAAGAAGACTACATTACCCATCATGCTACCTGGCGTCCCCGAGATACGTCTCACATCCTCCAAAGGGAGGCGGGCGGATCCTGGTGGGGATCGAAGTGAGACACTAGAACGGTGTTCGCCGTCCAATCCAGTGTCAGACAGAAGGGTAGATTGCAAACAAAATAATGGGTAGATACTATGAATAATAAAAGGATATAAATAAACCACGGATGGGATTCTAAATTGACAAAGAAACATCTATGGTACAACTTAAAGAGAGCCCCCACAATCTACTCACCCACAAAGGGGTGAAAATATACATATAAAATGTTATCTATAGGAATGTTAAATGGTCCATTAAATACTTCGTAAATCTCATCGGGGTAAATGGACAACAATGAACTATCAAAAACGAAGAGACTGTCTTAGCCAGCGTCCTCCCGTCGTCATGGTGCAAAACCACAGCAGGTCGACCGGGGAACGAGATGGTGTATGGAGTCAGAGCCAGGGTAGCTAAAGATGACATACTGCCTCTTAGAGGTAAGGAATCCAGGGCAGCAACATGAAGGTCAACGTTGTCATCTACCAATACTAGCCCATTAAGGTGCTAGTACTGATTGACCAAACTCTAATGGATAAAAGTTGTAATATTGGCAAAGGAAATGAGCCAGCCTAACTGGACTTATTAAAATTAACACAAATGGACAGATATGTCATCACCTCTCTAAATGAGGAACGTTTAAAGGGACAGACGGCCACTAGATATGTTATACTGGAAGAAGGTAGTTGGTAAAATCCTAAAGTGGGATATTTGGGGGGGGTTATAAGGTTGCCATAAATGAACCATAACACATCCAAATTAATCTGTGACACTCCCAAGTAGAAATCTCCCCTTGGTATGTCATAGTTCCCCATAATAGGGGCATATATCTATGTTTGATGTCCCCGACCCAGATCGAGTTCACAATATCGTATCATCTGAGTACAGTATTATATTCAAATTAACAGAAACCATGATGCAGTCTAGGCATTGTCTATAAACGCATTCACATCCACATCAATGTTCAACCCTAGGGGGGTGTGTGTTTTTAGTCTATGCACCCACGACATCTCTGACCTGGAAATGCTTCTGACAAGGTTACTTCAGCGTTTAATGGGCACAGTGGCAGCGTTTGATGGGCACAGTGGCAGCGTTTGATGGGCACAGTGGCAGCGTTAGATGGGCACAGTGGCAGCATTTAATGGGCACAGTGGCAGCGTTTGGGGCACAGTGGCAGCGTTTGATGGCACAGTGAGGCTGTTTGTTTTGCGCCCCCCCAAAAAATTTGAGCACCAGCCGCCACTGCGGTCAGGTACAGTAAATATAAACCTTTTTATTTTACAGAGTGCTTGTGCTTTCAGGTCGTTCCTGTGGTGACAGGGTCACTTTTAGTTTGCCGTTTTGTAGAACTCAGATTCTAGCATCAAACAGTTGTACCTGGCTCTTTTGTGCACTCACTCAACGTCCTAAAACCCTAGCAATTATCTCAGCAACTAAGTGGTTTATTATCGCATGTATTTGTTCTTAGTTCTGTCGATCCAAAAGAGTCAAGAAAGGTTCACATAGCTCTGTTTCTACTGATGATCCTGCAATACGTGTTACGTCAAGGAACAAACTAATTACATTTGGTTCCAGAGCTCTAACAAAGGCTGAACACAAATAGCTGTACGCAATTATTATTTCTTAAGAGGAAATTGACAACTTGTTATCTTAATTACACGGTCCCAAAATTATTAAACCAGTTTGGCCTTTTTTTAATTATGTTTATTAGCCATGAGAACAATGCATCAAATGAACTGAAAGGGCAGTTTTCCAACTTCTGCTTGTTGAAAGTTCATTTTAGAAATAAGTGCAAATTGTAGGATTATTTACAGTAGAGTAATACATTGGCTTTCTCTGAGCTGCTTTTGTTTTTATTTACCGAACAAAACTCAAGTGTCTTCTGAAATAGCAATAAGCAGGGATAATTCTACATGCTCTACATAAAGATGGGCTAGACTATAAGAAGATTGCCAAGACCCTGAAACTGAGCTGCAGCACGGTGGCTTAGATCATACAGCGGTTTAACGGGACAGGTTCCTCTCAGAACAGGCCTTGCCATGGTCGACCAAAGAAGCTGCACATGCTCAGCGTCATATCCAGAGGTTGTGTTTGGGAAATAGACGTATGAGTGCTGCCAGCATTGCTGCAGAGGGGTGGGAGGTCAGCCTGTCAGTGCTCAGACCATACGCCGCACACTGTATCAAATTAGTCTGCATGGCTGTCGTCCCAGAAGGAAGCTTCTTCTAAAGATGATGCACAAGAAAGCCTGCAAACAGTTTGCTGAAGACAAGCAGACTAAGGACATGGAATACTAGAACCATGTCCTGTGGTCTGATGAGACCAAGATAAACGTATTTGTTTCAGACGGTGTCAAGCGTGTGTGGCATGAACAAGGTGAGGAGTACAAAGACAAGTGTGTCTTGCCTACAGTCAAGCATGGTGGTGGGAGTGTCATGGTCTGGGGCTGCCGGCACTGGGGAGCTACAGTTCATTGAGGGATCCATGAATGCTAACATGTACTGTGACATACTGAAGCAGAGCATGAGCCTCTCCCTTTGGAGACTGGGCAGCAGGGAAGTATTCCAACATGATAACGACCCCAAACACACCTCCAAGATGACCACTGCCTTGCTAAAGAAGCTGAGGGTAAAGGTGATGGACTGATCAAGCATGTCTCCAGACCTAAACCCTATTGAGCATCCGTGGGGCATCCTCAGATGGAAGGTGGAGGAGCACAAGGTCTCTAACATCCACCAGCTCTGTGATGTCGTCATTGAGGAGTGGAAGAGGACTCTAGTGGCAACCTGTGAAGCTTTGGTGAACTCCACGCCCAAGAGGGTTAAGACAGTGCTGGAAAATAATGGTGGCCACACAAACTATTGACACTTTGGGCCCAATTTGGACATTTTCACTTAGGGGTGTACTCCCTTTTGTTGCCAGCAGTTTAGACATTACATACTGTATATTGCCTCCTCCCTGCCTGCTTTAACTCTGCGCTGGTGCGCTGCAATGGCATGTTTTGCATGCCGTTGCGTAGCACTTGCTTAGCAGTGCTATTCACTTGTATGGGTTTACTTTGACAGGGGTATAATTTCTGCCATGCCTGCGAAACATAGCATCTCGGCCTTGGCATGTATACACCCCTATCCATTGCCTAAAGGGGATGGTAGTTGGTGGGTGGTAAAAGCGTGGCTAAATTGTGGGAGCTTTACCCCCACCCCAACGTTAGATGTGTAAACAAGCACTAAGGACTCATTTACACAGGTACTCTGACTCTGTGAATCAGTGGATTATCCATGTGGCTGGCCACCTGTTACTATAAAGGGAAGTATCAGCTGTACAAACACAGCCGCAGATTTTAATTTGACAGGGTGCAGGTGAGTGGCCCCAAATTAACACTGTGTTTAGGGTCATATACCCACACACCTGTCAAACTAGAACCTGCGGCTGTGTTCGTACAGCTGCTGTGTCCCCATAGTGTAACATAGGCTGCTTGCACACAGCTCCAAACCCCCACACACACACACACCGCCTTATTTACTAACACAATGTTTTTTTTTATTATTATTATTATTATTTAAGTTTTATCTTTTAGATTTAGCTAGAATTGTGTTGTGTTTGTGTCCACTAATTGTAGTGTATTTTTCAGAAAAATATTGTTTATGTTTTTGGGGGGGGGGGGGCCCTGTCAGGTAGGTTGTATGGGGCCCTGTGGTTTCTAACAGCAGCCCTGCATGCAGTCCTATGCTTCATATTGTGTGACCCTTGGGTCCCAGCAGCTAGTACTGGGATAGGGAGCACTGTCTTGTAAAGAAAATGTAATCACAGAGATCTCTAGCAGTCGAATATAACATGTCTTTAGTCTGTAGGCAGGTGCAGTTTATCCTCCTCTCTGAAGGTGGCCGAGAGAATGGAGGATGAGAGGAACTTTGTTTCTCTGAAGCCTCCGTAGGTGCCATCAGGGGAGCAGCAGTCTGACTGGACACTGCAACCCTGGATAACCACAGTGGCCATCTTTAGTGAGGGCAGTGCTTATAGATAGCACTGAAGTTGGCGTGCATTTGCAAAGTGGATAGTGTAGGGACCGGATCTATGCTGGATAGTGTAATTGGCCCTAGCGAAAGGTTCCTGACAAGGAGGGGCAGAATAAGGATGTTGCTGCTGGTTACACTACAGCTAGGACTCCAGAGCCGTGACATAGATCCAGACTAGTACCAGTACCAGTGTACTGCTGAAAAATGTGTTTGTTTTAGTTTCATTTGTTGAAAATTCGAAAGAACGAAAATCCTAAAGTTCTAAATAATAACTAACTAACTAATAATAACTAACTATTAAATTATAGGTATTGGAATTTCCTTTCAAATTTGTCTGTTAGTGAAAGTAACGAATACAATTTTTTTCGAAATTACCAATTATCCGAAATAACGAATGCTGCATCTAAACAAATGGAATGGAACAAATTAATAATAAATAATAATTATAAAAAGTTATTATTATTATTGTTATTTATTATTATTAATTTGTTATGTTCCATTCATTTAAATACGGCATTCGTTATTTCGGATAATTTGTAACTTCGGATAAATTCGTATTCGTTACATTCACTAATAGCCAAATTTGAAAGGAAATTCCAATACCTATAATTTAATAGTAATTATTTCAGATTTTAACATTTTTGGGGTTTCAAATTTCAAATTTATGAATTTTCAAATATTCAAATTTACGAATGAAATAAAATTTGTTAAACGTACAGTATTTTCATTAATTTGGATGTTTCCGAATTAACGAATTTGTCAAAATTCGTTAACAAATTAATTCGGAATGAAACAAATTGCACATGTCTAATCCGGTCATTGGTCCTCTAAGTGTCACATATTCCACTGCCCTACCTAACAGCCACCTCCCTACTGGGATGCTGCTCCGGTAACATGAGCCCTGATCAGTGACAACGTTTAGTGCAGGAACATCTCCAATGTGCCACCAACATTGCTTAGAGCCCTTTCACCTGTGATACCTGTGATATACAGACTCTGGCACTGCATTACATTAACCACTTCAGCCCCGGAAGAATTTACCCCCTTCCTGACCAGATCACTTTTTGCGATTCGGCACTGCGTCGCTTTAACTGACAATTGCGCGGCCGTGCGATGTGGCTCCCAAACAAGATTGACGCGCTTTTTTCCCACAAATAGAGTTTTCTTTTGGTGGTATTTGATCACCCCTGTGGTTTTTATTTTTTGCGCTATAAACAAAAAAGAGTGTCAATTTTGAAAAATACGCATTCTTTTTTACATCTTGCTATAATAAATATCCCCCAAAAATATATAAAAATAAAACATTTTTCCTCAGTTTAGGCCAATATGTATTCTTCTACATATTTTTGGTAAAAAAAATCGCAATAAGCGTTTATCGGACATCGGACATTTTTGGCACATTTTTTGGACCATTGTCATTTATACAGCAATCAGTGCTATACAAATGCACTGATTCCTGTGTAAATGACACTGGCAGTGAAGGGGTTAACCACTAGGGGGCGCTTAAGTGTGTTCTGGGGAGTGTTTCTAACTGTGGGGGGCGTGGCTACGTGTGTGACTGATCTCTGCTCCCAATCACTGTCACTATGCAGAACGGGGAGATGCTTGTTTACATTAGCATCTCCCCGTTCTTCCTCTCCGTGAGACGATCGTGGGTATCCCCGCGGCGATCGAGTCCGCAGGACCCATGACCTGACTCATGGAGCTTACCGCGGGCGCCCATAGGCTGCCTCTTAAAGTGCAACGTACAGGTAGGTTCGTTTGCATGTACGAGCCCTTCTGCCAACGTATATCTGCGTAAGGTGGTCAGCAAGCGGTTAAGATTGTGAAGCTAGAACCTTATAGCTGTTTATCAAGTGCTATTTCCACAGAACCAAATAATAACTGTGCCATTTTCTGTGGTCTCCGTGTGCATTTTCTTCCATATTGGGTACCAATCAACGCACCCTACCTATAAGTCTCTCACTGTCTCCTGCCTGAAAATGCTGCTGTCTTTAAAGTCCAAATACCTATTCCACCCCTCATATGCCCCAAGCGTGTTTTTTTCTCTTTTTTTTGTTATACTTACCTTTTTTGGAAGCTTAGCACATGACATGAAGGATTATATACCTTTTCAACTCTTTTCCAGTGAACAGGTCCATGATGCCCTGTACTTTTGGAAGTGGGGTGAAGGATGCTAAGCATCTGTTAACCATAACAGGCCTGGTGCTGGATCGCTGAGCAGGTGAGTCTCCAGTGGACAACAACAGAGAGGAGGTGAGTAGTGCAGTGAGAGCTGCATTTTATTTTTTTTAATTACTGGGCTACTGATTTAAAAAAATAAAATAAACGACACTTCAGCTTTAATTTTGAACATGCAATAAACAGGTTGTGGTAAGTTTATATTAAATTAAAGTGACATTAAAACCTTTTTTTATTTTTTATTTAAATAATAAACATGTTATGTTTACCTGCTCTGTGCAATGGTTTTGCACAAAGCAACCCTGATCCTCCCCTTTGGTGAGTGCCTCCATAGCAAGCTGCTTGCTATGGGGTACTCTTGCATTCTCGCTCCCGAGCCGCCCTGCCCGCATCTATTGACACAGACTGGGTGGCTCTGCCTCACCCCCTGCTCCCTCGTCATAGCATAGCAGAGGAGGGAAACCGTGGCGAGAATTGCTCTTGTGTACATCACTGGATCGGATACATAGAATGCATTAAGGTTAAAAACTTTAAGGCTTTAGAACCACTTTAAATGAACTGATATACTAAACTAAATTAAACTGCTATTACTCTTGCTGCCCATACAAATAACCTGAAAATATAGTTGTTTTCATTACACAGGTTGCTGCTGGAGACTTTGCATTTTTGTATCAGGCTGAACATATCCTATATTTTTTTTCCTTTCCAAATAATGCATAAAAACCTGACACATGAAAGGACTTTATTTCTTCAACATACGCACGTATTTCCTCCTATTTATAAGACCTTGTTGAATTAACATACATATATTTAAAAATGCTACACATTTGCTAATCCATAATTGACATTTTCACAGTCATGCACCATGTTTAGACTGCTGGAGAGATAATACTAATTAGAGGAAATATTAATTACAATACAAGGAAATGACTTGGCTGTCCTGATCCCTTTTAAGAACTGGACAACGTAACAGGCTGTTATTATAAGCTGTGTTAATGGAAATATAGCAATGACATAACTACTGAGTACAGCACTTCACATACAACATTGCTTGATATAAATTGTGCAACTAGCTTAATATATATTTTCATTCAGTTGCTGCTGTCTCTCAACATTTGAATCACACTTTCCATAAATTAAAACGAGAAAGCCATTATTGTTATACAAGTTTGAAATGCAAATTACAGTTCAAAAATACAATGACTTAGACCACAGGTCTGCAAACCTTTTAGTATGACGGCCATGAAATCAGTAGTGAATTAATATATTTTATTTGAAGTTTTTTTGGGGTTTTTTTGCAATGGGCATGATATTCAGATTCAGAACAGCAGAGAAAGAACTGCAGTAAACCTAAGCAAAGAAATTCCATAAAACGTGAGTCGTTAATATAGATTGAGCAAAAATAAATTATTGGGCACCTTCCTTATTAGAGCCCCCATTATAATCCCCTCTTACATTGCAGTCCAGATCAAAGCCCCCCTATCATCAGGTCCCCATGAGAGTTCCCCCTTACATTAGACTCCACAACAGTGTCCACCAGCACATTAAAGTCACCCTTATATCGAGGTCCCCATGAGATTCCCCCCACATCAGTGTCCCCATGGGTGTCCAATCTTATACATAATTTCAGTGTGGCTATAGAAGCAGAGTGGGAGCGCAGCTATATAAGCAGGGTGATAGTTGGGAGACCGAGCAGGTCTGGACAGAAGAAGTTCCGTCTTTCTGTGAATGTGGGGCAAGCACATGATTGGTTGCTCGTGGATCTCTGCTCACCTGCAATAAGACCTGTGTGTGAGCACAGTAGGCCCACATGTACTGAATCTAGCTGTAGGCCGATGTTAAAAGTCTGTAATAGTGAGCCCCAACTTGGGGTTCTTCAGGGTGCAGAGTCTAAGCCCCAGCCTGCTTCTTCACCAGAGCCCCTGGTGGTGGGGATGGACTTGCAGCAAGCTGAAACTAGGTTACGGCCCCCAGGTACGCCCAGCTGAGGATGCAGAGACCAACACATGTGCAGAGTACAAGCAGCAGGAAACAACTGGAAATCCAGGAGACAAGCCGAGATCAGGGCGGGTAATGAACAAGCATAGATGGTAAATGAAGCCGGGGTTAGTTGCATGGGTAGTCTAATACAGGATACACAAGAGAACATGACGTTGCTTAGGCAAGGAGCATTTCACTGAGCAAGTGTATATATAGGGAAGCAAACAAGGAAGTGACCCAGGAAGTAATAGAAGGGAAAGGGATATAAACCCATAGTGGAGCAGGTGACGCCCAATGGTTAAAAGAGAAGCCAAACACCACGTGAAATCGAGTCACAGATCTGCAGCAAGGAGGTAAGAATTTTACAACAGAAATCTGTAGGTTAGACTGTGACTTGGGCCATAGCTTGGAGACTCCTTGCCTTATAAACACAACATAACCCACAAAATCACCAAGAACAACCACTAAAATAAATTCATAAATAATATAAAAAATATATTTAAAATATTAATCAACACTTTATAATATAACACTAGGCTTTACCAGTATTAAAGCGGAACTATACTCGCCTTCTCTCCAGCGCTGCAGTGACCTTGAGTTCCCTGCAGGCTGCTGACATCTTCAGCCGGTCGGCTTATGGGTTCTGATCTTTGGCCATTTTCGTTGACGAGGCCGAGATGACATCAGTCCCATGCATGTATGGGAGTTCATTCATCTCAGCATTGCCAATATTGTACTCTGAGGTGTGTGCGCACTGGCAGGTAAGGAACTTCAATGCAGAATAGACATAGTATGGCTAGGTTTGAAGGTATTTGGCATACAGATATGAAGGCGGGCAGAGGTTAATGATGCCCTGGTTGGGAAGAGTATGGTTAATTATGTTCCTGGTATTTCTTCTTGGTGGGCTTTGCTGGGTCCTACCCATTGATTCTGTGTGATATAAAAGGAACAGTACCCTAGTGTCCAGGGGCCTAGAGCTTGGAGAAATGTACTGTTCGTCATCAGAGTCTGGATCACCAGTGACATGCTGGGGTCAGCGTTCCCACTATTAGGGGAGATCGCTGGGACTTGCAGTTCGCCCTGAAGAAACCTCCTATGGACTTCACCAAGTATAGACTCTTGTCCTATACAGGTATACTGGGGCAGCCACAAGCCTGAAGTTAGGGACTAGGGATGTTAGGAAAAGACTGCACTTTATGTTGGACTGTTACCTGTGTACGTCATCATGTTCAATTATTCTTCAGTAAACCTTTTCCTTTGTCGAGTCTGAAGTTACTTAAGGGGTGTAATGCAAGTAACCGGCATATACAGTCTACAGCTTGGGTCACTAAACACGTTGGGGTATGAAGATCAGTACAAGAGTTAATACAGTGTGACAATACAAGTTCTTACCAGGGTTAACAAAGGTTCCTCTAGCAGCCTGTTGTAAGCGTGTACATGTGACAGGTGGGATAGCTTCTTGAAGCAAGGGAGATGTTATTGGCACTCCTCAAAGATTTGCCTCCCTTAGCAACTGGAGCAGATCAGCATCACAGAGGCCTCCAACCTGTACACAGGTACGGAAGAGGAAGAGTTAAAGCGGTTGTATGCCCTGAAAAAAATAAAAACTAAGCCAAAGGCATTATGAAATACTTACCTTAGAACGAAGCGTACGCACCAACACCAGGTCACCGCTGAGGGAGCTGATATGTTCCCTCTGCGTTTCTTCCAGGTTCACGGCTCCGGCGTTGCGAGTGGCCGGGGCCGCAATGACATCCCTCCCGCGCATGTGTGTGGGAGTTCTCGTTCCGCCAAAGTCCTTTAAGTGAAGTGCACTCATGGAATCAGTGCTAGGTACAGGGCGGGGCTCCATACTATTACTGGGAGTGAGGTATTGGTATACGCTGGACAGGTGGAGAGTGCAAGAGCTCTGCACGTCGCTCCTAAATTCACAAGTAATCGCCACAATGTACATTACATTGAGAGAATTTATTAGAGGTCAATCGGTTGTTCCAGCAGAGGTACACCATGTGTTAAGCAGTGACCCTGTACAAAGTGCCTAATGTAGCCCAGAAGAACCCACCCAGGGGTAGGTCAATCATGTGTCCCTTGCTTGGCACTCAGTGAGGAGGGAAACATGGAGTACGTGATGACCACCCCATCAACCTATCCTTACAGTTAGTTACATAGTTACATAGTAGGTGAGGTTGCAAAAAGACACAAGCCCAACCCATGTGTGTGATTATATGTCAGTATTACATTGTATATCCCTGTATGTTGCGGTCGTTCAGGTGCTTATCTAATAGTTTCTTAAAACTATCAATGCTCCCCGCTGAGACCACCGCCTGTGGAAGGGAATTCCACATCCTTGCCACTCTTATGCCGCGTACACACGGCATAAGTAAAAGACTGATGAGAGCTTTTCATTGGAAAATGCGACCGTGTGTAGGCTCTATCGGAATTTTGCTGGCCGAATTTCCAACAGCAAAGAATTGAGAGCATGTTCTCAATTTTTCCGACGGAAAAGGTTTCTATCGGAAATTCCAATCGTCTGTAGCAATTCTGATGCGCAAAATTCTTACGCATGCTCAGAAACAATTCGACGCATGCTCAGAAGCATTGAACTTGGCTTGTTGTAGTGTTGTACGTCACTGCGTTCTTGACGGTCGGAATTTGGTGTGACCGTGTGTAGGCAAGACAGTTTGAGTGGAATTCCGTCCGTACATAGTTTAAGGTTAAACCTTTTTTCTTCTAATTTTAATGAGAGGCCATGAGTCTTGTTAAACTTCCTTCTGACAAAAAGTTTTATCCCTATTGTGGGGTCACCAGTATGGTATTTGTATATTGAAATCATATCCCCTCTCAAGAGTTTCTTCTCCAGAGAGAATAAGTTCAGTGCTCGCAACCTTTCCTCATAACTAATATCCTCCAGACTCTTTATTAGCTTTGTTGCCCTTCTTTGTGCTCCATTTCCAGTACATCCTTCCTGAGGACCGATGCCCAGAACTGAACAGCATACTCTAGGTGAGGCCGGACCAGAGTCTTGTAGAGCAGGAGAATTATCATTTTATCTCTGGAGTTGATCCCCTTTTTAATGCATGCCAATATTCTGTTTGCTTTGTTAGCAGCAGCTTGGCATTGCTGAGCCTATCATCTACTAGGACCCCAAGGTCCTTTTCCATCCTAGATTCCCCCAGAGGTTCTCCCCCAGAATATAGATTGCATTCATATTTTTGCCACCCAAATGCATTATTTAAAATTTTTCTACATTGAACCTCATTTGCCATGTAGTTGCCCACACTATTAATTTGTTCAGATCTTTTTGCAAGGTTTCCACATCCTGCAGAGAAGTTATTGCCCTGCTTAGCTTAGTATCGTCTGCAAATACAGAGATTAAACTGTTTACCCCATCCTCCAGGTCATTTATAAACAAATTAAATAGGATTGGTCCCAGCACAGAACCCTGGGGGACCCCACTACCCACCCCTGACCATTCTGAGTACTCCCCATTTATCACCACCCTCTGAACTCGCCCTTGTAGCCAGTTTTCAATCCATGTACTCACCCTATGGTCCATGCCAACGGATCTTATTTTGTAAAGTAAACATTTATGGGGAACTATGTTAAATGCTTTTGCAAAATCCAGATACACCACGTCCACGGGCCTTCCTTTATCTAGATGGCAACTCGCCTCCTCATAGAAGGTTAATAGATTGGTTTGGCAAGAACGATTCTTCATCAATCCATGCTGATTACTGCTAATCAGGGGCGGACTGACCATTCGACCACTCGGGCTCTGCCCGAGGGCCCCGGGCCACAAGGGGGCCCCATCAGGGTTGCCAGCCTAAGTAAAACCAGGGACAGTATATAAAAATCTGTGTTTTTTTTACATCTGTTTCTGAAATGTCCCTTACCGACATCCTTTTGGTCTAAAAATCCAGAGATTGTAGCTGCCCCACCTCTCCAGTACCTTCTCAGCCAATAGAAATATATCTGTGTATACTGTGTGATTGTATACTGTGTGTGTGTGTGTATACTGTGTGGCCCCATAATCTCTGAATGCCTGGGGGCCCCATAATCTCCTATTGCCCGGGGGCCCCATAATCTCCTATTGCCTGGGGGCCCCATGAGTTGTCAGTCCGCCCCTGCTGCTAATGATACCGTTATCATTACTAAAATCTTGTATATAGTCCCTTATCATCCCCTCCGAGAGTTTACATACTAGTGATATATTAAGGTATGTATCTCTGCGCTTGCCTAGTATGCAGTGGTAAAAAAATCTAGTACTGCGACAAACACTGGTAGGAGATTTCTGGTCCCAAAAAATTGAATATAGTAGAGAGGTAGTGCTGCGCTGTCTGTTAAACTAGAGAGACTGAATTTCAGTATAAGTAGAGGTATTTCAACAAAGTAGACTTATTTGTGTTAGCCAGTGGTGGTAATCTTATTACTGTAATAGAAAGTGCTTAGTGTGCATAAATAGGTGAATAGATCCAAATAGGTGTAGATTTCATATATAAAATCAATAAATATAAGATGACTTCAATAAAATCGCATAGTAGTCACATTTAAGAAATCGCATAAAAACGTGGGTGAGTGCTTAGTGTGCATAAATAGGTGATAAAACCCAGGAAAAGGTGTAAATTACAATAAAAATTTCTTTAATAAAATCGCATAAGAGTCGCAATTAAGAAATTGCATAAAAGCGTAAATACAGGTGTATTTTTTTAAAATAGGATTCACATATATAGGCGTAAATAAAGCATATATCAGGTTCATCAAAGTATTCCAGTGCCAGCAAAACAATGTAGTGTAAGTAAATAATACAGTGCAAAAAAGTCAGTGGGGTGAACCCTTCCTCTATTAGGGCTATAGTGCAGGCTTTTGTGACACTGGTTGTAAATCCAAGGTTTAGTGAGTGGTATCAGTGCTAACTGCTGTAAGGTAACAGCGTATATGTATATGTTGGGTCCCAAAGGGCCTCTGCTTCCTCTGGATGGCGTCTCCCTTTAGTTCCAGATGTTGTGCGTCTCCTTAATAGGTGTCCCTTCTAACTCTAGTGCAGGTGTATGTACCTCACAGATAAGTAAAGAGGAGGGGATACTCGATAGTGTAATATGTTTTTTTTAAATTCAAGATTTATTTCATTTGGTGGCAGAAAAAAAAACTCACATTTTGTAGTAATACAGTGCATGCATAGAAAACGAGCGTCGAGCTCGTACCTCACTTCCGGTATCTGTGAACTTCCCGACACGTGTTCGTCACGGTCACCCCTGATGAAGTCACGTGACCGTGACGAACACGGGTTGGGAAGTTCACAGATACCGGAAGTGAGGTACGAGCTCGACGCTCGTTTTCTATGTACAGCGGTAAGGTAAGGTAAGGGGACATCTGTATCATATCTCACGTAAGAACAGAAGTCACCCACAGCTACCTGGAACAACCCCTATGAGAAATATCCACCAGCACTGATACCACTCACTAAACCTTGGATTTACAACCAGTGTCACAAAAGCCTGCACTATAGCCCTAATAGAGGATGGGTTCACCCCACTGACTTTTTTGCACTGTATTATTTACTTACACTACATTGTTTTGCTGGCACTGGAATACTTTGATGAACCTGATATACGCTTTATTTACGCCTATATATGTGAATCCTATTTTTTAAAAATACACCTGTATTCACGCTTTTATGCAATTTCTTAAATGCAACTCTTATGCGATTTTATTGAAGCAATTTTTATTGTAATTTACACCTTTTCCTGGGTTTTATCACCTATTTATGCACACTAAGCACTCACCCACGTTTTCATGCGATTTCTTAAATGTGACTACTATGCGATTTTATTGAAGTAATCTTATATTTATTGATTTTATATATGAAATCTACACCTATTTGGATCTATTCACCTATTTATGCACACTAAGCACTTTCTATTACAGTAATAAGATTACCACAACTGGCTAACACAAATAAGTCTACTTTGTTGAAATACCTCTATTTATACTGAAATTCAGTCTCTCTAGTTTAACAGACTCTCTACTACTCATACTATTGATGTTAGGTTAACTGGTCTGCAATTCCCAGGGATGTATTTTGGGCCCTTTTTAAATTTTGGTGCTATATTGGCTTTTGTCCAATCAGCTGGTACCATTCCAGTCAGTAGACTGTTAGTAAAAATTAGGAACAATGGTCTGGCAATTACTTGACTGAGTTCCCTAAGTACCCTTGGTTGCAAACCATCTGGTCCTGGTGATTTATTAATGTTAAGTTTCCCAATTCTTGAGGATAAACACTGCAGTTTTACTGAAGCCCCCCGATTCCCTCGTGAAGACTGAGGAGAAGAATAAATTCAATACCATCGCCATCTCCCCATCCTTTGTAACCAGATGTCCTTCCTCATTCTTTATGGGGCCAATATGGTCTGTCCTCCCTTTTTTACTGTTTACATACTTTAATTTTTTTTTGCTCTCCTCCGCTATGTGTCTTTCATGTTCTATCTTATTTGTCCTTATTGCACCCTTATTGCACCCTTACATTTCTTGTTGCGTTCTTTATCTGAATGCTGATGGTCAGTGGCGGCTGGTGCTCAAATTTTTTGGGGGGGCGCAAACAAACAGCCTCACTGTGCCATCAAACGCTGCCACTGTGCCCATTAAACGCTGCCACTGTGCCCATTAAACGCTGCCACTGTGCCCATTAAACGATGCCACTGTGCCCATCAAACGCTGCCACTGTGCCCCAAGTGCTGCCACTGTGCCCATCAAACGCTGCCACTGTGCCCCAAGTGCTGCCACTGTGCCCCAAGTGCTGCCACTGTGCCCCAAGTTCTGCCACTGTGCCCCAAGTTCTGCCACTGTGCCCCAAGTTCTGCCATTGTGCCCCTTAAGTGCTGCCACTGTGCCCCAAGTTCTGCCATTGTGCCCCAAGTTCTGCCATTGTGCCCCAAGTTCTGCCACTGTGCCCCAAGTTCTGCCACTGTGCCCCAAGTTCTGCCATTGTGCCCCTTAAGTGCTGCCACTGTGCCCCAAGTTCTGCCATTGTGCCCCAAGTTCTGCCATTGTGCCCCAAGTCCTGCCACTGTGCCCCAAGTTCTGCCACTGTGCCCCAAGTTCTGCCACTGTGCCCAAGTTCTGCCATTGTGCCCCAAGTTCTGCCATTGTGCCCCAAGTTCTGCCATTGTGCCCCAAGTTCTGCCACTGTGCCCCAAGTTCTGCCATTGTGCCCCTTAAGTGCTGCCACTGTGCCCCAAGTGCTGCCACTGTGCCCCAAGTTCTGCCACTGTGCCCCAAGTTCTGCCATTGTGCCCCAAGTTCTGCCATTGTGCCCCAAGTTCTGCCACTGTGCCCCAAGTTCTGCCATTGTGCCCCAAGTTCTGCCACTGTGCCCCAAGTTCTGCCATTGTGCCCCTTAAGTGCTGCCACTGTGCCCCAAGTGCTGCCACTGTGCCCCAAGTTCTGCCACTGTGCCCCAAGTTCTGCCATTGTGCCCCAAGTTCTGCCACTGTGCCCCAAGTTCTGCCATTGTGCCCCTTAAGTGCTGCCACTGTGCCCCTCAAGTGCTGCCACTGTGCCCCCTGCCTGCCCTCTGCACTTACCTTGTCCCGGTGTGCAGCTGGTGACGGCGTCAGGCGACGAGCGGTGTCTCCGTCGGATGTCTTCTCCCGCGCTCCTCCTGTCTTCTTCTGCTGTGATTGGACGCTAGGTGATTGGACGCCTAGCGTCCAATCACAGCGCCTGTGACTTCAGCCAATCAGGTGACAGGTAACAGAGACCTGGCAACCTGATTGGCTGAGAGGCGGGTCTGTGTTAGGGAAGCGATGTATTCGCTTCCCTAACACAATACTGTGTAATCAGCGAACGCAAAGCATTGCGCCCGCTGTTTACACTTAGGGAAGCCTATTAGAGCACACCGCTCTAATAAGGTCCCCTATTAGAGCTTACAGCTCTAATAGGGGCGCTTCCAGCAACACCCCCCCACTGTAATTCAGATGCCCGGCCCCCGATCAGGGGCCGGACACCTGAATAGGGGGCGGCAGCGGCGACAATAGATAGATTCATGCAATGCATGAATCTATCTATTGGTGATAGAGCGGTGCAGGAGAGGGGGGGCGGCGCTCCTGCGCCCTCTATGCACGCACCGCCACTGCTGATGGTGATCCCTTAACCTTGTATTTTTTGAAGGCCTTCTCCTTTGCTTTTATATGCATTTTTACATTGGAGTTAAGCCATCCAGGAATTTTGTTTGCTCTTTTAAATGTATTATCCAATGGGATGCATTTGCTAATGCCCTTATTTAATATGCTCTTAAAGCAAACCCATCTCTCCTCTGCGTTCTTTGTTCCTAAGATTTTATCCCAATTTATGCCTTCTAGCAAGGCTCGTAGTTTAGGCAAGTTGGCTCTTTTGAAATTCAGTGTCTTTGTATTCCCCTTATGTTTCCTATTTGTGTGATTTATACTGAAGCCAATTGACCTGTGATCGCTGTTACCTAAATTGCCCAGTATTTCCACATCCGTAATCAGGTCTGTATTGTTGGTAATCAGTAGATCCAGTAACGTTTTATTTCTAGTTGGTGTGTCTACCACCTGACCCATAAAATTGTCCTGCAAGACGTTCAGGAACTGGCAAGTTAATCTAAGAGCTCCATCTAGCGCAGTTTCATAAATGCATATGAATAATATATATATTATACATATATACATGTATTATACATATATAATATTATATAATATATATAATATACTCGAGTATAAGCCGACCTGAGTATAAGCCGAGGCACCTAATTTTACCACAAAAAACTGGGAAAACTTATTGTCTCGAGTATAAGCCTAGGGTGAGAAATGCGCAGCTACTGTAAGTGGAAAAGAGGGTCAACAATGCCCATTTGCAGCCTCACTGTGCCCATTTGCATGCCTCACTGTGCCCATTTTCAGCCATAGGTCCCCTGAACTTCAAACTTGGTAGTTAAGGTTCCCAGATGCCCCCTAGCTGCAGCCAAAATTTGGGGTCTCTGGACCTAAAGGGTCCCGAAATGACATTGCTGCAGATTGACACAGTTGACCGACTTTGGGGGCCTGTATCTCGAGGCCACTTGGTGCCACTTGGGGTTCCTAGCACCAAGTGGCCCCGAGATACGGGCCCGCAAAGTCGGGTCGGAAAATGTCATTTTTTGCTGCAGAAAAGTGCTTGACTCGAGTATAAGCCGAGGGGGGCACTTTCAGCACAAAAAAATGTGCTGAAAAACTCGGCTTATACTTGTGTATATACGGTAAATAAACATTCATATATGTGCCTATGGTGCAACGAATGAGTTCTCTCATATAAAAAGAAAGCACTTTTTGGAGTTTATTTGAAGCTTATTTTTTTAAATACTATAATATTTCAGGAGTCATTTTGTGTTTTCGGGTGACTATGGGCTCAATTAAAAAAAAAATACCCAGGATAAGTATCTATAGTCAAAAAATATAGTATCTATAGTCAAAAAAGTGAGTTGAGATAATATGTGTACACTTGAACCCCATGGTTGAAAATAGAGATCCTTAAGCTGGCAATACATGGCTTGAGCTTCGGGCATGGGTGACCTTGTCAGTACCACCCACCTAAAGACATTTCAACTGAAAATTTTTGCCCAAACTGTGACTGCATCCAATCAGATGCAGTTAGTGTTCGGGTATTTAGCTGCAGCATCAGCTGCTGCCTGTCTAAATACAATAGCTAGCAGTGCAGATTCCTCCAGCCATGTTGTTTAGCAGGGATGAAGGAATCTGCACAAGGGATGAATGCGTGACAACTATGCCTGTATGGTCAGTTTTAGGCCTATGTTAATGTTTTGTGAGTTGAGCCTTATGTACCTAAATAAAAATAAAAAATGTAATTGAGCGAACATAAGACACTTCTGGACCTGATCCCAGAGTATCATCACAACAGCCAGGCAAATATAATTTTCGGATCAGGTTCTGCAATGACAGCCCCATCTTTCTCTTAGTACTAGTCCACTGTATAATTCTTCCCACTACTCAATTTAAATTTGACAAACCCTTTACCTCTCCTGATCTTAGCTGGTTTTGTTTTTATTGACATGGAGGGAGGGGGGCAGAATCCTTTTTTCCAGTTTACATACTGGTTGGAGAAAACCAGGGGTCATGAGGCAAGGTGTGTGGCCTTAATGCCATCCCTAGACCGTAAAAAAGGGACATATTTCTCTTACATTTTAGAAAACAGAAAATTCATACATTTAACATGAATTCCCATGACTCAACTCCAACCTGGAAGTAATCAGGTAGGTCTATGTGCTCCTTACTCCCCAAAAACGCTTTAAATACTGCTCCAATCCAAAATATTCTCAGAAAATTTGGTGGTTCTAAAATTTGTCAGTATGTTGCAGGTGTAAAATCAGTTGGCAACTGGTTAACGCTACCCAAGCCCACATGATGTGGTTTACAGAGATTTATGAGACAATATTTGACACTCAATAAGAAAGCTAGAAGGGATGGTGATATGGATGTGTGACAGTCTCAAAAAGGCACCAACATCCCTGAAAAATGGATTTAAGTTTTTGGGGGGATTTTTTGGGTGCCAGCAAATATTGAAGACAAAAATTTAAGTATAAAAATACAGTTAGTTTTATTAGTACAAAAAACAAACAATTAAAAAGTTTGTTGCGATTTGAACAAACATGAACATTAAATACAGCTTGTCTTGTAATTAGGGATGGGCCCGATGTTCGAGTCGAACGTAAGTTTGGCTTGAACATCGGGTGTTCACCCGTTCGCCGAATAGCGAACATTATGGGGCGTTCGCAGCAAATTTGCGCAGCGTCCCATAATGCACTGCGAGATTGCAGTGCATTGACGTCTGATGATTGGCCAAAGCATGCACCTGACCTGCATGCTTTGGTCAATCACAGCACGCTCTGCTGTGAGAGACATAATTGGCCAAAGGCAGGGTGCCTTTAACCACCCCACACTATATAAGGTTGCTTACACGGCGGCCGTATATATAGTGTTATGATTGAGAGAACATTAGCTAAAGGCAGGTTAGTAAGTGGCGTGCAGGCAGTTTAGTATATATATGTGTAGTGTAGACTATAGTATATATATGTGTAGTGTAGACTATATATAAAGTGCAGGCAGTGTATTAATACATACATATATACCGTGTAGTGTGTGTATATATATATATATATATATATATATATAAACTCTGCATTCAGTGTAGACAATATATACAGTGCAGGCAGTCTAGTATATATATATATATATATATATATATATATATATATATATATACAGTATATCTGTACAAATAAGTTGCACTTATAACATGAGTGATCCAGTGTAGACCAATGAAAAAAACACAGAAAAAAGTGTACTGTTGCAATAAAAACGAATTCTGAGTAAACAAACAGTGAATAAAAATCTGTGTGTGTAAAAGTCTATATGAAAAACTCTTCATCAATAATAATAAAAATAGTGATTGAGTCCATAAATGAAATGTGAAAAATAATAATCCCAAAAGAGAGATAAAGTCCAAAATCCGGTGGTTTTTGGGGTATGCAGGCAGGGGGCTTATCGGAATCTAACAAGGAGACCCCCATTTGAATTGGTAATGGGGTACATTGTACCCCTACCATTTCACAAAAAAAGTGTCAAAAATGGTAATAAAGACAAAAGACAGCTTAGGACATGTCCTTTATTAAAAAATAAAAATGTCCCACAATGTAAATTCCCGCCGCTTGACAGACTAAAAAAAATCTGCAACCGTTCCGCCTCCATGGGAGGCTCCCGCCGACTGATGCTTCTTATCTATGACAGTTCTTATATAGCTGAGGGCCGGGCCACCCAGTGACGTAAACGGGTGACCCCACCCCCTCTCATGCCACAGGCAAGCTGTCTCTTGTCTTTTTTTTAACATTTTGACACTTTTTTTGTGAAATGATAGGGGTACAATCTAACATCTGGGGGTTATATTGGGGGGTCCTCTTGTTAAAGGGGGCTTCCAGATTGTGATAAGACCCCTGTCCGCATACCCCCACAACCACCGGGCAAGGGTGCTTTGGGATCCTACCCCATGTTGAGGGCATGTGGCCTGGTATGGTTCAGGAAGGAGGGGGCGCTCTCTCGTCCCCCCTCTTTTCCTGTGGCCTGCCAGGTTGGGTGCTCGGCTAAGGGTCTGGTATGGATTTTGGGGGGACTCCTAAGCCATTTTTTTTGTTTTGGCACAGGGTTCCCCTTAAAATCCATACCAGACCTGAAGGGTCTGGTATGGATTTTGGGAAACCCATACACTATTTTTTTAATTTGTCACACTGCTCCCCTTAATTTCCATATCAGACCTGAAGGGCCTGGTATTGATTTTAGAGGGACCCCCACTTTACAGTCATACTATAGACACCCCCAGGCACGATATTTAAAGGAATATTTCATTTTTATTATTTCACTTTAAGCATTAAAAAAATCTCTGCTCCCAAAAAAACATCAGTTTTTAAGAAAAAAAATTGCATTGATACATGTCCCCTGGGGCAGGACCCAGGTCCCCAAATACTTTTCATGACAATAACTTGCATATAAGCCTTTAAAATGAGCACTTTAGATTTTTCATGTTAGTGTCCCATAGACTTTAACGGTGTTCGCTGTTCGGCGAACACCCGATGTTCGAGTCAAACTTATGTTCGATTCAAACATCAGGCTCATCCATATTGGTGTCATGTAACTGACCCTTCCAAGTGGTGTCGGCCCTAGAGCTATGCAGGCATCATCAGAAGGGTGGTCAATTAGTTAGAACTCAAGGAACCCCCAGAAAACTCTGCAGGAACCCTAGTTGAGGCTGACCTAACCCTACCTTCTGTGGGACTGGCATTTTTCAACTCATAACTGGATGCTGTACTACATCTATTGCTTGCACTACAACGGTCAGGTCAAGTTCACCTAGCCTTTATTTTTACTAGGCCAAGCAATGTCTGATAAAACTGGTGCAGTAAAGCTACAAAATCAAAAACCCAAGCTTTGAGATTGTACTCCACTGAATAAGATGTGCAACATCTCAGCTTTAGCGTGTCTGTGTGCTAAAACAGGAAACGTTAAAGAACCAATCAATTTTCCTGCCAAGATGTTTGCCCAGAAGAAATTCTAATGTCCATTCTGATACAAGTTAAGTCCAGTACAGATTCATTAGCTGATCATTCACAGAAAATATTGTGTTACAGTGAGTTGACAGACATCAGACTTGAAGAAACACATTCCTGAGCTGAGATATGTCAATCATGTCAGTTATTAGCCAAAAAAAGATATTCATATCTACAGCCACTTTGTGGGGAAAGCTTATCTGCAGACACAATTATCAGACGGATCAGCATAAAATGAGACTCTTCACACGCTGCTGGAATCAATAACAAAGCTGTGAATCTCATCCATGTAGAAGATAACTTGGCACAGCAGTACATTCAAACGCATTCAATGATTATAGAATGACACCTCTCAAGAAATGTGGAGCTACCATGTGTTTCTACTTGATCTGAGTAACACATTTATATCTGTAGTTTCTCTGGATTGTTTTGCTTACAGCAGAATTGACATCATGTTTCAAGCAAGGGAAGGTAGGATGTTCTTATACAACAAACCACATTCATACAGATTATAGGCATGTGTCAAGATGCGTGTTCGAAAGAGGACTAGTCACAACTAGGCATATGCAAGAGTTTGCATATTAATCCCTATGTTGATATTATTGTGCAGGGTTACGTAAGAGGGATTTATATTTATCTCCCAGTTTAGCTTTGCTTACTTTGTCTAAGGTCTATTCTGGAGCTTGGAGTCAGAATCAAGAGGGCGGACCTATTTGGTTTGTTAGATGATGCCCTGTCAACTGCTTGACTTCATCCTGGAAAGCATCCCAGCCCTTAAGTCTAAGTTCACATTTGTGTGATGGGGAATGCTTGTAAAATCATGCATGTTCCCGTAACTCATAAGAAATACTTATAGCAGCCCAATGCACCTTGCCGACCAACATACCAAACGCATGATAACAAACTACCACGCATTATGGTGTGATGCAATTATAAATAAAAAGTGATTGCACTTCTTTGGTGCAAATTTTGTGCATAGGGCAGCCCATTGAAATAAAATGTGCATAGGTATGAATGGAGCCTTAAAGGGATACTAGTTATTTCCCTCACCCATTAACTGATCACCCACCCCATGCTATAAAGGAATTGCAGGGGCCTTCCATGCACCTGGCCTTGTGAAAAGGCAGCCCTGAATATACCTCTTAAAGCATGCTCCAACTCTATGAACCTGTTTTAACAATATTTGAGCCCAACATTTCATATTCCTGATATGTGTATGTTGTACCCAGGGCTCAAGTCCTGTGGGAACGCATTGGAACAGAGTTCCTGTACTTTTTCCACAACAGGAACTCAGTTCCCATTAGCAGCTGTGTCCTGCAAGACTTTGAAGTATGCGAGCTGTGTGGCAGGTGCTACACCAGCAGCTGCCGCACACCTGACCATTCAGGCATTGCCAGTAGGGGGCCCCATGACAGCTTCCGTTTCGATCTACCTGTCAATCACAGCTAGCTGACGGGTAGATCTGGTCAGGTCTAGCTGAGGGGTAGATCAGCTATTCTGCTCACAGGACATGCAGGGAGAGAGGTGAGCTGAGGGAGGAACATCAGTTTGGGGTGGTAAGCTGAGCACAATACCTGGCAAAGTTTAATGCCAGGAGGGAAGTTTATGTGGAAATATGTGAAGGGATGGAATAGCAGGGAGTGTGTGTTGGAGCCCTGGAGAGTTTGCAGCCCCCCAAGCTAACATACATCTCCTAAGCAGGAACACATCACTATCTCCCCAAGCATTCTGTCCAGATAATATGCAGTTAATTTATGACCTTTCCATTTAACCCTGTGTTATCCAAACTCTGTTCAATGAAAAATGTAAACTCACCACATAAACACTCTATATACAAAATAAAATTCCCCAATAAAGATCAGAACATGATATTCACATTTGCACGGAAGCACAATTGAAGGAATGCTGATTATTCAGAGAATTACCGTATTTATGTTTATTGAGGATTGTTTTTTTTATGTACTAACAGTTAAGCTTCATACACACAATACGAAAATTGGATGAAAAATACCACTTCGTTTGTGCATATGAGCGTATCATTTTATTTTTTTTGGATCTTGGGTGGGAGTTCCCACACTTTTTTCCCCAGGACTTGACCCCTGGTTGTACCATGTACTGTACTTGTGTTAAAAAGTACCCCATTCTGGTGATCCTGCCAGTACCCCCTCTTTCCTATTTCAAGAAAAAGGGTATTTATATATATATATATATTTTTTTTTTTTTATATCTATACACAGGTGTTTTGCCTTCCATTTATTTTTTTAAATGAATGGGTTGTTTTACAAGGTAAGGGTTCATATATACTTTAAAGTGGAATGCCATGCAAATCTAAAATCCCTGCATCTATAGACACCAGGGATCTAACACTAAACCCCTCTGTCCCTGTATAGAAAAGATGGATATAGATACCTTTTTGGAAGCCGATCTGACCCGCTCCAACCAGATCCCACGCTGAGCTGTCAGCTGCGGCTTCACTGTAGAGGTGGGTGCAGAGGGGACGGATGACAACGGAAGCACCATAGCAAGTCTATGGGTGATGTCACTTTCCATTCATTTCACAGCCGTTGTCATCCGTGTCTTCTGCAGAGCTTCTGCTGCTGGAGATCGGGTCAGATCAGCTTCCAAAAAGGTATGTATACTCATCATTTCTTTACAGGGATAGAGAGGTTAGTGTTAGATCCCTGGTGTCTATAGATGCAGGGATTTTAGATTTTGCATGGACTTCCACTTTAACTACTACTCCAGCCTAACTCCATGCATTGTCCAAGACTTGATGCTATGACAGAGACAACAGTGTATCAATATGTCTACTTGCCTGCTTTTTTCTGTGAGTAGCACCCCGATGCTTATGCAGGGATTCTATCAAATTTAGTTGCCAAGTGGTAGTTGCCTTTGCCAATCGTTAGAAGATCAATTTCGCCCTAACTCTGGAATTGCTGCACTTCTATCTTCTGTCGTTAGATGAACGGGTATCTGGTGACATTTGATAAGACAAGGGTCAGATTAGGAATGAATGGAGTGTCTCAGCCAATGTGCAGGGATTATCTTGGATCACTTGGCCTGCTGGGAGAGCCTATTTATTTGGGTGGAGTCAGGTGTTCCGGGTTATGTGCCACCTGGATGGATGTCTGGGTGGACGTGTGTTGTGCTGCCCCCCGCTTCTAGGCCGGAAGCCTGAGGCATATCCTGGGGTCATCTGACTGCTAGGCTGTCTGAGGGCCTATCCAGAAGCAGGAGAGCAGCATAGGGTTGGGACTGCGGGTTTGCAGTCCAACCAGAAGTAATGGTTCTGCCGGCCGGAGAACCTGTTGTGATCGGAGGTAGAGGGGAAGCTGTCGCCACTAAGGGACCATTCACCTTGTTACCGGAGACCAATGTGAGTAGCTGAAGCAAGTACCGCAGCAGTTTTCTCACCAGCCGGGGACGGTGAAGAAGTGGTAAAACTTCAGCAAGTGCCAAGTGTAATAATATGAATGAAGTATCATGACTCCATTTTGTGTGCCCCTGTCATCTCACGTATAGTCTCTCATTGCTGTAGGTTTCTGTTTGTGCATGATTGTGTGGGAATGTTTGTACAGCAATAGACCCCCTATTTTATGTAATTATGCTTTTATTTATGAATGAATGACCAATTGTCCATCTAACTGTTTATAGATACACATCAAAGTAAGAAACTGGTTTCTCCTTCTTGTCACTATGCACTCCTCTAACCACCCCCCCCCCCCCTTTTATCTGTATCCCATATAAGCTGTATCCCTTCTCATTAAAGACAGACATCTTGTGAATTCACTTCCTGTTTCATGTGTATTCACTGAGTCTCTCACGGTACAGAGGGTCCACAGGTGGCTTGCTGAATTTAACCAAAGGGTGGTCGTCCAGAATCAGAATTCCTTTCAAATGGGGGCTTATTCTGGGATAAAGTAATCATCCTTTGTAAGTACTTTTTGTCTTATTTTGATGAATTGTTTTCTTGAACTGAAACTGCAAGGTAAGGCAGTATTTCTTTCACTATGATTGTGATAATGGGTCAGTCACAGGGAAAGGATCCCCCAAACCCCAGGGAAAATTGTAAAGATTATGTAGCCAGAGTATGTGGAATTGATTGTGAGTTTATTAACCCCTGGGTATCTAAAGCCCCATACACACGGTCGGACAATCCGCGGACCAGGTCGGTCGGATTTTGTCCGTCGTACTTTGTCCGATGTTGGTGTTGCGTACACACGGTCGGACTACGTTGTCGGAATATGCGGTCTGGAAGAACGTCGTGACGTAAGTCGTCGTCCACGAGATTAGAAAAGGGAAGTTCAGCACCACGTCAGGCACCCGTTGGGCTCCTTCTGCTGATCCCGTGTTTATCGAGAGTTAGTCGAAGTTTGGTGACTTAAGATTCGCGCTTCTCAGTTTTCTGACTCAGATCGTTACTGCTCTTCAGTTTGTGCTTGTCGTGCGTATCTGTTTATTAGTGCGTGTAGTCAGTTCGCATTTGTTGGTCATTGCGGCCTATATCTTGATATAGGACGCTTTGATTTGCACTGCTTATTGTCTGCTCGTTGCTGGTATTCATTTCGTTCTTTTAGGCCTTGCTGTTTATCGGTGCTTTCTGTTTGTCCGTTCTGACCAGCCGACCTTTTGTGACCTTGTGAGCGATGTTTCCCGTGCGTACTCGTCGCCGAGTTCGTGCTGTACGCGGAATTGGTGTCGGGCTTTTAGCTTTGAGCCAAGACCCGTCCATGAACAGAGTGACGAGGAGTATGTGGACCAAGAATTGGTTGCTTCAGCGTGACCAATTCTCGCACATGCCTTTGCTTCGTGAGATCCGGGAGAATAATCCTGATGATTTCAGGAACTTTCTCAGGATGACGGACCCCGATTTTCACCGTCTTTTGGCTTTGCTGACCCCCTTTATCAGCCGGCAGGATACCTGCATGAGACAAGCCATTACTCCAGAGCAGAGGCTTGTTGCCACGTTGAGGTAATTGGCGACAGGGAGAAGTCTTCAGGATTTGAAGTTCTCTTCAGGTATCTCTCCCCAGGCCCTGGGAATCATTATTCCAGAGACCTGTTCTGCCATCATCCAGGTCCTGCAGGAGGACTATATTAAGGTAACATTTATACTTTACTATTCCCTTCTATGTATGCTCTGTTTGCTAATGTCTTCTATTTTTGACCTCCTTCCCTAATTACCATGATTGCAATATGTTCTAATATGCTGTGCCCCTTTTCTCCTTCATGCATTTTTCCCTTCACTTACCTCACCAGCATGCTCTTCTGCCCCAATAGACACCTATGGCCTAGTCACTTAAGCAATGTCTTTTGTCTGCTGCATAGTATTGTTTGCCCCCAAACACCCCCTAAAATATGCACAAATGTTTGCTGTGTGGTTTACTTCATGTAGAGCCCCTTTTTAATTTTATTTTTTTGGTGGGGGGGGGGGGGGGGGGGCAAACTCATTAGGAACCCCCTCCCCCAGCTGCTCTGTCAGATGGTACCAATCCTTTATCTGCTGGCTTTCCCAAGGTCCATACACACTATATACCTACCTCTTTATAGTGGGCATCTTTAGGGATGAATTCAGCAAAGCATGTAGTGCAAGGGGCTGCCTCCATACATTCCATTTCCTATTTTTTTGTCTTCTTTCCCTCCTATTAGCTTGCTTGGTAATTTCATAATGTCACAATGTGCCTGCCTTTTTTTGGGGGGGGGGTTAAAATGTTATTTTATCTTTCCTGGGGGCTGCCAATAGTGTTAAGTACAGAGGGTCTGGCCAAACTAGCACACATTATTGAGCCATTTGCCAATCAATGAAGTGCAGAGGGTTACCTGTCCACCCCCCCCCCCCCAAAACCCTAGTTATTGCCAATGGCCCATCAGAAGTGGGGGGATTGATGGGGGGTGAGTAATCTGTGAAGGGGAGCCTCTACTTTTCTGTGCAAATACTTTCCTGCCTCCAATTTTATACAATGCTCTTGTTCCAAGATGTTGATTGTCTAATCTGCTTGCAATGTTTAGGTGCAAAGTGACTAATTTTTTTTTCTTGTTTCACTCCACAGTTCCCTTCCACGCCACAGGAATGGCAGACTGTGGCCTCCCACTTTGCCAGCCGTTGGGACTTTCCTAACTGCGGAGGGGCAATTGATGGGAAACACGTCCGCATCGTCCCACCGCCCAACTCGGGGTCCTACTATTATAATTATAAAGGGTTTAATAGTGTAGTGATGTTGGCGGTGGTGTCGGCAACATACGAGTTTATGTATGTGGACGTGGGGATGAACGGCCGGATCTCGGATGGTGGTGCCATTACGCACACGGAGTTCTACTGGCGTCTCCAAAGTGGCAGTCTGTGCTTGCCGCCTCCAGAGGAGAATGCCGAAGGACTCCCCTTCGTCTTTGTCGCAGATGAAGCGTTTGCGTTGACTCCCCATGTGATGAGGCCGTTCCCGATGAGGACCCTCACCCCGGACCAGAGGGTCTTCAACTACAGGCTGTCCAGAGCCAGAAGAGTGGTGGAGAACACTTTTGGCATCCTGGCCAGCCGCTTCCGCCTGTTCCTGACGGCATTTAACTTGGCGGAATACAAACTGAACCACATAGTTCTTGCCTGTTGCATATTGCACAACTTCCTCAAAAGACATAACAGGAACTATGTGGTGCCCGTTGGCCCAGATGTGGAGGGCCCTCCAAATGCGGACCTCACAGCCCTTCAAGTGGCACGTCCAGGCTTGCCCCCTCTAAATGCCCGCGTGGTCCGCGAGCAATATATGGAGTACTTTGTGGGTAGGGGGGCCATTGCTCTGCCTGACGATGCGTGAGAGGCATTTTTTAATAAATCTGATATTTTAACCAACCTCTGATTTCTTGTCATTTCAGTCTTCTTTTTAGCTTATTTTACCTTGACATTTTTTCCCTTTGCCTTCGACAGTGGGAATGCACTTTCTGGGCAAAAGGAGGTAACAGTCTCTTCTTCCCAAAAAGATTAGTCTCATGTTGTGTGTTTCCTACCTAATCTTTGGTCTAGAGAAGGTTTGTCCTGCATAACTGACACCCAAAATACTCCTTTTCATCACCAGGTCTGACATGTGTGTATTCTCAAAAATGCTGTGCTCCGTGTTTTCGTACAAAGCACTGTGGGTGTCATTTACATAAGTCAAATCCGCTATGCTCTACAAGTGCATTGAAAAAGTTCCCTGGGAAAGAAAATTGCAGTGCAAAGTGGATTTGCCTTTAGTAAATAACACCCATTGCCCCCCATATCCTTTACATTTTACATACATAATGCCACACATTTAGAAAAATAAAAAAGTTTACTTGGAAAACATTCACAAGTGCGTTTACAATCTTCACGCCAAAACTGACAATATCTTGCTTATTTACAACATTGTTTACAAACATTCCGCAATTGGTAAAACCAGGCATGGAGCTAAACAGAACCTATGAACTAGGAAAGTTCAACTTTGTAAAGTGAAGACAAGATCAGACATGACTATATGTTCAATGTGTGTTTGATCTTGCCTTCATCACATGGGGGGGTCACCCCCGGAAAGTGGAAATTTAGAACATGCACACAATTTGGGTCTGAAAATGGTCATTAGATGGTAAAACACATGCCTAGAAGCTTCAAAAGTGCCATTTTCCATCATGGGGATGAATGGACGTTTTTTGGGGGTGCAACCCCTTCACCACAACCACTTTCGTAGTTCGTAAAGTGGTTGCACCCCCAAAAAAACGTTGGCATTCATCCACCATGATGGGAGCTAGCACATGTGGACACAATGTGTGCATGTTCCAAATTTCACACAGTTTTTAAGTTGCAAATGTGTTCAGAAGCTGGCACAAATGTGTGTTAATTACTTGGTGCGTTTTCATATTTTTCCTAAAACATCAATGATGTTCTTCAATTTATGTTGAACATCATTGATGTTTTGCTTTATGTAATCTAGATCTCTATTGCAGACCATTATCTCTCCGATCAGTACGTGGGCACTCTCTGTGGTAAAGTGCGATTTTTCTTCCACAACATCCACGTCACCTAAAAACCACAAACAAACAAAAATGGGGTGTTGGAAATGAGGCAGCCATACATGGATTAGCTTACCAGTAGCTGTGTTCTCCCACACTCACCTGTTGTGGTGACAATTTCTCCAAGTTCGATGATCTCTCCTTCCTCCTCCTCCTCCTCTGCTTCTGTTCTTTCCCCTTTTTTGGGAGGTGTTGGTTTGGGGGTTTCCTCAGACGGCCCAAGTTTTCGCTCCCCTATGAGAATGTACAAAAGGAAGATTTAGCAACACAATCTATTGAGGGCAGAAATAGGAAATGACAAACATTGCTTGAAACTGACGGACACTATTTTAGTTTGGCCAGTTACAAATGCCAACTACATGAATGTAGTCACTTTGTAAAGGTGCTAAACTGACTAGCTTTTTGGTAGAAGTTTGTGTGATGGAGACACCCCTCTAGTATCCACTGGAGCACATGTGTGGAAAAGCCTAATAAAAAGGGGGTTTGGGTGTCCCAGCACTAGTGCTCTAGAGTCCAGATGGGTAAACAGCTACTGGGTGACCTCTCCTTTACATTGAATAAATTGGCTTTACATTCTTGATGACATTTCTAGTGAGAACAAACTTCCTTTCCCCAAAAAAAACACCAAACATCGTATTATAAGTGGCCGAAGGATCGAGGTTGCGTACGATCGAATGGACACACACACGACCATGACAGTGGCAGAAAGATCGAGGCTGAGTACGATCGAATGCACAGACGAACCTGAAAGTGGCCATTTTGGAATGTACAACTTTGTAAAAAACAAACCACAATGGAGCAGTATGCAAGCAAGAAATCAAACACAAAACCCAACTACAGGGGGTCCCCGGGTTACAAACATGATAGGGACTGTAGGTTTGTTCTTAAGTTGAATCTGTTTGTAAGTCGGAACAGGTACATTTTTTAAGTGTAGCTCCAGCCAAAAAATCTATTTTTAAGTTTTTTAGATAACATAGAGAAGGGTTATCACCCCTGTAACATTTGTTTTGCTGTCTGTGCCCCTGTTCAGAAGATTTCACTTCACCTTCTGTCCCAATGAAAATTGGATTTTGAACATTTTGGGTTGTTAGGGAAACATGGACTGGTGATAAAGCATCAGTGGAGACACCTTTTTCCCATATTAACTCTTACAGGAGTGAATTTCCCTTCCTAGTGGTGGATTTCCTCTCACTTCCTGTTGTCTCCCTCCGTTTGTAAGTAGGAGGCGTTTGTAAGTCGGATGTTTGTAAGTCGGGGACCCCCTGTACTTACTTTTTTGAAGAATTCGCTTGATCTTTCTGTACTGATCGGCCTCCTTCAGTTTCAGGTCTGACCAGCGTTTCCTCAGTTGCTCCTTGGATCGTTGTACCCCAAACTGATTGTACAGCCTTCTCACAACTTTAGACATGATCTTGGCCTTGCGGACATTGGGGTTGAGGTAAGGCCCATACTTCCCATCATAGTCGCTCCTCTTTAATATGTCCACCATCTCCAACATTTCTCCAAATGACATATTGGAGGCCTTGAATTTCAGGCTCCGGGATCGGGACGTTTCTGCCTCCGGACTTTCCTCGTCCTCCTCCTCGTTGGTGGGATATTTGGGGCGCACCTGCTGTGTCCACGCCATGTGCTCTCCCCACTGCGCCGTAAAGAGAAGGGGTGGGGAATAGACGAGAAAGATCGTCAGGGGTGGGCGGAGTTTGACGCATGCGCACTGTATATAAAACGTCACACGCCTGTGTCGTAGCCACGATCTGGGAGACGAGGGGAGAGAAAGCTCACGCACGAGACGATCGCTACAAACGAAGGTACAATTTGACGTTGGTACATAACTAGCCTAGACTGATTAGAACTTGAGGCTTCTTTATGGAGAAGATTAGGAGAGTTTAGGCTGACATTATTTATATTGTTTTGTGTGGCGTTGTGTCTTGCAGAGGTGATGGAGGCCTTCTACGACGTGAGCTTTCTCCCCCTCTTCATTGATAAATACTGGGAATTCACCCTCTTATGGCAACCTAAACATCGTGACTACAGCAACAGACCAAAGAGGTACGCAGCCATGCTGAAACTTGTGGCATTTGTAAAGCCTAACCTGCCCATGGCAACCGTGGCAAACTTAAAAGTGAAGATCAACAACATGAAGAGTACCTATTTCCGGGAGCGCAATAAGGTCCAGAAGTCCCTAGCATCTGGAGCTGCAGCAGCTGATGTCCATGTCCCCACGCTCTGGTACTATGAGAGGCTCCACTTTCTCAAAGACCAGGCTACTGTCAGGAAGTCACTCTCGACTCTTCCTTGCACGCGTCCTTCCACGCACGCCACCCCTGATGAGGCTTCCGAGGACCAACCTGGGCCTTCCAGTATGGAATATGTGCAGGAGCCCAACTTGTTCCAGGTATAGTAGTTTTGTAACCAGTTTGGGGAATAATGAATGATGTTCAGTTAATTCAGGATCCCCAATTGCTTAGTTCCTAACGTGATTGACATATCAACAGACAGTGGTGTTGGAGACATTTTTGGGAAGAATCTAAACTGCAGGGCTGAGAATTGTATGGTTTTCTATTTGTAAACATTTTGCAACAGTCACTAGATGAGAATTGTGTGTGTTTGATGAACAAATAACTGAAACTATGTCCCTTTTTCATACACAGGAAGACCTCAGCCAGGAGGTGGCTGTGGAAGGTGGCAGTCAGGAGGAGGCAGGGGTTAGTGGCAGCCAAGAGGGGGGTAGGCGTAGGAGCCTGACTGTCTCCCAAGTCTCTCCCCTCCGCCTTCCCTACAGAAGGGCGAAAAACATGGGGGAGGTGGGAGAGTCAGCGCTCCAGCTGATCAGAGATGCCTCAGCCTCCCTCTATGCCACACCCACCTACGAGGAGGCCTTTGCCTCCTTGGTTGGCAGTAAACTTACGGGTATGGAGGCGGGGCAACGCAGCATGTGTGAGGAGGTCATCCTCAAAATCCTAAATGATGGGATGGCTGGGGAGATGACTCCACTCACACATGTTTGCGAGAGTGACCTTGCTCCGCCTCCTCCTCCTCCTTCTGCCACCCCACCAGCACCAGCACCACGGCGTGGAAGGAAGCGTACAAGGAAGACAAGAGAGTGATGACCTTGATTCAGTCTGGTCTGAGAGAAGATGGAGCCTCTCGTAGGACCAGAGCCTGGGGACCTAGATGGCATCTGCTGCAGTTCCGGATGTTTTGGACTTCAGGACCAGATTGCGCTCCCTTATTATTTAGATAGGTACTCTTCATGCCCCCAATTGTTTAAGCCTGTAAAATGATGGTTGCCATGGGTGTCCAAGGCTTTGCAAATTCCCCAAGTTTCACCATGGCTGCGTTCCTCTTTGGTTTGTTGCTGAGACCAAAATAAATGTTTTTTGGATTTGAAATAATCATTGACTATTGTGTTTTACTTTTCTACAATGACAGTTTTTCTTTGAGTAGGCAGGTACATTTCACTAATCCTAAAGTATAATTAACAAGGGGCACCAACAACCAACAAACTCCTAGTAAATTTAAGCAAGAAATACAAATGTTAATAATGTGGTTTTGCTAAGTTGAGACATACAAACCCCCTCCAAAAAACAAAAAAATTCTCCTTCAAATATTTATTCCCCCAAAAAAAAAAAAAAAAAAAAAAATCATGCTAAAAATACAACAAAGATTCTTTTACGATCTGAGTAAAAATAAACATGTAGTGTATAAATGCTGAAAAGTAATAAAGAACTAAGTTTGTGAGAAGTGCGGGTGAATAGGAGCAGCTAAAACATGTCATTCTTGTTGCATTGTAAAGAAAAAGAGAATGCGCTGCATTAAAGACATTTTAACATTGCAGCGTGACGAATGTGCTGTGTCGATTAGGAAAGGTAGTTTTACCTGACCGAGCGCTTCCGTCACAGAATTTCTTCTGAGCATGCGTAGCACTTTGTCCGTCGGACAACCGTACACACGATCGGATTTGGTGTGATCGGACCGTGTTGACGGCAAATCTTTCCAGCAGGAGATAAGACTTTGTCCGTCGGACAAACCGACGAACACTGTCCGATGGTGCATACACACGGTCTGATTTTTCAACAACCTTGTCCGATCGGACAGAATCCATGAAAAAGTCCGACCGTGTGTATGGGGCTTAACTTAGCTGGGTGGACAGAACGTATGCACAGTAGTGACCTATTCCCTCGAGAAGGAGATAATAATGAATTTCACATAGATATGGTGAAGGGCTTATGTCTGGGAGACAAGAAAGCCTTCCCATGGTATTCCGGTGACCCTCAGTGGGAATACATGAGAAAAGAGGGGGATAACTGGTGAAACCCTTATTGGTTTCAGAGAAATAGTAAGAAACAAAAGAAGCCATCTAAAGATCTAAATAGAGAGGATACTGATAAGAAACATAAGGATGAGGCAGATAAGAAGAGACCAGACCCAATTGCAACTCCCCTCCCATTCAACCCTCCACCATACACAAAACAAAATGAGACCTATACTGAAGTAGATATGGTCTATGTATAGGTAGGCATGGAAAGTCCAGTTTTATTAGAGAACTGTGCTAATATTTTTGTCTACAGGTTGTAGTTGGCCAAGTGTGAGAGTTATGTTTGTTGTGTAGAGGTGTGTGAGATCCATGGATTATATCATGGCGTATGAATATTGGTTGCATGATGATTTGTTTTGTGCTTGTTATGTATGTTTTAAAGTGATGTAACATTGCCACAAGTACAATTACAAGACTAAAAAAATGTTATTTCTGTCTTAAAATCTATATAATTTGGGTAAATATTGACTTAAAATTGTAAAATCGTGTGCAATGTGTAGTAATTTTGCACTGTGGTAAATTTAATATGGAAAAAAAACATAAAATATTATATTTGCTTTTCTAAAAGAAAAGTTAATATAAAAACTGTGAGCTAAAAATCGTTAATTTAAACACTTGCTGGGATGGATAATCATGTGGTCATTGGAGCCACACCCAATGCAGTTAATAAAATTGATAAAAATAAGTAAAGTGAAATGTTAAAAGATTAGTGATGTAAAAAAAAGCCCTTTCCCCTGATGATTAAAGTTTAAAAATAAGGTTAAATTGTGTGTAAACAGCTGTAGTGTCATGCAAATTGAGTAAGCTGAGTGAACTCTAATGAAGTAAGATTACCTCTTAGTAATGTATGTGTATTAACTGTAATCTTTATTTTCATAGAAGAAACAGTTTGAAGAGTTTTCCAATGTGTTATGGTGAAGTATAACTTTCTTGTAGAGATGGGAACTTTTTAAAATGTTTGTTTTTTGAGATGCTCAATTTTTTTTTTTACTAACCATGGTGAACAATAGTTTTTTATAGTAAAGGTATACTATACATAAAATCCACGTGGTAATAACTGGTTTGACGTCAAATATTTTTTGTATTAGAAAATGTACACGGGTAAAACGTCTAATGCCCCGTACACACGGTCAGAAATTCCGACCACAAAATCCGTCGGATTTTTTCCGACGGATTTTGTCCGACACTGGTGTTGCATACACACGGTGGGACAAAGTTGTCGGAAAATCCAATCATTCTGAACGTGGTGACGTTCGTTGCGTACGTCGGAACTATGTAGAGGCTAGTAGCCAATAGCTTTGGTCTCCTAATGTGATCTGAGCATGCGTGGCACTTTGTCCGTCGGAATTCGCTACACACGATCGGAAAAAGTCCGATCAGACTTTGTTGTCGGAAAATTTGAGAGCAGGATCTCAAATTTTTTCAGTTGGAATTTCCGACGGAAAAAGTCAGATGGAGCCCACACACGGTCGGATTCTCCGACAACATGGTCCGATAGGGCATTTTCCGTCGGAAATTCCGACCGTGTGTACGGGGCATAAGAGGAAAATGTTCAAAATGCTTACTGTATGCTAAAAAAAACCCTAACCTTTGGTTTTATTTTTAGGAGGAAAATATAATGTGTTTTGTTACTAAAATTTTGATGCTAAGCACATAAATAAAAGCTTGAGAAAGTATGGTCAGAGAGCGCCCTCGATGTGGGACTCTCCTGCACCTCCTATAGGGTCACCCTTAAAGAGTGGGCACAACCCATTTACCACAGGCAATATCCCCTGTCCAAAGAGAAGGAGGAAGGGAATTGCTCCGATGGTGGAGCACTTTCTTAAAAAGGGAATTTCAAAAGCGACAGTTTCACCCTTCAACACACCTATACATCCAGTTAAAAAGCTGGATGGCAGTTATAGGTTTGTGCAGGACCTAAGGGCCTTACACATTTTAGTTGTACCTATTGCACCCATAGTGCCTGATCACTCCTTGCCTCCATTCCATCCGATGCTGAATATTTCTCTGTGACTCATTTTTTTCCGTCCCTGTGGATGAGGAGACACAGGCAATACTTACATTTTGTTTTAGAAACCGCCAGATGACATGGTGTAGAATGCCCCAGGGTTATGTGGACTCCCCTGCAGTCTACTCAGTGACCCTCCAGGCAACCTTGCGGTCCTGGACTCCCCGCCATGGTTCTGTCTTACTCCAATATGTTGATTTATTGCTGTGTAGTCCAAGCCAGGTTGCATGCAAAGAGGATGGTTTAGATCTGTTACATTGGTTGGCAGATAATGGTCACAAGGTTTGTAGGAAAAAGCTACAATGGTGTCAGGAAACTGTTCAAGACCTTGGTTTTGTGCTTTCTAAAGGAGAAAGGAAAATCAGTCACAAGAGCTGCGGCTCTCGTGGGTCTGCCCCGTCCACTTACTAAGAAAGATATGCTATCTTCTTTTGGTATAATTGGTTACTGTCGCCACTGGATACCTGATTGTTCCAACTATGATAACCTCTTGAGACAAGCCACAAATATCGATATGCCAGATTGTGTAAAATGGAATGATGAAATGTGTAATGCGTTTGTATATCCTAAAACTGCAATGGTCACAGCTCCTGGTCTTGGATTATCCGAATATGGCAAGATGTTTCACTTATTGCCAGAGACAACTGTAAAACCATGGTGCCTATGCCCGTACAGGGTATGCTGGCGTGTCTCTGAGATTTAGCATCCTGTGCAATGTTTGTGGAGATGGCTACTTCATTTACCCTGGGTCATGCAACCACAATACACACTACTCACAATGTGTCCATCCTGTCAGGAAATGGAACATTGAAGGAGTGCAGAAAAGCCCTGAATCAGGGCTCATCTGCCAAGAGGGGAGACCATGCATACCTGTAGCTAGTGCACCCCTATTTATCTCACAATATCATGGGGTAGGACACAGAGGCTGGCAGGTTACATGTGGGTTATTGGATAAAGATTTTTTCAACCCCAGTCTTCCCTCATTAGTAAAATCATATGTTGCAAGATGCACAAACAGTAGTCAGAATCCTTACACAGGAAATAATCCCAAGATGGGGCTGCCCACTTCAATTGAAGTCAGACAATGGCCATGCCTTCATAGTCAAAGTGTGTCAAGATTTAGTGAAAACACGGAAGACTGACTGCAAGTTTCACATCCCATACCACCCTCAGAGTTTAGGGATAGTAGAAAGAATGAACAGGGCATTCAAAGATAAAATCAGGAAAGCCACAGGGGGAACATTCAACGGATTGGAAATAGGTACTTCCTGCAGTCCTTGCAGAGGTAAGAATGGCTCCCTCTAAAACCTCAGGTTACTCCCCTTTTGAGGTCCTGATGGGCAGATCCTTCCCCACCCCATGGGTCAGACAGCCATTAATGTTAGAAAGAGGGGATCTTGATCTTATACAGGTGGAGTATGTTAAAAAATTGATTGAAACTTTGGATAGAGTTGAAAAACGTGTCGCACCTTTTTCTTCACAGGAACCTAATCATCCTCTCCAGGTGGGAGACATTGTAGTGGTCCAGCAACTGAATCGTACCAAGAAGCAAGAGTACCCATTTGGACCCCCGACTACAGTGATTACAGTTACCCGAATAGCCATTCTGGTGGAGGGACAATAGGCTTGGATCCATGCCAGTCATGTGAAGAAGGTGAACCAAACACCTAAGAAGCAAGATAAAGCACAGAGAGGCAAAGCAGGTGATACAAATCCTCAAACAGTGAGTGAAGCAGGTGGTCAAAACCTTTAAAGCACCGCTACAAGAGAGATTTGTTCTTAGAGAAAGACATGGCCTGGGCATGGTTACCTTTAGGGACAGGATAGGGAATTGATATGATGAAAAGGCTGAACAACTACTCTAAAATATTAGACGAGATATTAGACAAGATTTCTGATGACATTTCAAAACTAAACCTAGAGACAAGGGCTATCAGAAAACAGTTAGAACTCCATGATCTAGTAATAGAAAGTAGTAAGTGCGGCACTCACTGGCCTGTGCGAAATAACTGAGGACTATGAATGTTGCACTTGGATACATAACACCAGTGTAGAGGTACACGATTATTATGAGATGATTGTACAGCACAGGAAAGAGGTAGACAAACTACAGGCTGAAGCAAGGGATCTAGCTAAGACATAGAGCCCTTTTAACACCATAGGAGTGTTTGGCCTTAGTGGGATATTCTCTTGGATAAAAGACATTGCTATAGTTATTATAATGATCTTGCTGTTTGTCTTATTAGTGTATGCTTGTTTCAAACTTGTTATGTGCCTAATTTCCTGGGCTACGCTAACCCCTTACCCAGCTGCCGCTAATAGAGCTTACCCCAGCTTATATTACAAAAACCAAGATGAGTATGTTACGGGATAAGTTATGTCCATAACTTAAGAGGGGATTGTAATAATATGAATGAAGTATCATGACTCAATTTTGTGTGCCCCTGCCATCTCATGTATAGTCTCTCATTGCTGTAGGTTTCTGTTTGTGTGGGAATGTTTGTACAGGAACAGACCCCCTATTGTGTGTAATTATGGTCAAGCCCCTTCAAGTATGTATATCTTGTTTATCCTTAGGCAATCAGCTTTTATTTGTGACTAAATGACCAGGTATCTATCTGTTTGTAGATACACATCAAAGTAAGAAACTGGTTTCTCCTTCATGTCACTATGCACTCCTCTAACCACCCCCCTTCTCCTTTGATCTGTATCACATATAAGCTGTATCCCCTCACTAAAGACAGACATCTTGTGAATTCACTTCCTGTTTCATGTGTAATTACTGGGTCTCTCACAAGGGTCCACAGGTGGCTTGCTGCATTTAAACAAACCAGAATGAGATTTCCTTTCACCAAGCCAGGGACCCAGCCAGTGGAGGGGACGCTTGCAGAGCATTATTGTGTGCCAAGCCAGGGACCGAGCAGGCCATCAGGGTGACGCTTGAGGAGTATCTGTGAGTGCCAAGTTAGGGACCCAGCAGGGAAGGGGGGGGGGGGTGACGCTTGAGGAAGATACTGAGTGAGAAGATTGGAAGAGCTCAGGGGATCCAGTGGCAAGTGGATCAAGAAGTCTAGTGAAAGTCTGGAAGCTCAGTTGAGTGAAGTTCTACAATAGTAGATTGTAGAAGAAGTGAAGGAGTTCATTGCAACCTTTGTTAGAAACTGTTACAAGATTGTTGCCATAGGAGACAGTGGTCCTACTCATGCAGATGTGGTGTCTAGCTGGATGCCTTTTCCTGCATGGCTGTCTGCCTATAGAAGTCTCAGAGTCTGCCAAATAACATTGTATCTACTTAAGGGTGTTCTGGAGCAAACCCTCTCTCCCACAGTTCTGTTTTAAGAGACAATAAATCTCTTTGCATTCAAGAAGTGTCTGGCGCCCATCAATCCATCTTGCATTACACCCACCATGCCTTGTAACCCACTCTACACAGAAGGATGTCAGCTGTCCCTAACTCTAGAGGTCCCTATTAGGCCTTTAGGGGCCTGGGACTTTGTTACATGTGAAAGCCTGAAATATCAGCTTGTGATCATGGCATGATAAGAATTTATAATTGTTAATAATAATAATAATAAAATACAGCATGAAAATGGTTTTACCAAATAAAAAGTGAATAAAAACAGGGACATAGACAAAATACAACTCTAACAAGGGTTTTTATTTGTTTGTTTTACTTTTAGAGAGTTCACTTCATATATGGTAAATCTGTCTAACAGAACAGTTAGGCTCCATTCACACTTGTGAGACTTGTTATGCAACTTTGGACATCAAATTTGCATGACAAGTCATTCCCCATGTTTTCCAATGATAACCATTCATATATGCGTGACTTAAAGCTGCAGCAAATTCCAAGTGTGAATGGAGCCTAAAAACCTGAATAAGATAAAAGCTTTGGATGGACATACATTTTAGAATTGTAATGTGCAGCCCTGGTTCTTTTATCATAAATACAAAAGATTCTTAAAGCGTATCTACTGTATGGTCACACATTTCACAGAGCCTGCCTTCTGAGCTACAGAGGTGGTGAGAGGAGGAGTTTCAGGAGGCGGGGTCAGTACAGGGATCACTGCACTGTCTTTAGAAATTGAAAGTTAACAGAAAAGGTGAAGCTCCAGGGAATCTAGGAAGTTGTGGAAAGAGATGACCAGCAAACAGGTAGAACTCACAATGTGAAAAGAGATTTTTCAAGTAAGCTTATATTGGATTGTCAAAAATAACTATTGTTTGTATTGTTATTACAGTGCTGATGTTGTAAAATTAAAATGTATGCTGTGACCATAGCAGTGAAAATCCAAATAAAAAGAAAAAGCTTTGATTAGACATACATTTTACAATTTTAAAGTACAGCCCTGGTTCTCTTAACATAAATACATAAGATTCTTAAACAAGTTGAACATCACTCCAGAGCAGTGGTGTGCAGAGGGTGGGGCCAAGGGTGCGACGGCCCTGGGCATCCATCGGGGGAAGGCATCCAGGGACAGAACAGACATAGACTGCCACTAGGCATCCTTTTAGCCATTCTGCTGCAGCCGCTTGCTGGCTCGCTGTCCAAATCACTGTCCAAATCTTGCTGCCTCAACCTCCACAACATATCCAAAATACACCTCTACTTAACCAACTCCCTGGTTAGCTCTCACCTTGACCACTGCAACCCCCCCCCCTCCATTGGATTACCTTTACACAGACTACCCCCCCCCCCAGGCTAGTGCATTTTGTAGCCCATTCAAATGAATGCACTGGAATTGCACAGGAACATGTGCGTTCTGGTGTGAACCAACCCTTAGGGGCATACAATCAAGGAGTTGGCCCCGGACATCATCAAACCTCTGCACACCACTGCTCCAGACAAAATTAAATGTGAATGGTGAAACAAGAAGAAGATGGAGGGGTGAAAATACATGACACAAGTTTTAGAAAGTACACTTGTATTGACTATGGGTGTAAACTGTGTAGATGTTCTTATTTTAGTGAATCTGTAGTTTTCCTGTTTAGTAGCTCACTTATCAGCTCCACTCATTGTTTGGAATTCCTCTTTAAAACTAATGATGATACAGCTAATTAACGATAATTATAACATTTGGAGAATATGATTAATCAGTGGACATAAATCTGTGTTCTCTATACCTCCTGGCTCAGTATGAAAAATATGGATCTACATGGGAAACATAAAACAATTCTTTCACTCCTCGAGGGAATTGTTATTTTTTATTCTACATTGAGTATCTATTCCAGTTCAAGACAATTGTCATTGTTATGATAGCAGAGTACTAATTTCTCTTTATGGGGCTATTTTCTCAATATACGCACCATTAAGCACATTCACTTGTGGTCTGAAATGCTTCACTGCTTTCCTGCATGGATTGTAGAAACATAAGTGGGTTACAGTAATCATTAATTGCCTATGTTTGACAAAACTGATGCTGAAAATAATTAGTTTGAGGTGCAATTCAGTAAAACAGGAACATTTTGTGTTTAAACTTACCGTAAATACTCGAGTATAAGCTGAGTTTTTCAACACATTTTATTGTGCTGAAAGTGCCCCCCTCGGCTTATACTCCAGTCAAGCACTTTTCTGCAGCAGAAAATGAAATTTTCCGACCCGATTTGGGGCCCCGAATTTGGTGTGCATACCAAGTGGAACCAACACTACAACACTTCCTAGCTCTAAGTGGCCCCGAGATACGGGGACCCAAAGTCGGTTCGGAAAATGTCATTCTCTGCTGCAGAAAAGTGCTTGACATTTTCAAGCAATAGGAATTTGGGGTTCCTAGCACCAAGTGGCCCCAAGATATGAGGCCCCAAAGTCGGTCAACTGTGTCCATCTGCAGCAATGTTATTTCAGGATCCTTTGGGTCCAGAGACTCCAAATGTTGGCTGCAGATACGGGGCATCTAGGAACCCTTAACTACCAAGTTTGAAATGGGCACAGTGAGGCTGCAAATGGGCATTGTTGACCCTCTTTTCCACTTACAGTAGCTGCGCATTTCTCACCCTAGGCTTATACTGCAGTCAATAAGTTTTTCCATTTTTTTTTGTGGTAAAATTAGGTGCCTCAGCTTATAGTCGGGTCGGCCTATACTCGAGTATATACGGTACCCAGGGGAAATAGCCTGCCGCTGAGTATCTCTAAAATCTACCCTGAAATTTTTCATGTAGTCACCTGCACTGTTTGATAAATGCATGTTCGTTAACCTTGCTTACTAAATCCATATTTTCTGAATACATTTGAATATATCTGTGAAACTTTACACCCTTCTGAAGTTCTCCAAATTTTTTGATGTGCAGCTCAGAATCAGTTGAGTAGAACTAGATTACTTGGGGGGCAGTGGGTGTTCAGCTACTTTTCACTGAACTGGTTTTAGGGATTCCGCGGTAATAGTATAAGAAAAGAAGTAAAAAGACAAAAGCACTTTAAATAATTTCAGTTATCTATTTTAATGAATATGCATATTTCCTTCTTTCAGCACTGTCCAAAGATGACCTTTAGCATCCATCAAGTGTTGGCAAGTGAAAGGAAGGAGAAGCGCATCCCCCCTTCTCTGCTGTTTGAGTACTGACCTATATCCTGACAATGACATGTTTTTTTTGTCCCCAAGGAACTTTGGATGAGGTTATAGGAAACGCCATGACCACTGTTCCCCCTGCTTTTCAGCAGCCCATTTCAAAGCATCCTCAATGCTGAAGGATATGTGGGAAGATATCAAGATAGCAGGGTGCCTACACACTCATAGTTCACTTGATATGCAGATGCCAGCCCTCCAGGGCCAAATTTTAAAGAATGGGACAGAATTTGCTTCATGGCGGCCCTGCCTGCATCCTCATGCCTGACATCCTTTAGTTGGAAAATCAAAGGAGCTGGGCAGAAGACTGTTGGCCAAACAACACCTGCGACAAATCAATTGTAGCCACTGTTAAAGTATTCTGACAGCCGCTGGCATTGGTTGTCAAAATACGGTAGGCACAGTGAGAGGTTCATTCATCCACACGTGGATGGAGAATCTGTTAGATTTTATTTGTTAACCCTGCAAATGAAAAAATGTATTAGTGTATGGACACCATTAGTTTGCTAAATCACTGTGTATCATAAACAGTTGCAATGTATTATCACCTTTTTTCATCCTTTTTTGTATGATGGTGATAATAGAACCTGCCTGCAGAATGAGCACTGGTATGGCTCTGTTTCCAGCCTCCGCTGAAAGCATATGTTATAGGATGACAACATAGGACAGCAAGTGGGAGACAGAGACACAGCATTGCCATCAACAGTAATTTCCTGAACAAGGATCTTAATGGCAGGAATGCCAAGTAATATTTTACTGAAAGCTATATGTAGCACCCCCCTGAATACATGGTGGTACCCGCAGAGACAGGGTGGGATTACATTTCACTTCAGGGTGTAGTTCTCAGGCAATCGTGGAAAAGGTGAAAAGATGGGCACCAGTCACTTTAGGATGCAAAACAAAAGAAGTTTATTGACACTTAAACTCCAGGAAAATTGGGAAAGGGAGTTCAGAACACCTTTTACTGACCTGCAGACTCCATAGAACAATAATAGACTACAAAAGAGATAGAGGGCCTTTAATCTGAATCCAGCAACCTGTAACTTGTTAGTAACATCCATCTCTGCCAACAATATCTCTCCCATTAGCAGCACTTTGATGATCCCATCTTGATGTTTACCCAGGCTCTCCATAAGTTCCTCCTCCATAGGACCTCAAGCAGCAGAGTCACCTCTGATATGTCATATCAGACATCATCCGGCAAGGGCCTGACATCATCAGCCAAGGGCCTCAGCAACAGGACACCCTGGACAGACAAGCTCCTTCTGCTCCGAACACATGCATATGCATATGACTCTAATGCCCCGTACACACGGTCGGAATTTCCGACGGAAAATGTCCTATCGGACCATGTTGTCGGAAAATCCGACCGTGTGTGGGCACGATCGGATTTTTCCGTCGGAAAAAATTTGAGATCCTGCTCTCAAATTTTCCGACAACAAAGTCCGATCGGCCTTTTTCCGATCGTGTGTAGCGAATTCCGACGGACAAAGTGCCACGCATGCTCAGATCAAATTACAAGACCAAAGCTATTGGCTACTAGCCTCTACGTAGTTCCGTCGTATGCAACGAACGTCACCACGTTTAGACCGATCGGATTTTCCGACAACTTTGTCCGACCGTGTGTATGCAACACCAGTGTCGGACAAAATCCATCGGAAAAAATCCGACGGATTTTGTGGTCGGAATTTCCGACCGTGTGTATGGGGCATAAGGCTTAGGTCTAATCACTCAGCTGTTCCCAACATGCACCCTCACCAGGTCGCATCACCTGATCTTCCCCAAATATTTATACCCTTTCCCATGTTGCTACAATGGCAAAGAAACGTTTTAGTGGCTGGTTGGGAAACTATATGAATAGTCATAACCCCAGCCCACTGTGTATCTTCACACTAATCATAGGTACCAATGACCTCTACTGGCAGAAGGGAGAATTGACAACCAGGATGCATATAGGGGAAAACCAAATGAGAAAACCCACTATAAATCAGCTAACCTGAAAACCACCCAACATGACAACATTTAGATAGCACCCCTGGTAAGGACACGGTGCGACATACAGTTTTAGAAAAGAAAAATTGCATATTAGAACATTTATGTTAGCATGTTAAAGATTACACAAGAGTTTAGTGACTGTGTTTAGATCTACTTTAATACAGTGTGCACCTGTGAGACTGGTTTTATTGTACTGCTTTAATGGACAGCCATGGGGCGTGTCCAAGATGGCCGAGTGAACGGACGTGTTCCTAAGAGCTCTGCTACTGCATTAATCCTAAAGACCCATTAAACCGGACCTACCGACCTGCATTGTGACCCATCCGGCGGTGAATGCCTTCTAGACTGCCCGGTCGGAGTAAAGGGGGGAAGAAACTGAAATTTCCTCCTGAAATACCGACTGAATCCAGCCCTGCTCCCTCGGGGCCTAGCGAGCAACGGCCGCCTCGTGTCAGCATGGCGTCCCAGACGGAGGGATCCCCCTCCTCCAATCCAGGCATCCCTGAGGTCATGGCGGCTATTGCAACCTGCCAGTCGGCAGTCACCCTATGCCAGGCAGCCCTTACCACCAAGATTGAAGAGGTCCAGATGGACGTGGGGCTCCTCCGACAGGACTTGGAAAAAGTCAGGACCCGTATGACCACGGCAGAACACCGCGTGGGCCAGGTGGAGGACGAAGTGCACGAAAACACCGGTGCCATTCGCTCCCTGCAATCCAGGGTTAAACTTCTGGAACACAGAGCCGAGGACTCCGAGAATAGGTGCCGCCGGAACAATATCCGGATCGTTGGTCTGGCGGAGGGAGCGGAGGGTAAGAACCCCACTGTCTTTGCTGAGGAGATGCTCAGGGCCCTGCTGCCGGCCGCACACCTGTCCCCCTACTTTGCGGTGGAGAGAGCCCACAGACTGCCGCCACAACCAGGTCCCCAGGGCTCTCCTCCCAGAACCTTTATCATGCGGTTCTTAAATTTTCGGGATCGAGACGAGCTGCTCAGGGCTGCCAGGGCAGCGGGGGACCTAACATTCCGGAACAACCGATTGATGCTATTCCCTGACTTCTCAATTGAGACCCAGAAGCTCCGCCGTTCGTTCGACGCGGTGAAAGCAGGCCTACGAGCGAAGGGCATAAAATATAGTGTGCTCTTCCCCGCAAAACTGCGGGTGATTGACGGAGAAACAACCCGGTTCTTCACATCCCCTAAAGAAGCCGCCAAGTGGATGGAAACAATCCCCCCACTGGGATGACAGAAGACTCACAACCCCTGCTTTGATTATCTCCGGTTGAGGTACGTGGACCCCTAGATGGTACTTTGCTGATTTCTCCCTGCACACACGCGACAGCGTCCCCCTGACCAGGAGGGGATAGGATGACTCTGTCGGGAAGGGACGGTCTATCCGGAAGGCATTGGGGACGGTGAGCTGAACAAGACCCCAGGCTAGTGCTTCATACCTATCCACTACCAGGAGGCCCGTTCGGTACCCGTCTATCCCTACCCTTTGTTCATATTTTCTTTTACCCTCTTACCACCCCCCCTCTTTTTTATTGTTCCTTGCCAGTATCCCCCCCCTCCCCCCTCAGGGGTCCACGTGCTGCCCACCGACCTCCGCCAGGTCCAGCAACGGCGGGTCAGGCCGCTGACATTGTTATTCAGTTACTGTTCTGCAGCACCATGTAACGCGAACGTTTAAGCTAGTGCCCCTGGTACAAACCAGGAGAACTTTAAAAAACCGGTTTATTTGCTATAGGTAGCATCTCTTTTTCACTATGGATGCCTTACTAGTACTTAAGTGCTTTGAACTATTTTGATCACCTTCATCTGTTGAAGAGTGGTCGGGAGATGTGACCCGCCATCTCGGTCACCACACACGCTCCCAGGACAGATAGTTGCCTACGGGCTGTTCAATGGGTATGATGCAGTCTTACATTGGGTGGGACATGCGGGGTGGGGGGAGGGGGGGGGTTTCGGCCGTTGCCGACACTGGTTTGACCACTGAATTGGTCGGGAGTTATAAAGTTTTAAATAAGAGTCTAATTTTTTTCCTTTTATTTCTGTACATACAACAGACCTGCATAGCTGATGTTTCTAAACGCGGTGTGGGGAGGGGGTGCAGGGGGGGCAGGATGGTCACCTGGAGGAGAGGAGTTGCCGCATGTCTGACCCCTATCCTGGTTTCACTTAATTTGCCCATATCACCATGGCTCAGGTATCAGTAATTTCTTGGAATGTGCGTGGTCTTAACTCCGCACACAAAAGATCATTAGTCTTCAATTTCCTCAAAAAACACTCACCACATATCTGTGTGCTCCAAGAAACCCACCTGGTGGGATCCCGGGTACTGAGCCTCAAAAGGGCTTGGGTAGGATCCCACTACCATGCGACATACTCCACTTACTCCAGAGGGGTCAGTATCCTTATACATAAACAGCTACCATTTCAGCTTATGGATATTAAGATAGACCCCGGGGGCAGGTACATCATCCTTCATGCACTTATTGTCAACAACCCCTGTGTACTTGTGGGCCTATACCTACCCCCACCAGCGGATGTAACATTATTGCAAAAAATTATGCAGTTAGTAATTGACTATGGAGTAGAGGACGTCTTGATTATGGGGGACTTTAATCTGACCCCGACACCAGACCTGGACAGACTGCACACAGTATCTAGATGGACACCTGGCCTGGCGGAGTGGGCAGATAGCTTTACCCTGACGGATGTCTGGCGTAACTTTCACCCATCCGACAGGCAGTTCACCTGTCACTCCGCCACGTTTAAAACCCTGTCTCGCATAGACCTGATATATGCGTCGGGCCCTCTGCTCAGGAAATCCATGGACAGCTGCATCCTACCACGGGGGATATCAGACCACACCCCGTTGCTGCTCAAGCTGTCATTTGGGCCCCCTGGGGAGAGGATGTGGAGGCTGTCCAGGTTCTGGATAGAGGAGGAAAGTATTCAAGAGGCGGTGCAGGAGGGGGTATGTCATTACTGGTTGGAAAATGCCATTGGCACAGATCCTCTAGTCTCATGGGACGCTTTTAAAGCGTGGACCAGGGGGGAGTACATTGCACGTATAGCGGCAGCCCGCAGGAAGGCAGCACGCTCTCTGGGGGAACTGGAGGACAGGGCTGTAAAGAAGGAAGAGCTGTATGTAGCCAACCCCAACAGGGAGGCCTATGGGGAGTGGCAGTTTGCCCTACACCAACTCTCCATCTGTAGAGTGGATGGAATGCATAAGTCACTCCTCCACACGGCCCACAAGATATTTGAATATGGGAACAAGAGTGGTCGACTGATGGCCTGGTTGGCCAAGGGACAGTTTGCTGTCACCCACATTGCTGTAGTCAAGGACGTAGATGGGACGTTGCTAAGGGCCCCACAGGACATAAACCGTAGATTTGCCCAATACTATGAACAGCTGTACTCCACCAAGGTGAGTTACTCCCCCCTGGAGCTGACTAAATATCTGGACGGGATCCCCTTGCCGACTATTAGCGACCGAACTTGTGAATCTCTTGAGGCTGACATAACACTAGAGGAGGTGCAGTTGGCGATTGCCCAACTTCAGGCGGGTAAGACTCCTGGGGCAGATGGGTTGCCCAGGGAGTTCTACGCGCAACACCTGGAACTGCTGGCTCCGCGGCTGGTGTCCCTGTTTGCTCAATTTTTCCAGCTGGAGGCCCTCCCCGAGTCAATGTCTGAGGCGGTGGTGGTACTGATACCCAAGCCAGGGAAAGATCCGGAGGAATGCTCCTCATATCGGCCAATATCTCTCCTAAATGTGGACGCCAAGATATTGGCCAAAATTTTGGCCAATAGGCTATCCATAGCCCTCGAGGAAGTTGTTCACCCGGATCAAACCGGGTTTATGCCGGGTAAGGGCACCGATATCAACCTCCGCCGGCTCTTCCTCAACATGTCTATTACTCATGATAACAGTGGTAGGAGAGTCATTGCCTCACTTGATGCTGAAAAGGCATTTGACTCGGTGGAGTGGACGTTCCTCTGGGAGACTTTGGGGAGGTATGGGATCGGGCCCCGATTCCTGCGGTGGATTCGTATGCTCTATCGGGCACCTAGGGCCCGCATCCGCACCAGTGATAGGATCTCTGCCTCATTCCCGCTACAAAGGGGAACACGACAGGGGTGCCCTATGTCCCCGGCCCTATTTGCCCTGGCTCTTGAGCCCCTTGCCACCCAGGTCAGACAGTCGGAAAGGGTGATGGGTCTCAGGGTAGGAACCCTAGTGGAGAAGATCTCACTGTACGCGGACGACGCCCTCCTGTATCTGCAAGACGCAGGGGACTCGTTGGCTGCGGCTCTCGAGATCTTTGACACATTTGGGAGTTTCTCTGGGGTGTGCATTAATTGGACCAAGTCCAACATTTTTCCCCTTGACCCCCAGGCACGTGAAGCCAGTCCTAATGTACCCCTTATTTGGGTTGACCAATTTAAATATTTGGGTATCCAGGTTAGGAGACAAGTGGCAGAATACAGGGAACTTAACGTACGCCCGGTTGTGGCACAGCTACGATCCAAATGCACTTCATGGGATACCTTGCCCTTGAATCTCATGGGCCGTATAAACCTCTTAAAAATGATATTTCTCCCTAAATTTTTGTATGTTTTCCGCAACAGTCCCACCTGGATACCCAAATCCATGTTTGCAGAGGTGGATAAATGTGTGGGCTCCTTCGTGTGGGGGGGGAAAGCCCCGAGACTGGCCAAATCCACCCTGGTCCTCCCTGTCCAGTGTGGGGGCCTAGCAATGCCAGATTACCGGACATACTTTTGGGCAGCAGTACTAGTAACAATTAGATGGTGGCACGTCCTCTCCAGAGGCAATGCTGCAGTATGCCTGGAAGCAGCCATCCTTGGGTCATTACAGGAGCTGGGAAACCTGATCTACAGGGGACGCAGGGCGTACGCCGAACTCCCGGTGCCCACTCAGACTACACTTAAGGTCTGGGTGGCGGCCAGGAAAGGAAAGATAGACCCCCGGAACTGGTCCCCTCGAAGCCCTTTATGGGGGAATCCCAATTTTCCCCACATCAGGACGGTCCCTGACCCGGTGGTATGGGCTGGGTTTGGGATAAAGACCCTTAGCGACATTCTAACAAATGGCACTATGAAGCCATTCTCGGTACTCCAGGCAACCCTCCAGCTGCCGGACTGGATGCTGTTTCGGTACTTCCAGCTACGCCACGCTATTAGGGCCGAATTTCCTACTCCCATCAGACTGACTGTGGACCCTGTCGAGCAGGTGATATCACAAGAACAACTGGACAAACCCCTCTCGACCCTATATATTGAGCTCCTCAGGACTGACTCTGCCAAAGTGGACAGACTTTTTGACTATTGGAAGACAGACATCCCTGGACTGGACAGGGAGGACTGGAATGACTGCCTTGCGGACAGCGCCTCCCTACTGATTTCCTCCAGAGAGCGCCTCATACAAGTAAAGTTCCTGCACAGGGTCTATTTCACCCCCCAGAGGCTCCACAGGGTATTCCCACAGCGATCCCCAGACTGTCCCCGTTGCCGGGACAACGCGGGAACATACTTTCATATGTTCTGGAGCTGTCCCAAAATAGCTGGATACTGGGATACAGTATTGGAGTCTGTCAATGGCCGCCTCCAACTGAACCTCCCTAAGTCACCTGAGCTGCTACTGTTAGGCATTCAGGACGACGAGCAAAGGCCTAGATACACCAAACTATTACTGACTTACCTATTCTTCTACGCCAAAAGGGAGATCGTACTTCGCTGGAACTCCCCCTCCCCCCCCACGATCACAGCGTGGGAAAAGTCCATTGATGATGTCCTCCCCCTGTACAAGTTGACGTACATTAACAGGAACTGTCCCAATAAATTTAACAGGGTGTGGCAACCTTGGTCGGGATGACGGGCATATCCCTGGGAGAATGTGAGGAAGCTGCGAGAGTTGGGTGGGAGGGAGATGGTATATCACCAAATGTACATTACATCCTTTAATAATGTATACATTGTCGTTACCTTGATTTTCACTGCACATGCTCAGAAATTGTTGTACGTATCTTCACACCAAATGCCTGTAATATATACTTGATTCAGTCCATGTGGGACCTTTGTTGTAACCTGTATGATTTTCTGTTAAATAAAGGAACAATTTTGACTCTTAATGGACAGCCATGCATGTTCCAACCACTGCCCTGTGTAGTTTTTTAAAAAGGGAGGTTGGAAAGCTCAGAGTCAAGTGACAATGGGTTGCAGGCTTGATATACTGTGTAAAGCCCCATACACACGGTCGGATTTTCCGATGGATTCTGTCCTATCGGACAATGTTGTCGGAAATTCCGACCGTGTGTAGGCACCATCGGACAGTTTCCATCGGATTGTCCGACGGACAAAGTTCTATCTCCTGCTGGATAGATTTTCCGACAACAAAGTCCGATCATACCAATTCCGATCGTGTGTAGCGAATTCCGACCGGACAAAGTGCCACGCATGCTCAGATCACATTACAAGACCAAAGCTATTGGCTACTAGCCTCTACGTAGTCCCGTCGTACGCAACAAACGTCACCACGTTCAGAATGATCGGATTTTCGGACAACTTTGTCCGACCGTGTGTGCGCAAAACCAACATCGGACAAAGTATGACGGACATGATCCGACGGACCTGGTCCTTGGATAATCCGAGCGTGTGTATGGGGCTTTAAGATTGTTAAGTCTAGCTGCAATGGGTTATATAAATTCATAATTAAAGTACAAATAAAGGCATTTTTATTTGGATTGAGAAGTGAGGGGTTAGAACCACTGTCATGTTTTTATTGCTATTTGTATCTCCATTAGGGGTGTTTGCTCCCACTAATTGTACTGATCACCAGTGTCACCAGAAATGAAAGTGATGATAAATCCAAAAGTTTGCGTTGCCACCAAAACAGGAATTGAGGGGAAATCTTCCAGTGAGAACACTTCCCATTACAAAAAAAATCCTTTTTCTGTTGAGTCCACAGGACAGGAAGTGGAATGAAGTCTCTCTAATGGCAGACAAATCTTCGGCTACTCTATCCCAAAAAAGGAAAATATGCCTTCAAATATACTTTAAGATAAACCAAGTGAACTTCTTTTTCCATTAAAGTGTTTCCACAATAACACCAGCTAAATGTATTTTCTGTTTGGAGTCGCTCTTTCATTAAACTTTATAAGCTTAAGGTCTACATAACCATAACAGATCCTAGCAGTGTTCATCTATAACTGTAATGGTTGTCCTTAGACTAGGCAGGTTAATATTCTGAAGCCATGACAACTGATCATGCTGCTGTATGAATGATGCCTTCATCATTGTGATGTACGTTGACAGCTGTGACACTCAAATTCTCGGACATTGTTGCAGTGAAACATTATGGTAAATCACATTCCTAAAGTGACATCTCATATACTGAAATCACTGCTGTGAAAGGTCCATTTCAGCAGCTTGTTCCAATCACTGTTCACTGAAGCCTGTTAAGCCCTTGATAGACTCCATGATGATTGTTCTATTTTTCTGCTCACTATATGAGTGGCAGTCAGTTTCAGTGATGCTGTTGGTCAAACTGTCAGCCAGCCACACGCAGTGGAAAAACCTGGCAGCCTTATTTCAAAGAATTTTGCATAGTGTTAAAGCAATCCTAACTGATCAAATTACTGATAAGGTGAACAGAGAGGTTTCCTGCTATGCATGCATGCAAAGTATAGTTAACGACAGTTTAATGTAATCTTAAGGTCATATTAACTGCTTGCCGATCAGCTGCCATCATTATACTGCGGCAGGTCAGCTCATTCCTGCAAATCGCCGTAGCTATACGTTGGTCCCTTCAACAGCTAAAGCAGGCGCGCGTCTGCTGCATGGCAGGGGAGCTGATGCGAGTGTCCGATGCAACAGCGATCTCTCTGTACTCCCAGTCAGCCCCCCCCCCCACAGTTAGAAACACCTCCCAGGAAACATATTTAACCCCTTGATCACCTCCTAGTGTTAACCCCGTCCCTAACAGTGTCATTTATACAGTAATCAGTGCATTTTTATAGCACTGATCGCTGTATAAATGTCACTGGTCCCAAAAAACTGTCAAAAGTGTCCGATCTGTCACAGCATTGTAACAAAAATTTCTGATCACCGCCATTAATAGTAAAAAAAAAAAAAATAATAATAAAAATGCCATAAATCTATCCCCTATATTGTAGACGCTATAACTTTTGCGCAAACCAATCAATATTGGCGTATTTGCGATTTTCTTTACCAAAAATATGTAGAAGAATACATATTGGCCTAAATTGGTGAAGAAATACATTTTTGAAATTTTTTGGGGGGATATTTATTATAGCAAAAAGTAAAAAATAAATATTTTTTTCAAAATTGTCGGTCTTTTTTTGTTTATAGCGCAAAAAATAAAAAACGCAGAGATGATCAAATACCACCAAAAGAAAGCTCTATTTGTGGGAAAAAAAGGACATCAATTTTGTTTGGATACAGTGTTGCACGTCCGCGCAATTGTAAAGCGACGCAGTGCCATATCGCAAAAAATTATCTGGTCGTTAAGAGGGAAAATCTTCCGGGGCTGAAGTAGTTAAACATGGTAGATCTTCAGTGGTGAGTAATAGATACCCTTTTACATACCTGCCTATTAATTTGCCATCAGTTTGATTTTGGTCAATTGTGGCCCAATAGTGGTGCAGGGAATAGCAGGAATCAGAGTTAGGTTATTGACCATGGGAACTAGTCAAATTTAGCAGGACAGAGCTCCCTGGAATTAGGGGATCATGGAGAACTCAGTAGGAAAGCCAAAGTGATGTGCAGACCAGTGGCAGCTGGTGGGGTGGGGTGTTTTCTTTGGGGGGGCAGTGGCAAATTATCCACCTGCTGCCCCCCCAGGCAGCACTGAAGCTCCACCCGTTCGGCCGGCTGGGTTACAGGCGGCACCCCCCACCTGTCGGTCAGTCAGTAAGTCAGGGGCAGCACTTACCCCATCTTCGGGCAGCGCTCTGGGCAGCTGCAGCAGGTTCTCTCGAGGCTGCGGTTTCCCAGCCTCTCCACCTTCCTCCTCCTGGTGGCCAATCGGATAACATCTCCTTTCGGCCAATTGGGTGACGGGTCCCATGACCCGCTTCCTGATTGGCCGGGAGGAGACGCAGTATTCATTCGCTATTGTCACACAACTGGGTGGGATCTGTGCCTCAAGACCACCCTTTTTTGAAGCCTATTAAAGCCTATTAAAGCCTCAGGCTCTAATTACGGGCTTCAAAAAAACACACTCCCGCCATTGGAATCCATAGTCCGACACCCTGTATGTAGATCAGAGGTTCGGGCGCATGGATAGGGGGAAGCAGTGCTGTGCGCCCCAAATGGACGAGAAGCCACTGGTGCAGACACTTTTAGATGCCTAGAATTACATACTGCTGGCATATTTGATATGCCTTTAGATTCACTTTAAAGCCCAATTACAGGTTTTAGATGTTGTTTAAATCCAACAGTCTTCTGGTCAGCCACATGACCTCACAAGTCCATTTCTCTTCTCCTCTGGCATCAGCTGTGGTCTTTACTGCTGGAGTCTGGACAGAGCGGTGCCCACATAAGGACAAGCTGGCTTGAAGGCGAACACCCCAGGGTGTATATCCATGATGATCTAAGTTCACAGGAAGTAGTTTAGATTGCACCAGACATCATTCAGCCAGAAAAGGATTGGCCCTGGATGACACAGCAGTGTGTAGGCAGGTGCAGTTTGTTTCCTCCGCAGGACATGGAATCTGGTTTCTCTATGGTTTCCTGGGTCACTGGGGAAGCGATCCATTTGGATGCTGTTGCCCCGTGTGACTCTGGCAGACACCTTGGCTCAGGCAGAGCTTATTTAAGGCGCTAGCTCCCAGGATTGGTGTTCTTTTTGCGAGTGGGTAGTGCAGAGAAAGGTACCCCATTTGTTAGGTACAGTATTAGCAGTAGGGAGAGGTTCCCGACGAGGAGGGAAATCATAGGGTTGCATCTTTTCTGGACATCTTCTCAATTGGGCAAGAAACTGCCAGGCCACATTCTGACCCTCGCTACAGATGCTGTCATTCTGTCTGGAACCCGCTCTGGTCGTGTTGCTGGTTGGGTAGTATTCCCATCGGGAAACTGTTGCTGCATTCCTTTAATACAAGGTTGGTTGCACCTGACTGTGTGAATTATAATCACTGCACCACGCTGCACCCCACCTACAAGTGAGTCTGTCTGATTAATCACATTATAAAAGAGACATATTAGAGAAATGAGCCCCTTCATCAGGCAAATGGTAACATTACGATTTATGTAGACACATTCTTATTTGGATAATTGGGGATTGATCCACTTCAATTTAGCTTCTGTGAATTGTTTTCTTTAGTTGTGCTGTAGGAACCAGTTGATTTATTAGGTGACCACTGTTTGTCTAATGAAGGGCTATGTGCTCTGAAACATTGTTTTTTTTAAACTGTGATTAATACATTGTTCTACTTTGATCATGTGATCTGCTGGCGAGACTTGATGATTGATTCCTAACCTGACTCAGTGTTCATTCTTACTACTTATGGTCAGCAATTCAAATAAACCATGTTGTATGTTATGCTTCTAGCTGGTCAGTTTCATCCAGTGAATTTGGGATAATTTCACCTTTCTTGGAAAACAGTGGGAACTAGACAGCACCTCACATTGTCTGGGACAATGCAATCATTGTGTCTATCCTATAGCACTCATGAGCAGTGCCGGGACAAGGTCATCCAGCGCCCAGGGCAAAGATGCCAAAGTGCGCCCCCCTTTCCCTTAGGGTTAGGGTCAGGGTGCCCCCCATCCCTGCAATAAACCATTGCGCCAGGGGCAGCCGCCCCTCCTGCCCACCCCTTGTCCCGGCCCTGCTCATGAGCCTTTTTACTGGAAGTGGAAGGCTTGGTGAAGGTTAAAGAATGGAAGGGTATATTAAAAGGCAATTGAAGTCTGTAATATGTGTCAGACTGTATTGAGAACAGGGAAATCAACAGGTTTATTTTAATGTTGGCCCCTGCAGAAGCTTGACAATATGGCGGGAGGGCGGGAACTTCTCTACACTCTGCTGACCTCCAACTGCTGACTTTGCTCCACCCAGAACTGAAAACAACTTGTAGCACTTCTCCCATCTGGACCCTCATCCAATCTGGTAAGTACATTAACTTTTCCAAACTACCCCCCTATAATTTTAACCCTGTACTTGCTTCACGTTACTAGCACCCTGTCATGGATGTACTATGCCTACTCTGCGGTACTGCTGCGTACATGAAGGCCTCTTGACCCCCATAGGGAAAGAGAGCCCTGACTGATGGGGGCATGTCCAGGGCGGGTCAAAGTGACCAGAAGGTCATTAAAGATTGGTGAGGGTGTGGGTGGGGCTGGGCCTGAGCTCAACAAAAGTGCCGCGCCCAGAAATTCTGGATCCTTCTGGAAGATCCGTTGGAACAGCTGCCCACCCTCCCGCCCTATAATTTTTCATTGGTACGTCACAGCTTGCTGCGGTTTCTTGACCTTGCCAGCATAAAATGGCTGCTGTTGATGGAAATGGGAAGCAGACGGCCTGTCCAGCACTTATGGTAAGGACAGGCCTCCCCCTTCTTATCTCTTTCCCCCCTCCTTTGGATTATGTGCTCACAGTATAACTGTGACAGGCACTGTTTGAAGTATTCATTTGTTTGAAGTATTCATATGTTATGTGTTGGATTTAAAGAAATAAAGCTGTGGCCTTGCCCTTTCCAACTTAGCAGTTGTCAGCATGTTATTTATTGGGATGAAGGGGCAAGGATTAAAAGACGGTTATACAGGTAATTTACAATTCATAGTACCTGGACTCATTGCACCTCAGCAGTCATGTCTTTAATTCCAGGAATAGGCAAACATGTGCCTCACTCCTTCCCACCTTGACAGGTCTGAGATTTGGCTACTGGCCAGTGGCCACTCAGTCACCGAGGGCTGTCACATGGGGGAGGGAACAGAATCCTCTATCCTGTGTAAGCTCTAAGTCATGACCTGAAGCTTACACAGCGCTTCCTCTTTTTGCTCCAGGGGACCAATAGGGGCAACTGGGAAGTAAAGGAAAGGTAAATATAGGCAACTGCAGTGGCTGGCAGTAAAGTAGAGCTAAAGCACATGTCCCCTTAAAATAAATTGCAGTGAATCCAAAGTCTCTCCCACATCAAGCACAATATATCCATGAGCAGGGAGCCCAGACAGAGAAATTGCTGCCATAGTTATTAAATGTACCTGCATTATGTTGTGCCAGACCCTGTAGCTATCAATACCACTTTTATATCACAGTGACACCCTATGTTGTCATTAACCAGAAAAACTTACCTCGCAGATCATATTTCTATTACAAGAATAAAAGGTAAAATGCATGTCTGCAGGATATGATTATAATGGACAATGCAATTCTATTACACTTTGCCCAGTCATAGAATACCACCCTTATCAGAATGACCTGATAGCTGAACATTATCACACTTTGTACACACATATAATGCTACACCTCTGACAAAACCTTGACCTCTGCACATCATAACAACACAATTTTATAGAAATGACTCAAACACCAAAATTCATACTTGTTTAAAATTACACACCTGGACATTAAAATCATATTTTTTTTTACTTTAAACCAGGGGTGCCCAACCAGTGGCCCAGGGGCCACATGTGGCCCGTGGAGCCCTCTGACGTGGCCCGCTAACCTCCTGCTCTGGGATTGAATAGAAAGAATACTGTTATTAAATGTCAGTTTATTACTAAAATCACAGTGTATATATGGGCATATCTTTTCTGCATTGGTTACTGGGCTGCTTTCAAACTGATACGTAGGTGCTGAGCCGTTTACCTGCGAGTTACCTGCACTGAGTCATAGACTTCTATTATTACCGGTGAGTTTGGTGAGCTTTCTGAAAGTGCACCAAACCTGCAGAATATAATAGCAGTCTATTGCAAACTGCAGGAAAGCCAAAGGTACCATGCGTTGCACATGTGGTGCGGTTAACCCGCAGCGCATCAGTGTGAAAGCAGCCTTGGACCCCTTTCACATGGTCAGTCCGACAGTCCGACCAATTGGACCCTCCATTCACCTCTAAGTAGTGGCAGACATAAACCGACTTGTGTTCTACCTCCAATACGATCCACTAAAAAGTATCGTGGGCTGCGTCCATGTCCGCTCTCCGAATGCAGAGTGGACACGGACATGCCATCCACCTGCTCCGCTCATTGTGGCCCGCGACTGGTTACCAAGTCGCTTAAGTGGCCCTCGCTCTTCAAAAGGTTGGGCACCCCTGCTTTAAACGATCAGTTGTAAAATACCCAATTACTGAGAAAGCAAGTAAAGAATAACTCTTTTAATTTTGTACAATTATGCTACAAACTGTGCAAAAACAGATTCACACATAACTATAAGAAGAACAGATAGTACTAATAATACAAAAAAAAACTGACAGGGGTTTTAACCTTGTGGAAGGTGGTGGGCAGCCTTAGCAGATTACACTGCCATTGAGCACACACATCAAGTAGAAGATCAAAGACTAGCACAGACTTTTCCATAGCTGTACCAACAGAATATCTGTCAAAATGTGTCTTGCGGTATAAAGATGTGACTGCCCTTGTGGCCGGTCCTTGGACTTGAGTTTGACGTGCCAATAAATTCTGTTACTTTAGTATACCAAATTCATAGCCTTGTGGTAAACATTAGTCACGTATGTATGATACATCTTCTCTAAAGGCTTTGGAAAATTCTAAAAATGGTAAAACCATATTGATGGTACTTTGTTCTATCATATCAAAAGTTGGTTTAAAGCAACTATACTATTATCCTGGGATAGTCTGATCATATTATAGGTGTACAGCTCTGTATCTGTACAGATTGTAACAGAATCGTAGTATGATACTTCACACTGATCAGGTCATGTTGCATACGTACTGCATAGCGTCAAGGAGTGCAATCTTGTTGTTATCTACCGTATATACTCGAGTATAAGCCAACCCGAATATAAGCCGAGGCATCTAATTTTACCACAAAAAAATGGGAAAACGTATTGACTCGAGTATAAGCCTAGGGTGAGAAATGCACAGCTACTGTAAGTGGAAAAGAGGGTCAACATTTTGCAGCCTTACTGTGCCCATTTGCATGCCTCACTGTGCCCATTTGCAGCCATAGGTCCCCCGAACTTCAAACTCGGTAGTTAAGGGTTCCTAAATGCCCCCTAGCTGCAGCTAAAATGTGGGGTCTCTGGACCCAAAGGGTCCTGAAATGATATTGCTGCAGATGGATACAGTTGACCAGATTTTGGGCCCTGTATCTCGGGGCCACTTGATGCTAGGAACCCCAAATTTGGTGTGCAATCCCAGTGGAACTAGCACTACAACATATCCTAGCACCAAGTGGCCCCCGAGATACAGGGCCCCAAAGTCAGTTCAGAAAATGTCAAGCACTTTTCTGAAGCAGAGAATTACATTTTCTGAACCGATTTTTGGAATGAAAGAAACATGCTGGCATTGAAGTGTTTGAAGTGTTTAAAACATGGAGCTTGTTGATGGTGTACTAGATAAAGTGCATCAATAATGTGCAGGTCATACACAGAGGGAGAAACAGGTGAAGAGGTTAATATGCAGGTCACATTTATTACAGGTACTTATCAGAGCTGTCAATTTACACAGCGCTTTACATATATATTGTACATTCACATTAGTCCCTGCCCTCAAAGGAGCTTACAATCTAAGGTCCCTGACTCACATTCATACTAGGGTCAATTTAGATAGGAGCCAATTAAGCTACCAGCATATCTTTGGAGTGTGAGAGGAAACCCACACAGGCACAGGGAGTACATGCAAATTTCAGGTAGTGTCGTGGTTGGACCAACAACTCTAGTGCTGCTAGGTGGAGGTGCTAACCACTTAACCACTGTGCTGCCACATATACAGTGAGAGGAAGGAGATGAAGAGGTTAATGTGCAAGATTAGGTAGGTGAAGGGATTAATATACAGGTTACACAGCATGTAGCTGAGATTTGCAGGAGAGAAGAGGTTGAAGGGGTTGCAAAAAATAAATAAAAGGACCCCTCAATTAAAAGAGAAGTTTTTGGCTATACATCTCTTGTGGGTCACAGGAGTGCCCTTTTCTTTGCTTTCCTGTGATCTAGAGACAGCTAATAGAGGGCTATTGCCTGCTATTAGCTGATGTGGCAGAGTCACTCCATGCTCTGAAAAGGATCCTGACAATATTGTCATCCAGCTGGCTGCCTGTTTGGCAGCAGACTCCACGTCTCAGCGGGTGTGTCAGAGAATCCCTGTGAGACATCAAGTGCGCAGATATGCTCATGAGCGTAAGCATTTGCGTGTGCGCACATGCACAATTCCTCTTGGCACCTGAGGGGCTATTTAAAGCATGCTCATGCCCATGTTCTGTGCTGAATGATGTTCAACCGTTCCCTGTGTCCTGCATTTTTCCTGTATAATTTCCTTGTTGCTAACCCGGCTTGCTCCTGACCTGATCTTGGATTCTGCTTCTTTAACCTGGGCAAGACTTCTGAACTTTACTACTGATCCCGTGGGTGTCCGCAGAACTTTTTTCAGGGGGGGGGGGGGGGGGTATTATTTTAGGGTCACCCATGCGCTGCCCCTTTTCGACAGTGTCATTATCACATTAGCATGGTCAGAGACGTAGTATAGTCCCTAGCATAAGTAATAAGTAATGGGTAATGACCAACAGGCCCTCTTACCAAACCCAGTGAAACTACAGCAGTGATCCCTCTAGCTGGATGATCGCTCACTCTGGGTTCCCCGGGGGCGACTCTGGTCAGTAGTGTAGAATGTCTGTACCCTGACAGTGGCTCTGGGCAGCGTGGCTCTCTCTCTGGTGGCGCTGCGCAGCGTGGCTCTCTCTGGTGGCGCTGGGCAGTGTGGCTCTCTCTTTCTGGTGGCACTGGGCAGCGTGTCTCTCTCTCTGGCTGCCGCCCAGCACAATCCTCATTCTTTGTCCTGTAGCACTCTCTCCCTCAACTTTTTTCCAGGCTGCAGTCTCTCAATCTCTCTCTTGATCGAGCTGTAGCCTTCTCCCTGTGGAAAATCTTTGGGACTACATGTCCCATGATGCTCTCCTCTCCTAGTCTCCTTTGATTGGCCCTCAGTAATGACCAATGGGGAAGGAACGGAGTTGTCAGGAAGCTGGGCGGGGAACCTGGTGAGAGCCGCCGTCTCTTCTCCCTGACAGGAGAAGGGGAGTGAGCGGGGAAGACCTCTGACAACCCGCAGCTCTCCTTTCTCCTGTCACAGCGCCGCAGAGTTCTATGCTGGACTGAGCAGGAAAAAGAACCTGCAATCACACTACGCTGATGGGGGGCTTGACAGCACCTTGATGGTGTCATCCCACTGGTGGGTGGCACCCAGGTGCGGGCTGCACCCCCATAGCGACGCCACTGTGCTGAATTTAACAGTGCTGATCCAATCCCTGATTCCAGGGGGGGGCACTTGACCCCCCTTGCCCCTACCTGCGGACACCCATGACTGATCCTGATCCATTGATTTGCCAGTCTCCTTGGGACTGCATCTTCTGCTGCAAGTTCTCCCATCAACATCTGCAGGCACTTGTGTTCATCCAGTCTCTCTGTACCCTCTTTTCCACCTTCAGTGGAGCATCACTCATATTTGTAAGTAACCATTTTCTATGATGTAGCACAGAAAGAGCAAAATTAGAACCAAAATACCTGATGAGTACCTTGAGAATTCTTTGAGAATCGGTACTACATCCATCAAACCAGATATTGATCCATTAGGCCTGATACACACCTATGCATTTTTGGTGTTTTTTGCATTTTGCAGATTTGCACTACAGTCCATTTAACATGGTTTCCTATGGAACACGTTCTGTAGTGCAAATCTGCAAAATGCAAAAAGCACAAAAAATGCAGAGATGTGAATCCAGCCTTAGTTTATCAAAAGCACTGTCAAATATTGCACTAGGTTTATGTTGCCCTCTTTTACTTTCATAATAAAAAAATATTACAAGGAAAAGGAAGATTTATTACATTATCTATATTGGTGATCGTTTACTTGTGATCTGCTCGACTTTTTCTGCTCATCAGCTCTTCTTATTGTTAATGTATTTTATGTGCGGCCCAAGACAATTCCTCTTCTTCCAATGTGGCCTAGGAAATTTAAAAGGTTGGATCCCCCTGGTTTAAAGTATAACCAAAGCCAATTTCTTATTTTTTTGGGGGTTTTGGATAAAGTGGAGAGTGAAAAAAACCTGTCAGGTTTGTATTGCTGTCTGTGCCCCTGTTAGGGAGACTCATCCTCCTTATTTCTCCTGTTTACCATTATCAACAAAAGTAAAAGAAAATCCCAAATTTTGGGTCCCCAGAACAGGAATAGTAAGGTTATTTTACCATTGGGATGCTAGTTTTGGTGACCCTGGTGACAACAAGGGATTCCCTCATCTTGAAGGGATTTCCTCTTACTTCCTGTTTTGGCTGTGGAACAGGAAGTGAAGGGAAATCTCCCCAATGGGACACAGATGGCAAAAATAAATCTTAAGCCCCATACACACGGTCGGACTTTTTCATGGATTCTGTCCGATCGGACCATGTTGTCGAAAAATCCGACCGTGTGTATGCACCATCGGACAGTGTACGTCGAATTGTCCGACGGACAAAGTCTTATCTCCTGCTGGATAGATTTGCCGACAACCCGGTCCGATCACACCAAATTCGATCGTGTGTACGGTTGTCCGACCGGACAAAGTGCTACGCATGCTCAGATCACATTACAAGTCCAAAGCTATTGGCTACTAGCCTCTACGTAGTCCCGTCGTAGGCAACAAACGTCACCACGTTCAGAATGATCGGATTTTTCGACAACTTTGTCCGACCGTGTGTACGCAAAACCAACATCGGACAAAGTACGACGGACATGATCCGACGGACCTGGTCCGCGGATTGTCCGACCGTGTGTATGGGGCTTTACAGGTGTTGGGGTTATAACACTCCCTTCCAATCCAAAATAAAAATAAAAAATGTTGTCCTTATTTCTACTTAATTTATTAAATAACTTTGCCCTGCTGTGTACCAGAAACATAATTGTAGTGTCATTATAAGGACAGATCACAGACAAACTGTATAATTTTTAATCTATAATAAAATGACTTGTTTTAAAATTACATTTGTCAAAACAGGAAAGTAGAAAGGACTCCAGTTTATAGGGGTATACAAAAGTTAAAAATAAATCTTCTTACACTGGAAAATATGTAGCAAAAAAAGAGACATTTAAACAATTATTTATAGAAAAGGTTAATTAAGTATCATAATACATAACTAATTTGGTTAGTTAACTAGATGTAAACCCCGACTGAATTAAATTCAGTATGCAAAAGTACTGTGTATAAACTTGATAAGTGAGGGCTATATGTAATTTCTTGGTTGTTTTCTGATGGTGGCAATAGTGTATGTGTAATGTGTGTTGAAATAACCACTTACAGTATCTCTCAAAAGCCTTTAGGACAGTGCGACACAGCAGAAGCACAGATTGGAGATAGGGACAGTGTCTTCCAAGGACCTCTATGGCAAGATCACCAGATAATATTTTAATAAAGCCTGCAGATTAAAAATCTTGAAAATTCCTAATGTCTTTATTTGTTATTTTATGTTCTGATAACTAAATAAAAAATTGAATGTTAAAAAATAAAAATAAAAAAATCTTGAAAATGTATTTGAAATTACTTTGACATATTAACCACTTAAGGACTGCCTCCTGCACATTTACGTTGGCAGAATGGCATGGTTGGGCACATCAAAGTACAGGTACGTTGCTCTTTAAGAGCCCAGCCGCAGGTCGTGCGCGCACCACTGACCTGGTCCTGAGCTCCGTGACCGCGGCCACGGGACCCGCAGACCCGATCCCGGCAGCGGCGATCGGGTCACAGAGCTGAAGAACGGGGAGAGGTATGTTTAACCACTTCAGCCCCGGACCAATTGGCAGCCAAAGGACCAGGCCCCTTTTTGCGATTCGGCACTGCGTCGTTTTAACTGACAATTGCGCGGTCGTGCGACGTGGCTCCCAAACAAAATTGGCGTCCTTTTTTTCCCACAAATAGAGCTTTCTTTTGGTGGTATTTGATCGCCCCTGCAGTTTTTTATTTTTTGCGCTATAAACAAAAATAGAGCGACAATTTTGAAAAAAATGCAATATTTTTTACTTTTTGCTATAATAAATATCCCCAAAAAATATATGAAAAAACATTTTTTTTTCCTCAGTTTCGGCCGATACGTATTCTTCTACACATTTTTGGTAAAAAAAAATCGCAATTAGCGATTATTGATTGGTTTGCGCAAAAGTTATAGCGTTTACAAAATAGGGGATAGTTTTATAGCATTTTTATTAATATTTTTTTTTTTTACTAGTAATGGCGGCGATCAGCGATTTTTATTGTGACTGCGACATTATGGCGGACACATCGGACATTTTTGACACATTTTTGGGACATTTGTCATTTATATAGAAATCAGTGCTATTTAAATAGCACTGATTCCTATGTAAATGACAGTTGTAGTGAAGGGGTTAACCACTAGGGGGCGGGGAGGAGTCAGTGTGACGTGTTGTGTTTATTTTACTGTAGGGGGGCGTGGCTGTACGCGTGACGTCATTGATCGGCGTTCCCGATGACAGGGAACCGCCGATCACTGACAGTCAGTGTAGGAAGCTCGGGGAGAGGTTTGTTTACACAAACCTCTCCCCGTTCTTCAGCTCCGTAACCCGATCGCGGGACACCAGCGGCGATCGGGTCCGCTGGTCCCGCGGCCGGGGTCACGGAGCTCCCGACCGGGTCGCGAGCGCGCCGCTAGCGGCGCGTGCGCGACCCACAGGCAGGCACATGCACGATCACGTACAGGTACGTGATTTTGCCTGCCCGTGCCATTTTGCCGACGTATATCGTCGTTAGGCGGTCGGAAAACGGGTAAACAAACCTCTCCCGTGCTTCCTAGTGAGGCTGTCACTGATCGTCTGTTCCCTGTCATAGGGAAAGACGATCAGTGATGTCACACGCCAAGCCACGCCCCCTACAGTAAAAAAAAAAACACACACAGGGCTCACTTAACCCCTTCACTGCCAGTGTCATTTACACAGGAATCAGTGCATTTAAATAGCACTGATTGCTGTATAAATGACAATGGTCCCAAAAATGTGTCAAAAATGTCCGATGTGTCCGCCATAATGTCGCAGTCACACTAAAAATCGCTGATCGCCACCATTACTAGTAAAAAAAAAAAAAATATTAATAAAAATGCTATAAAACTATCCCCTATTTTGTAAACGCTATAACTTTTGCGCAAACCAATCAATAATCGCTAATTGCTATTTTTTTAACCAAAAATATGTAGAAGAATATGTATCGGCCTAAACTGAGGAAAATATGAGGAATATATTTTTTGGGGATATTTATTATAGCAAAAAGTAAAAAATATTGCATTTTTTTTAAAATTGTCGCTCTATTTTTGTTTATAGCGCAAAAGATTAAAACCGCAGAGGTGATCAAATACCACCAAAATAAAGCTCTAATTGTGGGAAAAAAAGGATGCAGATTTTGTTTGGGAGCCACGTCGCATGACAGCGCAATTGTCAGTTAAAATGACGCAGTGCCGAAAAGCAAAAAGGAGCCTGGTCCTTTGGCTGCAAATTGGTCCGGGGCTTAAGTGGTTAAAGCTTGTATGAGAAATTATTGATTGGGTTTAAATATTATTTCATCTGTGCATTAGGAAAATATTTTTTTTTAAAGTATGGCCTGTAGTGCAATTGCTATAATTTAAATATGTTTATATTTTCTTTCTTTGCTGACACATTTTGATTACAGCAGTGCGATGAAGCAGCAAAGCTGTTTATCCAATGTATTAAAACCCATGGCCAATCTATGCGCGTTCTCCACATGCAGAAGCTCTGTGGATAATTAAGCTCAGCGTGATGAGGAAAGGTGCTCTCTGTAGATAGTGCACTTGCACCTCTTATCTGTCTGGGGCGTAGGTGTAGTGTGTGGGTTCATTTCCAGCAAACAGACCTTTCAGAATGTTTATATGTGTTATACTGTATATACAAGGCAGACTTGCCATGTAGCAACACTGTTAAAGTGAACCTGTCACTGGAAATTGAAGGATAAAGTAACAGAACACAGTTATGACAGGCTCCACACAGCCCCTGTGCATATTTGTGAGTGGTAATGACAGATTCAGCTCCAGGATGGAGATAAGTTATGCCTCCCCCTGCATTAGAATAAGACTGGTCGAGGGGGCATTTGTAGTTCTAATAAGACATGTTGGGCAGATGGCCCTAAGCCTGTGGTTTTCAACTCCTGTACTCAGGACCTACTAACAGGCCAGAGTTTAGGTATTACCTTGGGGAGATGCAGACTAGAAAACTGCAAATACTGAGCAGAAAATTATATCACCTGTGATATATTTCAGTTATCTTGCAATCCTGACAGACAGGAGTTGAGAACCACTGCCCTAAGTGAAGATACTACATAGTTGTGACACTGGTTAGAGTGGAAGAAGACTGGGTTGGAGGGCAATTGCGGTTCTAGCAAGATACGTTTGTCCAATGGCCCTGAGTGAAAATACTTCACCATTCAGACACTGATCAGTGTAGGAGGAGACCGGACTGGGGGGGGGGGGGGGGGCAATCTTTTGCTATTCTAATAAAATATGTTGGGCCCTTGACCCTGAGTAGACACGCTTCACCATTCAACACTGCTCAGCGTGATAAGGAAAGGTGTTGTCTGTAGATAGTGTACTTGCACCTCTTATCTGTCTGGGGCAGCTGTAGTGTATGTATTCAGAATGTTCATATGTGGTATATATACAATGCCGACTTACCATAAAGCAGCACTGTTAAAGTGAACCTGTCACTGGAAATTGAAGGACCAGACATTTCCTGTGCATACTTGTGAATGCTGACATCATATTCAGCTCCAGGATGGAGCTGTTCTAAATAACGATGTATGTGGGGGCGATGATCATGAGTTAAGATACTTCACCATTCAGACACTTATCAGAGTGGGAGAAGACTTGGCTATAGAGCATTTGCAGTTCAAATAAGATATGTTGGGCCAATTTCCCTAAGCAGAGATACTTCACTATTGAGACACTAATTAGAGTGGAAGAATATTGGTCTGGAGTGCCTTTACAGTTCTTACAAGATGTGTTTGTCCAGTGGCCCTGAGTAGAATACTTCACAATTGAGGCACTGATCACAGTGGGACAAGACTAGGCTGGGCGGCATTTGTAGTTTTAGCAAGATATGTTTGTCCGATGTCCCTGAATGGAGATACTTCACGTATGAGATACTGATCAGAGTGGGAGAAGTAGAGATACTTCACCATTCAGGCACTTTTTGGGTTGGGAGCAGACTGAACTGGGGGGAATTTGCCATTCTTTTGAGACATGTTGGACCTATTGGACCAATGACCCTGAGTGGAGATACTTCACGTATGAGACACTGATCAGAGTGGGAAAAGACTGAGCTGCGGGGCATTTGCAGTTCTAATAAGATACATTAGTTCCATGGCCCTAAGTAGAGATACTTCACCATTCAGATACTTTTTGGGTTAGGAGAAGACTGGGCTGGGGGGCAATTACCATTCTTTTGAGATATGTTGGCCTGATGACCTTGAGTGGAGATACTTCACCAATCAGACACTGATCTGAGTGGGGAGGAGACTTGGCTGGGAGGAACTTGCCGTCCTAATGAGAAATGTTGGGTCGATGATCCTGAGTGGACATACTTCACCGACACTGATCAGAGTGGGAGAAGACTTGGCTGGGTGGCATTTGCAGTATTAAGCAGTTCCAACAGTAGGTGGGACAGGACTTCTTATAATCTATGGCCACTATAACATAATAGATCATTTGTCACTAGTTGCAACTTTTTTTGCAACAGTTTGGCACATACGATTCCTGTCGTAATATCTCACTTAGTGCCACTGATAGTTTATCAGACCCATGCTTTTTTGATTTAGTGACACAGACATAAAAATAGTCATTAAAACTCAGCTTTATTAAAATGTACATATGGTCCAGGGCTTTATTGCCAATGAAAATTATAACATAATATACTGTATACCTCTGTAAGATACATTATTCAATATTTCTAAATAATTATTTAATACATCAAGTGTAACCAAATGCCAAACTGTAAATTCTGCAATTTTTTTTTTCTCAAATCATACTTTTTTATTTTTCTTGAATATATGCATGTAGATTAGGAGAAATGAATGGGTTGACAATTCTGATCGTCTAAAAATGCTAGTTAGCTGGTTATCATGCTCACCTAACGTTATCATGCTTGTCTAGCTTTGATATTTTGTGAGTCACTGACCTGGAGCAAGTATGCAGATCAGTAAAGTCAGAAGTCCTTATTTGCATACTTGTTCCATGACTACAACCAGGGGCGGACTGACCATTCGGCCACTCGGGCACTTCCCGAGGGCCCGGGCCACTAGGGGGCCCCATCAGGGTTGCCAGCCTCAGTAAAACCAGGGACAGTATGTAAAAATCTGTGTTTTTTTTTACATCTGTTTCTGAAATGTCCCTTACCGACATCCTTTTGGTCTAAAAATCCTGAGATTATAGCTGCCCCACCTCTCCAGTACCTTCTCAGCCAATAGAAACATGTCTGTGTATACTGTGTGTACCTGTATGTGTATACTGTGTGATTGTATACTGTGTGTGTGTGTGTATACTGTGTGGCCCCATAATCTCTGATTGCCTGGGGGCCCCATAATCTCCTATTGCCCGGGGGCCCCATGGGTTGTCAGTCCGCCCCTGACTACAACTTGAAGTGGAAGAAAAGCCTAACTCTAAAGCCTGGTTCATACTAGTGCGATTTAAGATGTGATTTGAGTTGACAATGTATATCACATTATTTTCAATGGTGCCCATTCACATCAATGGCGCAATTTTGGAAAAGTGTCCTGTACTACTTTAGTGTAATTCGAGCATGGTTTTGGCCCCACAGAATAAGCAAACCGCATCCAAAACACAACCAAGTCGCACTACATAATCTCACTGATCAAAATTGGATTGTAGTAGTGTGAACCTGAACCTAGCCTTTTCGTAAAAAAAAAAAAATCTTCCCTCCTTCTTCTACCTATCCTGTACACCCTGTATAAAAAAGATCTGTGTATTTACCTATTTTTAATCCGGTCCATTCATGTGATCCAGCAGGTCAGGCTCCCCTTTGCCAGTGAGTGGCTGCTGCAGAGGACAGAAGGGAGTGCCAAAAACGGCTGGATCATAGGAGCCTATCCCAGAATTCACAGCCATCGTGGAGCACTTCCTTACACAGGGGCACAGGGGAGATGGAGCTGCTAAATTACGTGACTGGACTGGATCAAAAATAGGTAGATATAAAGATCTTTTTTTACAAGGTATGTAGGATAGGTAGGAGGAGGGAGGAAGTGACATTTTTAAGAATAGTTAGGCTTTACTACCACTTTAGAGCATGGAAGCAAAAGGATCAGCATGATGTCTGGGCAGTGGCATTCCTAGACCCTGGCACCCAGGGCACTCTACTGAGTGCCTCAGCTCCCCTTTGAGATATGGAGAAGATAAGATACATTCTATGCATTATACAGTTTTGGAATGCTGAATATTTTATCTACTTTTTAATCCTTCTATTATTTATTTTGTCATCATAATGGAACATTACTGCTTTTAGACCAATTCAGCTGTTCAGTTGCTTTCTGTGACCCCCGGAATTCCTATTTTCACTGCTGGGTTTATACATATTAGTGTAATTTTCAAATCTCATTGGACTCTTGTAAAAAGAAGTGTTATATTTGTTTCAGCTTTGTGAATGAAGCCTACAGTCTTCAGTTTTGAAAAATAGACAATTAGAGCCCTTTCACTCTGGGGGCGCTCAGCGTTATCGGTAAAGCGCCGCTAGTTTTTAGTTTAGTTTAGCTTTACTGTCGTTTTAGTGGTGCAATTTGGTCGCTAGCGGGGCACTTTTAATCCCCGTTAGCAGCCGAAGAAAAGGTTAAAAGCGGCCGAAAAGTGGCGCCAAAGCACTTTTCAGGCACTTCGGCAGCGCTGCCCATGCATTCCAATGGGCAGAGGCAGTGGGGGAGCAGTGTATACACCACTCCTCTACCGCCCCAAAGATGCTGCTTGCAGCACTTTTTCTAACATCCTGCAAGTGCACCGTCCCATTGTGAAAGCACTTGGCTCTCACACTGGGGCTGCAGGGGAGGTGTTTTTCAGGCACTTTACAGGTGCTATTTTTAGGCCAAAAGCACCTGAAAAACACCCCAGTGTGAAAGGGGTCTTAGACAGAAGCTTTTCTCCCAAAAGGGAGCCAGCTTTACATACCCCCACATGTTAAGAATCACAGCTTTTAGACCTTGCCTGGTCCTGGTGTAGTCAACAAAATTCTAGTAAAATGAACCACTTCATTCCTTTGTTTATCTTGCTGGACCATGATTTATTCTTATCTTTATGATTAAGCACTTTGTGCAAAAAGCATCAAGGTTTTTTCTTTGATGTCGTTTTATCTGTGCATATCTGTACATTGTCACAATAAATCTTGTGGTTGAGCAAGGCAAACAAGGGAAAGAAGCAATTTCATTTTACAGGAACTTTGTTGAAAAAATAATTTAATTAATTGAAAATTGTATTGTGGAGCTGAGATATTTGATTGTGCTTAGCAAGAGCTTTGCTAGGTTCTTAAAAGACCCAGGGCATACCTTGTAATGTTGTTGAGCTTGAAGCATACCACTGCAAAAAGAGGCTGTTTGTTATCCCCATAATATCCCCTCTACCACCTTTTCTGTCTTCCTTGCCTTTTTCCCATCCCTGGTGCACTGTCATGCCATCACTTGTCTGCCACATATCCCAAGCCTAAGAACTCAAGCTAGCAAAAGGCCACTCAATGTTCCTTGCAATGCCATTGCTTCTACCATACCTTGTATTGTGTACCCTAATTACGTGAAAAGACTTAGGAAAATCTTCATTGGTATTTAAAAAAGATTCACTTTGAATCAGATGCAACTAATATAATCTGTTTTACTGAAATTAATTGGTCCGGAACATTTCCTAAATGTGATTTCATAAATATGATGACATTACTGAATTTAAATATTAAACTGTATCTAAATCCAAAAAAGTTTATGTATTGCAGCTTACCAGTTCATTTGTTTTCTTTTTTTAGCCTTAATTAATTTTTATTTTTATTTCACCTGGTGTTCCTGCCAGTAACAAATAGGGATGGGCAAACATTTGGGCCGAACTTTGGTTGTTTGACGTTCTGCGAACACCGAACAATATGTGATGTCTGGGGCAAATTCGAAAGCCGTGGGACACCGTTAAAGTCTATGGGACACTAACATGAAAATCAAAAGTGCTAATTTTAAAGGCTTATATGCAGGTTATTGTCATAAAAAGTGCTTGGGTACCTGGGTCCTGCCCCAGGGGACATGTATCAATGCAAAATGTTTTAAAAACTTAAGTTTTTTTGGGAGCAGTGATTTTAATAAGTCTTAAAGTGAAACAATGAAAATTAAATATTCCTTTAAATATCGTGCCTGGGGGGTGTCTATAGTATGCCTGTAAAGGGGCGCAGTTTTCCCGTGTTTAGAAAAGTACCACAGCAAAATTACATTTCTAAAAGAAAAAAGTCATTTAAAACTGATTGCGGCTGTAATGAATTGTCACGTCTCGGCAATATAGGTAAAACTCATTGAAAAAAATGGCATGGGTTCCCTCCCCCCAGTCCATTACCAGGCCCTTTGGGTCTGGTATAAATATTAAGGGGAACCCCGAACCAAAAAAATTAAAAAAAATAGTGTGGGGATTCCCCCCCAAATCCATACCAGACATGGGGAACCCTGCGCCAAATTTAAAAAATAAAATGGCGTAGGGGTCCTCCCTAAAATCCATACCATACCAGACCTGAAGGGTCTGGTATGGATTTTAAGGGGAACTCTGTGCCCAATTTTTTTTTAAAAGGGCATAGGGCCCCCCCCCCCCAAATACCATACCAGACCCTTATCCGAGCCGCAACCTGGCAGGCCGCAGGAAAAGAGGGGGGATGAGAGAGCGACCCCCCTCCTGAACCGTACCAGGCCACATGCCCTCAACATGGTGAGGGTGCTTTGGAGTAGCCCCCAAAGTAACCCAGCCCTCCTCTGATGCCTTGTGACATCAGAGGAAGGTGGGGGTCACCCGTTTACGTTACCAAGTTGACCCGCCCTCAACTATATAACAGCTGTCAACAAGAAGAAGCGTCACTTGACGGGAGCCTCCCATGGAGGCCGAGGTGTTGCATTTTTTTTCTTTTTTTGGTCCTCTTGTCAAATGGGGCTTCCAGATTCTGATAAGAATTACTACTTAAAAGGAAGCAGAGGAAAACCCAGGCGGTAGAGAAATTGATTGAAGAAACCAAAACCAAACTTGAACCACATAAAGATACTGTGGAGTTCAAAAAATTGGCCCTGCAGTTAAACAAAGATCTCATCGCTAAAGATTTGGAAGTGCAACAACGTAAAATGAAAAAGTATCAGCGGGATGTGGCTGATTACAAAGCGGACCGAGCCTTTAAATGGCAGAACAAGAGCGAACAAGCACCATCCATCATTCAACCACCGGGCAAGGGTTGTGGGGATGAGGCCCTTGTCCCCATAAACATGGACACAAGGTGCTTTGGGGGGCTACTCCAAAGCACCCTCCCCATGTTGAGGGCATGTGGCCTGGTACGGTTCAGGAGGGGGGGGGGGGGCGCTCTCTCATCCCCCTTCTTTTCCTGCAGCCTGCCAGATTGCGTGCTCGAAAAAGGGTTCTGGTTTGGATGTTGGGGGGGACCCCTACGCCATTTTTTAAAAAAAAATTTGGTGCAGGGTTCCCCTGAATTTCCATACCAAACCTCAGGGCCTGGTATGGATTTTAGGGGGGGACCCATGCAATTTTTTTTTTATATTTTTGGTTCGGGGTACCCCTTAATATACATACCAGACCCAAAGGGCCTGGTAATGGACTGGGGGGGGACCCATGCCGTTTTTTTCAACGAGTTTTATGTATATTACTGAGATCCAACAATTCATTACAGCCGCGATCAGTTTTAAATTACTTTTTTTCCTTTAGAAATGTAATTTTGCTGTGGTACTGTTCTAAACATGGGAAAACTGTGCCACTTTACAGGCATACCCCACTTTTAAATACACAATGGTTTATTTACTACAGCTAGAAAATGCAAAATCAGGCTCAATTCTGCATAGAAACCAATGAGCTTCCAGGTTTTATTACCAAAGCTTAATGGAATAAGCTAGGGCTAGAAGCTCATTGGTTTCTATGCAGAAGTGAGCCTGATTTTGCATTTTCTAGCTTTATAAATAAAACCCATTGTGTACTTAAAAGTGGGGTATGCCTGTACTATAGACATCCCCCCCCCAGGCACAATATTTATTTTTTTAGAGAATTATTTTTATTGAAAATGTTTGACATACAACACATATACAACTTGGCACAACACCAAGCTTAACAATCAGCCAACCTGGACGGTAAACCTAACACCTTTAACAATGCCATCAACCGACAGCTACAACAGGTATAACCTCCCCCCTCCCCCTCCCCCCTCCCTGTACACAGTTCCCCACGAAAATTATATTATTTGTGGGATAAAAGCCATTTTACATATCTAATCACCCCAAAAATCTGTTGTTTACTCTTCATCCAGTGTAGAATATACGTTGGCTACATATCAGACCCTCTCATCCCCAGGCACAATATTTAAAGGAATATTTCATTTTTATTGTATCACTTTAAGCATTATTAAAATCACTGCTCCTAAAAAAAAGTCAGTTTTTAAAACTTTTGCATTGATACATGTCCCCTAGGGCAGGACCCAGCTCCCCAAACACTTTTTATGACAATAACTTGCATATAAGCCTTTAAATTTAGCACTTTTGATTTTTCATGTTGGTGTCCCATAGACTTTAACGGTGTTCGTTTGTTCGTCCGAATTTTTTGCCTGTTCGTCCTGTTTTTTGCCTGTTCGGATGTTCTGGTGCAAACCAAACCGGGGGATGTTCAGCTCATCCTTAGTAACAAACCTCTATGGAGACCCCCTTGTCACACTAGACTGATCTCCTTATTTGGGCTCTAAATACCTCCTCAGCTCCATTACATTGTGAATGGGTGTTTTGTAGCTCACGGAAGATAACTGGGAAGGCTGATAAAATTGTTTGAGATTTCAGATACATTGCATGTAAAACCACAACTTTTATGTTGTTTTAGAAAGTGTAGGGAAAGGTTAAAAACTTTTTTCTGGGTTATCTTTTTCTGTCTGTGTCCCGCTAAGAAGATTACTCTTCAATTCCTGGACTAAAGGCGCAATAGGAAGTGAGAGGAGTTATTTTCAAAGTTAATGGAATTTCCATGTTGGAGAGTTGTCACAGGACCACTTGTGTCCATGGGAGGATTTTATTATACCCTTGTTGACAGCTGTAGATTTTTGGATTTTCCCTCACATTTTGTTTCAGTGACAATGGCATTGAGGACAGACAGAGAGAGTGAATATCTCCAGCAGGAACACAGCAATAAAAACAAAGGGTCTCACCTTTTCCACTCTACCCAAGTGTCTTTACATACACTTTAAGAGAGGTTAGAGTTGGTAGCCTTTCTATTTTTTATGACAGGTTTAATTTAAAGTGCCCATGCAGTGCAAAGTGGAGTTCCACCCAAAAAAAAAAAAAAAAAAAGTCATTAATGTGCATAAAAAACAAAAACAAAAAAAAACATTTGGATATTTTTTTTTTTTTTACTCACCTTTAAATGGCTGTTGCTAGGGGGTCCCTCGTAATCTGCCTCCTTCAGTGCCTGGGCTCCTAATGTCACTTTCCTTGGCACCTCCGCTCGCTACTGCTCCTGGGAGATGTTTGTCATCATTTCCCAGGAGTCAGTTGGGCAGCGTTGAGGGCTAGGTTGCCATAACAATGGGGCGGGGACTTCTGACGCTGCCGCTTGTTGTTATGGCAACCTGTATACTTTACAGCGCCGCTATGGCGCATTACTGCGAATGCACGAGAATAGGGAGAGAACGGGCAGTGCATGCTGGTCCAGCAGCAGCACCGTACCCCCAGAACTGGATGCTTGTGGGCTTCACATGCCCACAAGCAAAATGAAAACGGACAGGACACAATTATATAACTTAATTTTTCATATTACAGCAGACATCGGGGGAAGAAATCTACTAAACAAGTGAGTGTTATATTGTAATGTTCTGACCTTTAGAAGTGTTTAAAAAAAAAATGTGATCATGTTGTTGGAACTCCACTTTAACTGCCCATCTTTCCCAGCAGCACATACTTATCTTCCATTCTCTTCCCTGCATGCTTTATTTGACCTTTGGGAGTGAACAGAAATATTCAGTACCTTTGGTTATGGACAAAAGTGACTTAATTCTCTTCCTCCCTTATGACAGAGCTGGTGCTTGTAACAGGCTGTACAGACACCCTGTCCTTACATGTGGAGTAGGGAGATCCTATAGCCTTGTGTAAGCTACAACTAGAGTGAGCTTACATGGTTCCAAGCAGGTATGGAGTTAGACATGCCCCTCAAGGGAAGCCACTATGTGTGGTGAAACAAGTTAAGGAGACACATGTTTCAGCAGTGTACCCTTTGCCTATGGATCTGAGACATATGGATACATATGGAATGAAGCTGCATGCAGTTCCCAGTGCAGTGTACCCATTTCCAATGCTTATATGCACATATCATTGTGGCAGTAGTGGGCAGGCCTGCTATGGCCTGATTGGACACGTTGTTGCATGTCAGAAGTTGCCTTCATTCACAAGGACACTTGCCCACATTCTATGGGGTTTGGATACTGCTTAATGCACAAGAACTACCACTAGAAGCAAGTATATCTGGTATTAAGCCAGTCCCATTCACTCATGTTATGGATGGTTAAGATATACACTATTATATTGATATTGATATAAATGGAACATTTGGGTATATTACACTATCTGACGCCATAGGATTGATTTACTAAACCTGAAGAGTGCAAAATCTGTGCTGCTCTGCATAGAACCCAATCAGCTTTCAGGTTTCATGTCAAAGCTTAATTGAACTAGCTGAAGTTAGATGCTGATTGGCTACCATGCACAGTTGCACCAGAATTTTCATTCTCCAGTTTTAGTAAATCAACCCCATTATACCAATCAGCTGTGCTGATTGCTATGCTTTACATTATGCCTTGGTTTATGTTGCAACTGCGTTGCTTGAACTTTTCATGTACCCATATGATATCCAAGCTTTGACTTTTTGCAAAGTGATCTTCTGCCTTGGTTAGGTTAAAGAATTAGAAAAATGTGCATCAGTCATGGCTCCTACTAATAGCTTTGGTAATGCAATCTTTGGGCCTGCTACACCACCTGACAGCATATGCTACATTGCACAATAAACCTGGCTCTATTGACTGACATGCCTTTATTCTATGCTGTTACCACTTTGCCTAAACATTCTGTGCACACTGTTTTGATCTTCTTTGATCAGCTTCTATGCTTCCTTCTTGCACAATTGTTTTTTTTGCTTGTGCTTCATGGATTTGTTGTTGCAAGATTTGGCTCAATCGTGCTTCCTATTACTGCCAGCTTGGCTAAATGTTCCACACTTGTACATCAAATGGACAAACTAGATCCTTTTTGTTAAATCTTTATAAGGCTAGGTTCATACTATTGTAGCTTCCCTGTGCCTGCATTTGTGCAGGCACAGCAGCCCATTCAAGAAACGCAGGGAAAAGGTCTCTGGGCCTTCTCTAAAACATCAGTCACAGGAAAACTGCATAGTGCTATGCGTTGCCAAGCACAGAAAAACGCACTGCAGTTTGCAGTGCATGGGGGGCCAATCAATTAATGTCTGCTAACAGCAACACGTTTTTGCTGTGGGTGCGGGAAAGCATGCAATTTACAGGCAATCCCACACCTGCGTAAATGTGAACCCATCCTTAGGCCTTGTACACATGATAAGAAAATCAGAAGGGAAAATTTGTAAGACGAGCTGTCTGCGGATTTTTGGATCATTAGTACAGTGCTTTCGACAGCCGATTTGACTTTTTCGTCAGACAAAAGCTGGATGTGCAGGCTATAACATTTTTGTTGGATGTGAACTCAACGTCTGATTTTCGGATGGTCAGTACAGAAATCGTTACAAAAAGGTCAAAAGTACAAACATGTATGCTCTGAATCAAGAAATGTCTGGGAAGAGTTTGGTCTTGTAAACTACTGTTCGTAATCTAGAATTAACATTCGTGACGCGGCAGTTGATGAAATGTCGAAATGCAGCGCACATTCTCATCTTCTTTAATGGGATAATAATGAAGCTGCTTTGCTGGTGATACTGATGTAGTTACGCCAAACGTATTTTAAAAGACATTTGTTTTGTACGATCTGAAAATCGCGAATCAACACTCACCAAACATGAAATTGGCAGAAGGGGCCCAAAGGGTGGCGCTTAAGAAATTAACTTCCTCTTTATACTCTCATAGTACGTCACTACGTTCGTGTTTGTCGAACCACAATTTGCAGGTAGTTAGTAAGCTAGACAAAATCCTGCATACGCGCTTTTGACAAAAATCTGACGCTCGGTCGTACAACAATCAAACCGTGTGTACAAGGCCTAAGGCTGGCCATACATTATGCAATTTTCCTTTAGAATTACCAAAACTATATAATATGAGGTCAAATCTAACACTTTTAATTTGTATGCAGTCAGCAGGCCGTTGCACTACATTGTTGAAGGTAAATCTAAAGGAAATTGAATAAGAAAATTGTATAATGTAAGCCAGATTAAGTGATAATGTTTTGGATGATTACGTAATAGTATACTATTACATTTGACAAGCACTTTCAAGTTAATCATGAATTTACGGATACTATGGGGGTTATTTACGAAAGGCAAATCCACATTGTACTACAAGTGCAAACTACAAATGCAAAGTGCACTTGAAATTGCAATGAAAGTGCACTTGGAATGGCAGTCGCTGTAAATCTGAGGGGTATATCTGAAACGAGGGGAAGCTCTGCTTATTTTATCATCCAATCATATGCAAGCTAAAATGCTGTTTTTTATTTTCCTTGCACGACCCCCTCCGATCTACAGCAACTGCACTTCCAAGTGCACTTTCAGTGCAATTTCAAGTGCATTTTGCACTTCTAGTTTGCACTTAGTAGTGCAAAGTGGATTTGCCTTACGTAAATAACCCCCTATGTATACATCTGTGTTTGTTTGATACATTGGTCTTAGATCTTTGTGACAGCTTGGTCTACTTACCAACAAGATAGGGTTGTGCTTATGTAGAGTAATTTGTTTTTAATGGAGTTCTTTTTGTAAGTATTTTTAGGGTATGAATTAATGCAATTTATATACTTTTTTTTCTTTATATTGCGAACATTATGCCCCAACACTGGTCCTAAGCCTGTTGTATACTCACTTCTCTATTCATATTGCTTAGTATTTCTTAAGCATTGTTGGTGTGCCCATAATTAAATAATTCATAAAGAATTTCTAGATAGATAGATATTTTTGTCAAAACGGTGCAGGAACATTAAAGTAGTAGTCCAGGCTAGAACTAACTAAGCATAAAACTGCTCCCACCCCACTTCTAGCTCCTAAACTAACTACCCTGTAGAAGGAAGATGCTTATACTTGTATTGTAGAATTGTAGTAAATGCAGGACCGAATTTACCATTAGGTAGAGTACACATGCTCATATAGGCAACAGAGAGAAAGAAACAGTATTTTCCTTTTTAGTAACTGGCTGAGAATTATTGTCTCATTATCAGCATAAATACAATCATTTTATATAAGCTTATTTACTTTTTATTACAATGTTACACACCAGGTTAGAACCAGTAAAACAAGAAAATACTTTGAATGGAAGAGGTGGTCTTAGCAGAGGGGTGTTACTTTGAGTACCTACCAGCTCTAGTGATGGAAATCCATCCCTTTGAAACAGTATAAAGCAGTAAATGTGATATTCACTGAACATTCACCAAATATGCACTGTTTAATAATTTACTGCATTTAAAAAAAACACATTCATCAGGGAGATTCACCTGCTCACTCACTAGATTAGATGTAATTTTTCACCAAATTTCTAAAAGTTAGATGTATTCTTGCAGAAAGTTAGTTACTTTCTGTCATATTGTACTGGAGGTGTTTGCACTTACATGATTGTGTGCTGGGCACAACTTGACCTACTTTAAAAGAAGAAAAAATGTGAATGTGCAGTTGACTTTTCATTGTGAATGGGTTTTAACAATATAGAACCTGAATCACCAATGAATGCTTAGTGAAAGTCAAATTCATTGCTTTATAAATATGCCCCTTACACATTTTTGCTGAGATTTATTTAGATCTATTTCCATAAAAATGTTCTAGTGACATTTTAATATCAGGTATACCTACATTATAGGGAAATCATCATATTTACATTTTAAATACTGTGTACATATTTGACAATATTTGGTTAAAAATAATTTATCCTTTTTGTCTTTCTTAGTATCAGTTTCTTTTCCATAAAATATGTTATATACAAATACTGTGTAATATTTAAATGTAGGGAGTCCATTTTGGACACAGCACATTTCAAGAAGGACCACTTAGACATGTGTTGGCGGCTGACCATTTTCTCCAGCATGACGGAAACTTCCATGATACGTGGTGGCGCGGAAGGTATATGAGTGGCCTCGCAGCGACCCATCATTTTGGCTGGTTTGAAGTTTGTCTTTACAGCCAAAAAACAAAAGAAATCCATTTCTGTAGTTCTTATTCATCCATCCATAAAGGAGTGGGTTGGCAAAAGTGGAGCACATAGCAATAACATGAAAGATAGAATAGAGAAGCTTGTACTCTTGAAAGACAAGGCCGCAGTCAAAGTCTATAGCCACCTGAAAAACATGGAAGGGAAGCCAGCAAACTGCAAATACAACCACCATCATCACCAACATCTTAGTTGTGTTTTTTCTTCGTTTGTGTGTTTCACTTCTGGGTGTTGGGCTTATATGATTCTTAAGCTTCAGCCAGATCCTGATATAGCAGTAACAGATTACCACCAGGGGCAGGATGTATTGCAGAAGAAGCATTGACACGCTGTAGATGGCTGCATCTCTACTGTTATTTGAGGGCCACTTTTCAGTACATACAGTTATTGTGAGATTGATGGTTGGTAAATCCTCAAATCTATACTCTCGGAAGATAGCAAGGGGAATAGCAAATATGGAAGCTGCCACCCATGTAATGGTTATAATTAAGAAACTAAACTTCTTTGAGATCCGACTACTGAGGTGGAAAACAATGCACCAGTATCTATCTAAAGCTATGACAATCAAGGTGAGAGTGGAGACGTTGACACTCATAGCCTGGGCATAAGGAAACAGATGACAGAGTACTAAGCCAAATTTCCACTCATCCAGCAGCGTGTAGACCAAAGTAAAAGGCAGGCACAGACTGTCCACCATGAGATCTGCCACTGCCAAATTGGCTATGAAATAGTTTGTTACTGTCCTCATGTTTTTATATTTTACAATCATGTAAATGACCAAGGAGTTGCCAACAAGACCCAAGAGAATAATTAAGGAATATGCTGTAATGAGAATAACCTGAACTCCCAGGATATTGGTGCTGTCCATCATGATGCTGGTCCCATGGAAAGACTGTATGGGGTTAACCGTACTCTTTGAATGCCCCTTTGAGCCAAGTGCCTGTGTCATGTTGGTTTGCTTTATTGTTCCCATTTTTGCCAAAACATTCCTTGGTTTTACCTAGAACTGAATGAAAAAATAATGATTATTAAACAGAATATGAGAAATATGGAATATGGAAATATGAAAAGCAAACATTATATTGCCACTTGTCTATATGACTTTACACCCTACTATGACAGCCTACTTTGACTGAATTTGCCACTGAAGTATTGTTATAAGTATGGTTATAAATGTAACATCCAATATTTGACACAAAGGCTAACGGCTTTATTATGATGGACAAAAAATGGAGAGAGCAGCAAGGGCTTTATTATGATGGAGGAGAACTGGTTGCATGATCACATATGATGACATATTTGGTCACTGTTTTAACCTGGACACCAACTTGACAGTAGATTCCTTCTGACAATTATGAGCAGGTTACATCTAAAATGAAAACCATAATGGTATCATGTAGGATTAAAACTTTTTTTTTATTTCTAATATTTTAGGAGCTTGAGAATGGAAGTGAGGGGAAATCTTCACAGTGGGGACACACAGCTGTAAAAACATGAACATATAAGATATGAGGCACTGGATCCAAAGGTAGGTTAATCTCACAGCTTGAGTGTAAACTGTATTGAAAAGTACAAGGGCATTGGTAGGCAGCTCACAGGCAGGAAGAACCCTTTAGACTAGAGGGTTCCTTTAGTTAAAATCCCATTGATGCAGGAGACTGGTTGTTAAAGAGGTTATCTCATGGTAAAACGTTAAATGTATAACCCAATGTGTTTGACAGATTCTAACAGGCATCAGGGCTTAAAAGTGCTCATGGAACTTCTGGATGGTTTCAGGAATTAATAAATTAAAATCTAAAGAGAATAAGTAGGTACCAGTAGCTAAAAGACAACGTTCTGATAAACCCTTCCCCACACTAAAAGAGCTGTTTTAACTAGACTTCTACTTGCTCTGACCAAATGCTGGGCGGTTCAAATAGGCTTTGGTACTTGCCTACCCAGTCTTTCTTTCCAGGCATTGAGGCTGCCAATCATGGTGATAAGTTAAAATAAATGTATGAAGTTAGGAGACAGCAGGCAAGCTGGTGTGTACACTTTAAATCTTTCTGCAGCTGTCTTGTTTTTAAAGGTTTAATTATTTCTGAAGCTTTCTTGTTTTTAAAGGTTTAATTATTTCTACTAATAATATCAATGTAATGCAATATTACATGTATAAAAGCATTTTATTTTGTTTGCTAAATTTTTTTAAGGATCGATGCGGAAATGATTGCAAATCAAGATGAAAACTGGAAATAGCTCACTCAAATAAATGTATTATTCCAAACTTAAGTCCAAGTCCAAACTTAATTTTAGGTCCTACTTAGAGCTCTTAATTCAAAACTCTTTAATCTCCAACAGAAAATGCCTACAAGCATAGATGTATCAATTTATTAAGTATTTCTTTTTAGCTGTAGTGACAAAACATACAAATATTTTATTATAATGTGAAAACTGAGATTTATGAAAATTGAAACAAATCTGCAGGGAACACGCTAAGATGTTTAATAGAAATATCTTAATTCACTGGCACAGCTTGTATAAAAAACACAAATTACTTCAAAATGATAAGTATAAATGTCTTCAAATATATGCAAATAATATTCACAATTATCACTAAAGAAATAGGGATAATAAAGCTGAACTCCTTTGAAAAACAATAGAAAAATTACATTGGGACTTTCTTGGTGCCACTTTTAACTAGCAACACTGAACACCAATATTTTGTTAAAAACTGTTTAACAAGTTTATTATACAACATTTCATTAAAAACCACCATAAAAGATCTCACATAATACCATAATACGTATAACAATATATAGTATGCTATACGAGGACCACTGATAACCTAAGCCTGCTTATGTCCTGCTTAGGACTTACCCACAAATATCTATTGTCTATAAATGTACTATTCTTCCCATAAATTAAGATTATTCATCAATTATACAGTGGATAATTGTTATTCCATAGCCAGGTAAATATAGCTTTGTTGAACGCGTTACTTGGGGGGCTTCATCAGGAACTCAGAAGTGTTATATATGAAACCTATATCTGTGCTAATACAATGTCAGTAAATCAAAAACTTTATTGTTGCTAGTATACACTTACTGGAATACATGTTCTCCTGCATATGTTATGACTTCAAGCTAAAAGATGTCCCAGCAGATAGGCTGCAATCTACAGGAATCAAGTACAATACATAACCATATTAGTTTCAAAACACTCCTATAGATAAATAGAAGGTCCTACCATATGGCGATTTCCTGCAGTAATATCATTCAATGTCAGTTTGCATAGGGGATTTTATTTCTGTCGGGTAGATGTCACACGATTCCTGCCCTTTTATTTAAATGGCTGGTGACTCCTGACCAGTAAATGAATAGGGCCAGGCGCAACATCATTGGTTGCTGAGGAAGGGGAGGGTGCTTGTAGAGAGGGATGGCCTTCAGGCAGGAATGAGCTGTGTTGGCTGAATTGCTGAATGAAATTTGACTGATTGTGAGTGTGCAGCTTTTCCTTTTTTGTCCTAATACTCTTGTTGCCTCCTCCATAATGACTTCACAAGACTAGCAATTTAAAGCCAATGTATAGTATTTTTGTACATACACTATATACAGTATGTATATATACAGTACTGTATCTCACAAAAGTGATTACATCCCTCATATTTTTGTAAATATTTTATGATATCTTTTCATGTAATAACACTGAAGAAATGACACTTTGCTACAATGTAAAGTAGTGAGTGTACAGCTTGTATTGCTGTCCTCTCAAATAACCCAACACACAGCCATTAATGTCTAAACTGCTGGCAACAAAAGTGAGTACACCCCTAAGTGAAAATGTCCAAATTGGGCCCAAAGTGTCAATATTTTGTGTGGCCACCATTATTTTCCAGCACTGCCTTAACCCTCTTGGGCATGGAGTTCACCAGAGCTTCACAGGTTGCCACTGGAGTCCTCTTACACTCCTCCATGATGACATCACAGATCTGGTGGATGTTAGAGACCTTGCGCTCCTCCACCTTCCGTTTGAGCATGCCCCACAGATGCTCAATAGGGTTTAGGTATGGAGACATGCTTGGCCAGTCCATCACCTTTACCCTCAGCTTCTTTAGAAAGGCAGTGGTCGTCTTGGAGGTGTGTTTGGGGTCGTTATTATGTTGGAATATTGCTCTGTGGCCCAGTCTCTGAAGGGAGGGGATCATGCTCTGCTTCAGTATGTCACAGTACATGTTGGTATTCATGGTTCCCTCAATGAACTGTAGCTTCTCAGTGCCAGTAGCACTCATGCAGCCCCAGACCATGACCTGCCACCACCATGCTTGACTGTAGGCAAGACACACTTGTCTTTGTACTCCTCTCCTGGTTGCCACCACACACGCTTGACACCATCTGAACCAAATAAGTTTATCTTGGTCTCATCAGACCACAGGACATGGTTCCAGTAATCCATGTCCTTCGTCTGCTTCTCTTCAGCAAACTGCAGGCTTTCTTGTGCACCATCTTTAGAAGAGGATTCCTTCTGGGACAACAGCCATGCAGACCAATTTGATGCAGTATGCGGCGTATTGTCTGAGCACTGACAGGCTGACCCCCCCACCCCTTCAAACTCTGCAGCAATGCTGGAGTGAGAGCCATAAAATCAAATTTAACACACCTGCTCCCCATTCTGTAAGACTAATGACGACATGACACCGGGGGAGGGAAAATGGCTAACTGGGCCCAATTTGGACATTTTCACTTAGGGGTGTACTCACTTTTGTTTCTAGCAGTTTAGACATTAATGGCTGTGTGTTGAGTTATTTCGAGGGGACAGAAAATGTACACTGTTATACAAGCTGTACACTCACTACTTTACATTGTAGCAAAGTGTAATTTCTTCAGTGTTGTCACATGAAAAGATATAATAAAATAATTACAAAAATATAAGCTGTGTACTCACTTTTGTGAGATACTGTGTGTATATATTATATATATATATATATATATATATATATATATATATATATATATATATATATATATATATATATATATATATATACACACACACACACGCATATATACACATACACACAGTTGTGCTCATAAGTTTACATACCCTGGCAGAATTTATGATTTCTTGGTTCGTTCATGGTTAGTTACATAGTTAGTTAGGTTGAAAAAAAGACACAAGTCCATCCAGTCCAACCACAAATAAAATAATAAAAAAAAATAATATATCATACAATCCCAATCACAGTTGATCCCGAGGAAGGCAAAAAACCCCAGCAGAGCATGCTCCAATTTGCTAAAGCAGGGAAAAAATTCCTTCCTGATCCCCCGAGAGGCAATCAGATTTTCCCCAGATCAACTTTACCTATAAATGTTGGTACCCAGTTATATTATGTACATTTAGGAAAGTATCCAGGCCTTTCTTAAAGCAATCTACTGAGCTGGCCAGAATCACCTCTGCAGGGAGTATATTCCACATTTTCACAGCTCTTACTGTGAAGAAACCTTTCCGTATTTGGAGATGAATCCTCTTTTCCTCTAGACGTAAAGAGTGGCCCCTTGTCCTCTTCGTTGACTGTAAAGTGAATAACTCAACACCAAGTTCACTATATGGACCCCTTAGTTAGTGTATGGCTAAAGCCATTTATTATCAATCAACTTTACACTTTTTAAATCATAATGAAAACAAGCTACCCAAATTACCCTGATCAAAATTTTACATACCCCCAGTTCTTAATACCGTGTATTGCCCCCCTTAACATCAATGACAGCTTGAAGTCTTTTGTGGTATTTGTGGATGAGGCTCTTTATCTTCTCAGATGGTAAAGCTGCCCATTCCTCTTCGCAAAAAGCCTCCAGCTCCTGTAAATTCTTGGTCTGTCTTGCATGAACTGCACATTTGAGATCTCCCCAGAGTGGCTCAATGATATTGAGGTCAGGAGACTGAGATGGCCACTCCGAAACCTTCACTTTATTCTGCTGTAGCCAATGACAGGTCGACTTGGACTTGTGTTTTGGATCATTGTCATGTTGGAATGTCCAAGTACGTCCCATGCGCAGCTTCCTGGCCGATGAATGCAAATGTTCCTCCAGTATTTTTTGATAACATACTGAATTCATCTTGCCATCAATTTCGACCAAATTTTGACCAAATTTCTCCTGTGCCTTTGTAGCTCACATATCCCCAAAACATCAAGGATCCACCTCCGTGTTTCACAGTAGGAATGGTGTACCGTTCATCATAGGCCTTGTTGACTCCTCTCCAAATGTTGCGTTTATGGTTGTGGCCAAAAAGCTAAATTTTGGTCTCATCAATCCAAATGACTTTGTGCCAGAAGGTTTGAGGCTTGTCTCTGTGCTGTTTTGCATATTGTAAGTGGGATACTTTGTGGCATTTGCGTAGTAATGGCTTTCTCCTGGCGACTCGACCATGCAGCCCATCTTTCTTCAAGTGCCTCCTTATTGTGCATCTTGAAATACTGATACACTGATGTTCGGATCTGGGGATTATCTGTATATGGATCGGTACACCAAGCCCATTGATAAAAACTTACATAAAATCCCAGATATTGTGTAACTATCTACTGTATGAAACACATAGTAATAGTGCATCAATATGAATGACAGTGCTCATTATTCAGTGGAGTTCATCCAAGTATAAAAAACATGCTTCAGATGTGTGAGATCAAAATAATCTATCTAGTGCTCCTCCACCTGCACACAGAACTGCTTACTAAAGCAACAGTCCCCACATTCAGAGAGATCACACAGTGCTTCAAAACAAATCTCCTTTCAAGATGCCAATATCATTCCTCAAAGCGCAATAATATTCAGGAGGAAATACAGAATACATAATGTAGTATTATGGAGACGATTTATTATAAGAAATATTGGCATCACCACCAAAAAATGTATGCAGCAACACCAAAATGGCCCGCTTTCTCCGGCGGGCGTACTAATGTCACTGTCGAAGAAGAGCGGAAATGCTCCAAAAGGCCCCCCTCGCTATGTGAAGATGTGAACGGAGCCTGACAGAGTGTCTCCATCCACTCCTTCCTATCTAATTTCTGTACAATTTTCTTTATATTTACAAGAACTATGGAATAGGATGACCCACCTGAACAATCAATTTGTATCAAATCAGGCAGGTCCTTGCACTACATAGCTGATGGTAGATCTAAAGGAGACTGTACAATCAGATTTTAATATGTATGGTCACCTTAAAGTGGATGTAAACCCACTCTCATCCTTTCTAAACTACTGAAATATTGGTTATCTAGAAGGATATACATGCCTCATGCATGTATACTTATCTGCCAAATGTCTCCCCTCTGTCTGCTATGAGACCCGAAAAACTGCAGATTTTGTGGGTGGGTCTGTTTTCCAGGGCTTAGTGGGTGGAGTCGTGATGTCAGTAGACTCCCCACCCACCTCTACACTCCCCTTACCAACATGCATTTTCTACTGTGTATTTCTTACACTGAACTTCTGCTATGATCACTAACATCCAGTCAAAACCCAGAAAAGTCCCCACATGACTTCAGCATGCCAAATCATGCTGAGGTGTGGAACAGCCAATACTTGCAGAGCTGCTGAAGAAAGGAGTGAGGGTGGGAATTAAAAAATAATGCATGTCTTAGGCTAGTGCAGGAGATATGTAAATCACCTGTCAATCACAGCAAGGGGGAGGATTTCACAAAGTTTTTCTCTGTTTGTCAAGATTTATCTCACTTAACAATAAAAAAGGATTGCTCAGAGCTGGATTAACTCTTTGTGGCAAGACTGGGCTCAAATGATAGGAAATCTTATACGATACATCCACTTTAAGGGAAGAAGTAGGTGGCGGTATTGAAATGAGGAAGGTGTGGTCCAGACTGGTAATACACGTCCTATCACACCCATTTATGTGATGCAAATACACAGAGAATAATGGGAACTGACCTACAGGAAGAATGTTTTAAACCTCAGAGAGAAAAATTACAAACCTTTTTTTGATAAGGTAAGTGAGAGACAACAACATTGGGATTGCTGGGGCAAAAATTATATCACAAAAGGATTCTATTTATTATGAAATGTGAAATTCTGCCCGAAAAGGTGAACTTAAATTAACCTTTAAGCTAGCCATACACAGGTCAAAATTCGGCCAGTTCAGCAGAGATCAGCCACATTTAGATCAGTGTGTGGGCTTTTTCACTCATTTGATTGACGGCATATGTTGGAAAATTTTCCTCAATCACAACCCAATCAGTTGCAAGTGTATTCTGACAGCGGGTGCTGCTGTCAGAATAGAATGTCCTGGCAGGGGGAATTCCTCCATCCACCTTGTTTCTGTAAATGTAGGAAACTGTTCATCTTTTTTCATTCAGCTCGCTGGCTGAACAAAAAATAAAAAACTATGCATGGCCAATTTAGGCACAATTAACATTTCTAGATGTTCTCAATAATATAGCAAATCTTCACTTTTTCAGATCCAATTTAACATTAGTAGGTATGAGATACATTTCTAGAGCTGTTATAAGCTTTCCTGCAGTTAATGTCATTTTCACTTTGAATAGAAATGTTAACTATGTGCTATTTTAGCAAATAACACCTATTTTGAGCAATTAAGAGAGATCAGTTGTAGTTGATTCACCCAAGTACCTCATGGGAAGAGTGGAACTTTAGCCTTAGGGCTTAGTTTGCATACAATTTAATTATTTTCATGCTCTCTTGAAAGAGACACATAGCAGCTTAACAATTTTTAAATGTTTACATGTGAAAAATGATTAGCTAAATATAAAATAAGATCCATTTTAAAAGAAATATGACATGCACGTTTCATGTAGCACACAAAATATAAAGATGCTTATAAAGTAAATAATTATTTAAAAAAATTACACCTAAAGTTGTGAATCTTATTCTCGTAATTTTTAAATTGTTCTTGGAAGCCACTATATCAGAAGGAATAACACAGGAATTCAGACATGGATGCTGGTGTTGTGTTGATGGATCGGTCATGTTTTTATTAGGTACCGAGGATATCTGCAATGGTGATAGTAGTGTGCAGTCGTGTTGGAGGAGGGTCATGCAATAAGAGTCAAATCATTAAAAAAGGTGCATCAGTTAAGCTTGCATACACAAGCTGAACTACATCTCACCAGGGCCAGATTTATACTTCCTGCTAGTGTTCAACTGTCTAGTGTCACTCCCCTCCTACCATGGGCGTCTGCAGGTAGGGGGCGAGTGACCCCCCTGGAATCGGCAAGGGTCTGCCTTGGCCGCATCTGTAGCTGTGCTGGCTCTCTGGGTTTGTGCGAGTCGGCTCCAGAGCTGTTGCAGATCAGTGTCACTGAGCTTACAGAGCTCTTTACTGCCACCTCTGGCTGCTTCCTGTATGTGCGCCCCCTCGTGTTTGCTTTGCTGCCTGTAATGTATTTTCAAAGGGACATGTGGAAACAGGACTTGGGAGAAGGAAGACCACCATGACCTTACAAGTGGGGGCTGTGAGTACAAGTGAAGGGAGGAGGCTGTTTGTATGCAGGGGGTGCAGAGCTGTGTGTGTGTGCTTACAGATTTGTGTGTGGGGGCCTGACATATATAAAGATGAGAGGGGCAGCTGAGTGCATACAGGTATGATCAGTGAAGGGGGGTGCCAGGTATAGGAAAGATAATATCATCTGCCCTGTCCTGTATACAGCTATATACACCCATCTTCCTTCCTGTATTCCTCCATCATCACTGACTGCAGATAAACATCATCTGTCCTGTATATATAGCTGTATACAGGACAGATGATGTATATCTGCAGTCAGTGATGATGAAGGAAAGTCTCTATATACAGGTAGCTGTATATACACAACTTCCTTCCTGTGTATATATAGAGACCTTCCTCCATCATCACTGACTGCAGATATATATAATCTGTCCTGTATACAGCTATATACACCCACCTTCCTTCCTGTATATACTAATACCACCCACCCCCTCTATATACACATACTGTACAGGCCACATTTTATCAGCACAGTGAGGCTGCATATGATGGGCACATGCCTGTGCTTTATGGTATAATGACTAAGCCCCTCCCCGTCATGACATTGTCAAAGGGGCGGAGCATGGGTGATCTTAAAATGATGCCCCCCCTGAAAAAAGTTCTGCGGACACCCATGCCTCCTACCTCATTCTACCGGCACAAATAAAACATTAAATGTCACAGTTACACAAGGCATGTTGCTGTGGACAGGGAATCTGAGACAGCATGTTCATTTTTAGAAGAGTATCACAACCCCGATGCCTTACTCTTCTAACAGTTAGGTTTAACTTGTGTAGACCCAGAGTAGGGAATTAAATTAAAATATACAGTACGCTATTCCATCAATGAAATACAAAAACTGTACAGGAACAGTTACAACGAGAACCATGATTGATTTAATCTAATTATGCTGAAAATTAAGAAGGAGAGACCAGGCAGGTTTTACCTTGAAATAAGCAGTAGAATATATTATTTAAGAGACAATAGCCAACATGCAGCTTGCCAGTCATAGACATATTCAAAAATATTTGGCAGAGGTTGAACATCCTAATTTAGATCCCAAAACCAACAGGCCTTGGAGCTGAAAATGGCCCCTGATGAAATTTTAGCTATGTTTAAAAGTATAGAGTATAAAGTTAATAGTCCATGGCATTACTGGCTGACTCAAGCCTATTACTTAAAATTATTTTACCTCTTTATCCCTTACATGATGACCTATTTTAATTATCTGACCACGGGAGGGACTACCCCCGAAGCTGCTCAGATGGCTTACTGTATATTATGCTATTACCAAATGAAGGACCAGTCTTACTGCCAAAACTTGCACCCTATTTTTTGGCAAAAATCCTGGCAGATAGGTTGAAACTATCTTCATGATTCATTGGGCAAAACTTCATTTGTCCTGCCTTATCCCGTTAAACCAATGCCAGGAAGGCATTGGATCATCTAGATGGGATCTTTAAAAATGAAGCCCCTAAATACCTGGGCTTAGGTGAAGATATGCTTGTCTGGATATCCCAGTTGTATAGCAAACCATATGCCAGGGTTAAAGCTAATTGTCCCTCCGTGGCAATTGAGATTACTAATGGCACTAAACTGGGGTATTACTTATCTCCTATGTTTATTTTGGAGGTGCTGATTTGTAAAATTAGGCTCAACACAGACATTGGGGTATCCAGGTGGGATCATGATAACACAAATTAGCTACCTTTATGGACAATGTTTTTTTCTTCATCACTTAGCCCCTTATATCACAACATCATGACGGAGCTGGGTAAGTTTTATTAACTTTCTAATTTCAAGATAAACTTCAAATCAGAGATTCTGTCTATTGTTCTAGCTGTGCCTGTGTGTGTTTCCTCCGGGTACTCTGGTTTCTTCCTACACTCCTAAGACATACTGGTAGGTTAATTGGCTCCTGTCTAAATTGTCCCTAGTATATGTATGTATGAATGTGAGTTAAGGACCTTAGAGACTGTAAGCTCCTTGAGGGCAGGGCTTGATGTGAATGTATAATACATGTATAAAGTGCTACCTAATTTGACGGCGCTATACAAGTACCTGTAAGAAATAAATAATAAGTACTATGATTCCTGGATAGAAGGAATTTGGAGAGCTCTTTTTCCTTTCAATGGCAGTCTCATTCTATCACATATTTGTTTATTTCTTTAACAGCTAAGACAAAAGGATTCAAAAAGATGGAGGATTGGAACAGGACCCATTAAACCTGGCTAATAAGAATTTATATCCGTAAAATGGTTATATTGCCTAGGTTTTATATCCTGATTTCTATCCCCAAGATGTATTTCCTTAAGACCCCCACTATGTTTATTACATTTTTATGGTGGGATTGGGGTGGGATCTATTTATTTGTGTATTTTATCATACATTTAAATTATTAATTGCATTTTGTTTTGATAATTTATTTGTACAGTTCTATATCCCTTTACAATAATTATGTTTTATATATATATATATATATATATATATATATATATATATATATATATATATATATATATTTATTTATATATATATATTTTTTTTATACATATCATAAAAATGTACATCTTTATTAGGATATGCATATCATGTGAAGTCATTACACTGTTATAGAACATTTTTTTTTCTAAGTTTTTACAAATGAATTTAGGAATTTCATGTGTGGATGTAATTATATGTATTTTGCACACCACATTATTTGGATGAATTTTTTGTCCATTTTAGCAATGCTGGTTATTGTAACAGCATTTATCAGCACAGCCAGATTGCCTTTTATAGCATATTTTTCTCCTTTTATCATCATTATGTTTATACGTTATTATGTCACTGCATTTTATACATATATGATTGTCTAATTTTTTGATTGCAGTGTTTGTGTAGTATTGCTAAGTCTTGTTGTCTCTCTGTGTGTGCTGCCCAGCAGTCCCATGCAGTGCACCTCTCTCTCTCACTCCCGTTCTGAGCCTCGTTCTAAGATGCAAATGTACTTTTAAAAACCACTTGAGGTATACTTCAGAAGAGTCATAAAAATGTCTATGCCACGTAAAAATATTTATTGTAAAATCAAAGTCAAAGGATTCCAAGAATGGAAAGGGTTAAAACATGGCTGACAGACAATCAATGTTAAACATCATGCTTGATATTGAAACTCAGTCTCACCCAAACCTCGACTGGCTGACTCAGGCATATCAAGCCTGGTGCTGGGGGCGAACAAAAGGTGTGTGGGTGCCAGATGTCACATGGGCATCTTCCCAATGAAAGAGATGACAGACCACTACTAGAACCCGTAAGGGTCAGTGATGTGGAGAGGCCTCCAATGGACCAGACATAGGACTCCAAACCGCCTGATGGTGCAGCTGGTGTAGTCAGGTGGCACGTTGGATGTGATGTCACCAACACAGAGCAATGTTGAACCAACTCATCACAACAAGGCTTGGGATGGAACAAATATGCAGTTGTAGAGCATTGGAGACCTCTCAACATCACTGAGGATGGGTTCTACCGGTGGTCTTTCATCCCTTCCATTGGGTGGATGCCCATGTGGATGCCCATACACCTTTTGGTTGCCCCCAGCACCGGCCTTGATATGTCTGAGTCAGCCTGCCAAGGTTTGGGAGAGATTGATGTTCAATATCAAGCATGATGTCTGTGCCATATTTTAACCCTTTACATTCTTGGAAAGCTTTGACTTTGATTTTACAATAAATCTTTTTACACAAACTGTGGCATAGACATTTTTATGACTTTTCTGAGGTATGCCTCAAGTGGTTTGTAACCATCGCCCCCAGCAGTGGATTAAGAGGAATATTTTATTTATTCTAAGATGCAATATTCTTGCTATTAGTTTCTATCTCGGTGGTATAGGGTCCCTGCTAAGTTGTCCCTTATATACCCAACAGTCTCTGCAGAGTGTGGGCCAGGGGGTTTAGACTGAGGTACATTTTGACACCTGTGGTGGAAATGTCCCTACCATAGGAGTTTCTGGAAGGAGATGCTTGATCTTATTGCAAAGACCAAACATCAGGCTCTTTGGATGACCCACTTAAGATTCTTTTACAAGCCACCACACTTGCTAAATGCTGCAGAAAAATTGATACTATTATTATGGAATAAAAGTAGAGTACATACATTGAGGGAGTGTCTTACTAGAGTTTAGATTACCATGAAAGCTGGGGAGTGGGTACACAGTGTGCAAGTTCACAATGAGCACTTTCATAAATCTTTGGAATTTTGGATTAAATTTACCTCCTTAACCGCATATTGACCATCCCCTCCCCCTCAAAAAGCGTCACTCCTTTAGTCTCCATGACTGTACTTTCAATGGTTTTCATCCTTCCCATGCCACTGCACCTTCAGTGTCACTTGCAATACTACCTCCTCCTCTCCTCTTCGTTTTTCTGTCAGGGTTTCCCAAGGTTCTGTTCTTGGACCTCTCCAATTCTCAATCTACACCTCCTGCCTGGGTCAGCTGATGGCCTCCCATAGCTTTCAATACCATTTCTACATCCTCAAACTCAATCTATCCAAAACTGAGCTCATAATATTTCCTCCCCCACACACCCCTTTCTCTGATTTCTCAAGATTAATGATACAACTATCAACCTGTCCCTGCATGCCAGGGTCCTAGGTGTAATCCTGGCCCCCAAATTCTCCTTTCATCCCCACATCAAATCACTGTTCAAATCTTGTCGCCTCAAGCTCCGCAACATCTCCAAAATACGCCCCTTCTTAACCAATGACATTACAAAGCTTCTAATTCACTCTCCGGTTATCTCCCGCCTCAACTACTGCAACTCCTTCCTTATTGAATTACCTTTACATATGCTATCCCTCCTTCAGTCCATCATGAATGCTGCTGCCAGACTCACCCACCTTATCAACCATTTAGTGTCTGCTACCCCTCTCTGCCAATCCCTCCACTGGCTTCCGCTCACCCAACAAATACAATTCTAATTACTAACAACAACTTACAAAGACATCCACAACTCTGCCCCCAGATACATCACTAAGCTAGTCTCAAAATACCAACCAAATCTGTCTCTTCGTTAATCCCAGGACCTTCTGCTCTCAAGCTCCCTTGTCACCTTATCCCATGCTTACCTCCAAGACTTCTCCTGAGCCTCCCTCATCCTCTGGAACGTTACCCCAATCAGTCCAAATATCTCCTACACTTTTAGGCAATTTCTGAAAACCCTTTTCTTTAGAGAAGCCTATCCTGCCTCCACCTAACAACTGTACATTTGTTTTCGCCAGCAACTCATCCCCCCACAGTTATTATCTTTTGTATCACTTGACCCTTCTTTTCGATTGTAAGCTCTAATGATCAGGGCCCTCTGATTCCTCCTGTATTGAATTGTATTGTAACTGTACTGTCTGCCCTCTACTAAAATAGAAATTAGAGTGTATTATTTGAGGGACAATAGCTGGAGGGTAGCAAAGTCCTCCAGGCTGGACTAATCCTGCCTGGGAAAAGACCCCAAGCTCAGTGTGCTTTGAGAATATTTACAGTCTCCCAGAAACCTTCAAGACCCTACTCCCTGGGATTGGCCAGAGCTGTAGAAATATTCATACTGCCATCTGCATAGCCACAAACCTATAATCCAAAAAGTTTTACTGATTTCTGGAAAGCAGAGGGAGCTATCAGACTGGCAGCAGCTGAGAACACTAAACAGACCTAACTAATCAATTACAGCCACACTGGATACAATGAGGCTAAATTTACATAACCAAAACACACAGAGATCCACTGAACACCTTGAGCTAGCACTAAATCTAACTGATTATAGCACCTGTCTAGGAGGATGCTACAAGGAAATAAAAATCTTAAAACCAAATAAAATAAAACGCAGCAATATCAACCCTGCAACAACAGCCCATGCTTTTTGAAGAGAAGCTTTACTGCAAACAAAATTTGTTTAACCTCAAAAAAGGCCTTAGCCACATAAATTAATAACATACTCCCAAAATAACTGAAAAACAATAAATACAACCCCCTAAACAGGCCATTTTTTGTTTTTTTTTCAAGGGAAGCTTTGCAGCTAAAAAAAAGTGACACCACCTAGTTGGTAAGTGGAGTAGAGAAAGGAATATCTCTAATTAGTTTAAATAGGCAGTTGCTGAACTGCAGAGCTATCCAGATTCAGATCCCATGGAGTCCCAGGGGGGAGCTACATGGGAGATTCCCTGTGCAAAGGTCAGGAGTGAGATGCCAATGTTTCTGAGACAAGATAGCAAAGAAACCTGACCTGTGCTGTGAGACACTTTTCCACCCGCCATCTCTACATTTTTTTTTTTACAAATTTACATTCTTTTACAAAGCTGCTGATGCCTTGCAGCCTCCTTACAACCAATCTTCGTAATTCCTATTGGAACTATTGATGGTTCTCTGGCAGCTGTAGTCCCAAGCCAACACAGTGAACTATTCAGTGATTACGTTTATCACTATCCACCAGTAATTTAAATATTGGATTTCAGTGGGCTGACACTTTATTTTTCTGATAATCTCTTGACAATATACTTTGGAAGTCTATACACTGTATCACATTGTAAAAATAGCACAACTCATAAATCACCACTGTACGTACATTTCTCAGGAATCTTTTATATTCCCCTATTCTAAAAGAAATCCACATTTCAGCTGCTTGGGATTAATGATTTTGCTCTGTACTAAGCAGTCTCTATACAACATGCTGAACTGCAGGTCACTTTCAATGGGAGAAATAACTAGGTTATTATCTGCCACCAATAAGCTTTTGTTTAACTAGTGCTATCGCCAAGATCTTTAATTATGGAGGGGAAATGGAAAAAGGGTCTTCATGCAACCAAGGCTTAAAGCCAACTATGACTTCCCTGCCACAAAACAGAAATATCTAAATATTGTTTCGATTATACCTTAATGCTGCTGGAAAAAAAATTCTCTACAATTTGTCATGTTTTTGCTTTTGTTTTTTTCTCGTGTTATTGCTTTATCATTTACTGGGATGCTGTTTCTGAGTTGTACCGGATTCAACATTGCGGCAAACATCAGCTCGTCCAAAAGAATGAGCTGCTTCTGCAGCTTCTACTTGCGCAGCCCCTTTTATTGAAGCATATGCAAATGACATAGGCAAACACAAGCTCATGTTCCTGTTTGCTCTACTGATTGAATCATTATCAGCGAGCATCAACTTTGCTACTATCATAAAAGCATTTTCTGGTGTTTAAGCTACAGCAACCCAAAAACACCAGGCTAACACATTTACAGTGCATACAAATTGAGGGACCTATGACTTTCTCCTTTCATGCTGCTCGCTTTTTGGGTTCTAAGTTGGTTAGGAAGTACACACAATAATGCAATGCCTCACCTTCACTGGTAAACATTCCATTTTTTTCTAGTGTAAAGTCAGTTATCAAAATTCTGTTGGTTCAGCAGTAACCGGCCGAATTTTCACCCATCTATAGGCAGGCTGGTTGTACAGAAGTCAATCTATTGACTTCTGTACAACCAGCCTGTCAGAGTTTTGTTTTGTTTGATCACTGCCAACGGCTACAGCTGCCTGCAGTGATCATTGTGTTCTAATGGTTTGGATACCGCCTGCTGTCAGAATACAATAGTGCAGCGGGAGGAATTACCCCATCAACACTGAATGTGTTGGTGGGGGAATCCAGAGGTTTTCTTTCCTTTAACCCATGGCTGAAGAAAATAAAATTGCTTAACCGCTTGCTAACCTGCGCGCGCCGAAGTATGTCGGCAGAATGGCGCTGGTAGGCAAAAGGGCATACAGGTACGTCCCCTTTAAGAAGCGGTGTCGCGGCCGCGTGCCCTGCCGCGGTCTCCGTGACTACAGGTCCCACAGACTTGATGTCCGCCGTGTGCCTGCGATCGTGCCACGGAGAGGAAGAATGGGGAGATGCTTTTGTAAACAAAGCATTTCCTGCTCTGCCTAGTAACAGGACAGAGATCACTGCTCTCTGTCATCGAGAGCTGTGATCACTGTCCTATGTATGAAGTCCAGCCCCCTAACAGTTAGAATCACTCCCTAGGACACACTTAACCCCTTCACTGCACCCTAGTGGTTAACCCCTTCACTGCCAGTGTCATTTACACAGTAATCAATGCATTTTTATAGTATCGATCACTGTATAAATGACAATGGTCCCAAAATAGTGTCAAAAATGTCCGATGTGTCCGCCATAATGTCGCAGTCCCGAATAAATTTGCAGATCGCCGCCATTACTAATAAAAAAAATTTTTAAATAATAAATGCCATAAAACTATCTAAATTTTGCACAAACCAATCAATATAAGCTTATTGCGATTTTTTTTTTTACCAAAAATATGTAGAAGAATACATATCGGCCTAAACTGAGGAAAAAAAAATTTTTTTTTATATATTTATTATAGCAAAAAGTAAAAAAGTTTAAAATATTGTGTTTCTTTCAAAATTTTCGCTATTTTTTTGTTTATAGCGCAAAAAATAAAAACCGCAGTGGCGATCAAATACCACCAAAATAAAGCTCTATTTGTGGGAAAAAAAGGACATCAATTTTGTTTGGGTACAATGTCGCACGACCGCGCAATTGTCAGTTAAAGCGACGCAGTGCCGAATCGCAAAAAGTGCTCTGGTCAGGAAGGGGGTAAAATCCTCCGGGTCTGAAGTGGTTAAAGAATGGCTTGCCTAAGTTGTATGTTTGGGGAAAATTATCACACCTCACAAAGACAAAAACAGAGCTCTCAGATTAGATGGCCTGTTACCTGTTCCCAATACGGATAAGGTCTAAAAACAGACTTACAAAAAAAAGAGACATAAAAGCCTGCCTGAGCTCAACCTCAATTGTACACACTGTACTGTGTGTGCTGTATCCATAAATAGGTGTAACGAGACCCAGTGATCTGAAACATATATAGACATAAAAAAATCAGCTTTATTAATATTTTCTAGATTGTAAGCTCTAACGAGCAGGGCCCTCTGATCCCTCCTGTATTAAATTGTATTGTAACTATACTGTCTGCCCCCATGTTTTAAAGCGCTGCGCAAACTGTTGGCGCTATATAAAGTCTGTATAATAATAATATTAAACACAAATATCTAAACAGTACAGAACCCACTATCTATCTCAGTGATAGCGAACCTTGGCACCCCAGATGTTTTGGAACTACATTTCCCATGATGCTCAGCTACACTGCAGAGTGCATGAGCATCATGGGAAATGTAGTTCCAAAACATCTGGGGTGCCAAGGTTCGCCATCACTGATCTATCTCATAAAAACATAATTAGCCAATTATTTAAAATACACATAACCATGGTCACTGCAGGGAAGTTGTATGAACAACCTCCTCTCCCAAAAAGAGGACAAAAGAAAAACAAAAATATTAGCACATATTCATGAATGCATGTGCCCCAGTAGGGGGCACAATTTATGTTAACTAATTTAAAAAATGTTTGACATTGCCTCCTCCATATTATAAAGAGATGATATATAGCTCATGGCTAAAGGTTGCTGAAGGTTCCTTGAAGAGGAATCCTATGGTGAAATATGTTCCAGGGCTAATTTAAAGTTGAATATTATACAGTCCATTAAGGCAGGGCTTGACAAATTTGCTTGGTATCTAGGAGCCAGCTAAAAAAGTTAGGAGCCAGTTTTTTTTTTTAACGACGACAACGACTGACAGGTTAGATAAAAGGAGGATAGTGGCGTGCAAATAAATTAAGCTAAACTAAATGATGAAAAGACAAGAAAGGATCAGGTAATAAAGGTAAGGCGATCCTAGTTATAATATCCTGGTTAACACAGTATAAAACACATCATGATGGATAAAAAATAAATAAATAATAAATAATGTATCCAATAGATAATTGCAGTGCTTCTGATTGTGCGTAAAATGACGTGACAATATAAAACCAGTAATAAAATTAATCCTGGCTAAAAATGTGTAGACAACGCAATTAGTGACTGGATGAAAAGTGATAGTGCATCCAAGTGTGCATAAAGCAATGATCCAGATAAATAGTAAAATAAGCGTGATAAAAAATGCATCAAAGTATAAATCCAAAAAAAGGAAGGTAAAACAGTGATTCAAAAGGGTATTAATCAAAGAACATGATTAATTGATGTATCAAGATATGTGATATAAAGGAGTAAACAGCAAAAACAATTGCTAATCTAGGAATTCCTGTGCAGTGATCCGTGAGTTTCCGTGTAATCCTATTGGGGATATGGGTGGCCCCTTACCTTACGGCTGTAAGGTTACAGCGGTGTGGTATAGGTCTTTATGGTCCTTAGGTGACCTTCCTCACGGGTGGGGGGTAGGGGTTCCGGCTGCGTGTCCCAGGTATTTCCTATCAGCTTCCTCTTTATCCAGGCAGGGGGGGGGGTGATCACGTGACTTCATCAGGGGTCCTGATGAAGTCACGTGATAAGTGACGAACACGTGTCGGGACGACCTACCGGAAGTGACGCCATCGAGCTCGGAGCTCGTTTATACCCTGCATTTGTTTTTATCTGTTAGATGTGAGTACCCATTTTTAATGTTATATTGGAAATAAATACCTATTACTTGATTTACTACACTATGAGGCATTTCATTTCCTATACATACTGAGGTGAAATCCCCCCCCCCCCCCCTGCCTGGATAAAGAGGAAGCTGATAGGAAATACCTGGGACACGCAGCCGGAACCCCTACCCCCCATCCGTGAGGAAGGTCACCTAAGGACCATAAAGACCTATACCACACCGCTGTAACCTTACAGCCGTAAGGTAAGGGGCCACCCATATCCCCAATAGGATTACACGGAAACTCACGGATCACTGCACAGGAATTCCTAGATTGTTCCCGGTCACCAGCCTGTACCTCAGCACTGACACTCTTTCCTTTGGGCTGAAGATACTGCCTCCATACTGCACCACTGTTACATATGGATCCCTGATTGGACATTTACTTTCTTTGCGACTTTATTTGATCGCCACTCACTAGTTACATATTCTATTTATTTATCGTTTATCATCTTTACTTATCCTTATTTATCTCGCTTTTCACTATAGCCTTTTACTACGGCATATATGGCACACATCTGAGACCACCACTATATATTATTTCCTCCGCGGTATCCGGAGTATTTTCTCTCTCGCACTTGATCACTTTAGCAAATGTTTTTGCTGTTTACTCCTTTATATCACATATCTTGATACATCAATTAATCATGTTCTTTGATTAATACCCTTTTGAATCACTGTTTTACCTTCCTTTTTTTGGATTCATACTTTGATGCATTTTTTATCACGCTTATTTTACTATTTATCTGGATCATTGCTTTATGCACACTTGGATGCACTATCACTTTTCATCCAGTCACTAATTGCGTTGTCTACACATTTTTAGCCAGGATTAATTTTATTACTGGTTTTATATTGTCACGTCATTTTACGCACAATCAGAAGCACTGCAATTATCTATTGGATACATTATTTATTATTTATTTATTTTTTATCCATTATGATGTGTTTTATACTGTGTTAACCAGGATATTATAACTAGGATCTCCTTACCTTTATTACCTGATCCTTTCTTGTCTTTTCATCATTTAGTTTAGCTTAATTTATTTGCGCGCCACTATCCTCCTTTTATCTAACTTCTCTGGGTTCAGACATTTCCCTTAAGTGTGCACTGCATCCCCCTAGTTGCCATTCGGTGTGCCGGCGCAAGATTACCTTCTATTTTTTTAACGACTGACAGGTGGCACTGGGCACCGTAGGACATCCTCCCAGAACCTTGCTCCTGAACATCTCGGGAACATCCGTGACCGCCAGGTCCCGAGGCCCCGGCGCATCGCGGTAAACGGCCGCCGATAGTGGCCGTTTACCACGTGATCGCTCTGTCAAATGACGGTGCGATCACAAGTACACAAGCTGGCGTCACGTCATGACGCCAGTTCCTCCCTCCCCTCTCTGTATCGATCGGTACAGTGAGAGGGGAGAAGCTGAGAGGGGGAGAGATGGTACCAGCGCTGTGGGCTGGATGTGTAGTGCCCACAGCGCTGGTCAGTGACAGCTACACTGCCGGCACTGTGCAATACTCTGCCAGCACTGTGCAATACACCGCAATACTCTGCCAATACTCGCCAATACTCTGCCAATAAATTTTAATAGAAACAAAGAATTATTTTAATTTTTTTACAGAATTTTCAGTATTTTTTGATTTATAGCGCAAAAAATAAAAAACCCCAGCAGTGATTAAATACCACCAAAAGAAAGCTCTATTTGTGTGAAAAAAAAAGGACAAAAATTTAATTTGGTTACAGTGTTGCATGACTGAGAAATTGTCATTCAAAGTGTGAGAGCACTGAAAGCTGAAAAGTGTCCAGTGGTTAGCATTGCATTAGCATTGTTAGAGGTGTTGCAATACCAACGGCCACCACAAGATGGCGCCATATTACAGAAGGATTTCAGAAGGCCGCAAAGCCGCAGCCTAAATCTCTGGCCGGAGCGGCCCGATGCGATCGCACGGCGGGGTCGGTGTTCACAGGTTGACGGGGTACCGCAGCTGTGTCGCCCCAGGCGCCAGGACCCCAATTCTAGTCGCAATTGCGCCCGGGCGACCAGGGTTTGTCGAGCCCTGCATTAAGGGATCTTCTCATGGATATGCAAGAAACTCCAAACCACATAGGGACAATGTCGTCCCTGTGTGGCCAGCACTGTTTGGGCCGTGATGTGAGATTTACCCAACTGATGGTGATACAGTGGGCCACTACATGTGGTTAGTAACCTGTGAAGTCCAGAAGGGTATCCTGTGTGGGATCAGTCCTTGTGTCCAGCTTGAAATACAAGTGAAATGGTGGCTTATATGCTGAACATCAAATAAAACTGGAAAACTCCCAGGGAGGGAAGTCCTTATTATCACATATAGTGCTCTTGTGGTTCATTAGCAAGGCATCAGCTGTCCTCCCTTAATTGGCAAATGAATTGCATATAAAAACTTCTCCAACTGTGTAATATGTGGTTTATCATTGCCCAGTGTGAGAGCGATCAGGGTAATTGAAAGAGAAACAAAAAAGCCATTTAACACTCAAGTTAAGGAAATGTACTGTGTTTGTGGCAATAAAGGTATATCATTCCATAATGCCAGTCCCTTAATGGAATGGAGGAGGTAGGAGAGGAGGTATCCCAAAGGCTGGCTGCATGGAACCAACCTGGGAGCCTGACCGGTTTTGGCCGGACACGCCGGCTGTTTCAGAGGGAACTGTCACCTATCCATGTGAGGGATGTCTTTAAATACACCTAAAATCACTTTAGGTGACTTAGGTGATTTAGTTGACACAAATTGTACCCCCTACTGGGGCACATACATTCATTAATATGTGCTAATATTTCTGTTTTTATTTTGTCCTCTTTTTGGGAGAGGAGGTTGTTCATACAACTTCCCTGCCGCTGTCATGGTTATTTGACATTTTAAATAATTGGCCAATTATATTTTTATGAGATAGATAGTGGGTTCTGTACTGTTTAGATATTTGTGTTTAATAAAGCTGATTTCTATATTTCTATACATGTGTCAGATCACTGGGTCTTAAACCTATTTCTGGATACAACACACAGTGTGCACAATTGAGGGTACCGGCTCCCCCCACCAACAAAAATAACATGCCAAATGTGGCATGTCAGGGGGTCACCTCCCTTAAAGTGGAAGTTCCATTTTTGGGTGGAACTCCGCTTTAAATACTATACTGATCTCTCCTGCTTTTGGCTCATTTGATGAGAAACCTCCCCCTGAAGTCTGCTGGTAAACCAACACTTTTAGGAGAAGTATTTACACTCTTCTTTTAACCACTTCATTACCCAGCCATTGTTATATGACGTCCACAAGGTGGATCTCCCATCCTGGGTGGACGTCATATGACGTCCTACCATTCCCGGCCGCCTAGGGGGCGCGCGCCCGCGGCGTCGCTCGGGACCCGGTGCGTGTGCCTGGCGGCCGCGATGTCCACCGGGCACCCGCGATTGCCCGGGAAAACAGCAGGACCGTGGAGCTGTGTGTGTAAACACACAGCTCCACGTCCTGTCAGTGGTGAGGAGACCGATGGTGTGTTCCCAGTATAGAGGAACACCGATCGGTCTCCTCCCCTTGTGAGCCCCCTCCCCCCACAGTTAGAATCACTCACATAGGGAACATATTAACCCCTGCAGCGCCCCCTAGTGTTAACCCCTTCCCTGCCAGTCACATTTACACAGTAATCACTGCAATTTTATAGCAACGATCGCTGTGTAAATGTGAATGGTCCCAAAAATGTGTCAAAAGTGTCCGAAGTGTCCGCCGCGAAAAAAAAATCGCAGATCGCCGCCATTACTAGTAAAAAAAAAAAAAAATGCAATAAATCTATCCCCTATTTTGTAGACGCTATAACTTTTGCGCAAACCAATCTATATGCGCTTATTGCGATTTTTTTTACCAAAAATATATGGAAGAATACGTATCGGCCTAAACTGAATAAAAAAATTGTTATTTTTTTTAAAAAATTGGATATTTATTATAGCAAAAAGTAACAAATATTGTGTTTTTTTTTTCAAAATTGTCGCTCTTCTTTTGTTTATAGCGCAAAAAATAAAAACCGCAGAGGTGATCAAATACCACCAAAAGAAAGCTCTATTTGTGGGGAAAAAAGAACGTAAATTTTGTTTGGGTGCAACGTCGCACGACTGCGCAATTGTCAGTTAAAGCAACGCAGTGCCGAATCGCAAAAAGTGCTCTGGTAAGGAAAGGGGTAAAATCGCCCGGGGCTGAAGTGGTTAAAGGCAAGTGTTTTTGTATCACTTTTGTGACAGCTTTTTAAATTCAGTAGTGCACATCATTATTTCCATACACTCTTTTTTTTTCTAGCCACCATCCTGGTAGGCCATGCTGGGTGGTTTTGTTTGCCTGTTTTCCATCTGTTTTCCATCTGCCTGTTTTTGCTCTGCTGGCCCATCATTGGATCCTTTACCCACAGCTCCCAGGTGAGACGTGTCCGGTGCCCGCCGGTGCGACTTTGGCATGCAGCATCCTGCATCTTTGTGAGTATGGATCCCTCAGTTTGATTCTCATTACTCAATTTATTTCACATATTTCCATGTTCTTTACTATGTTAGTTCTTGTTTTTATTTTACTTTATAGATCCTGTCTATGCATCAACCCCTGAGACTGAACTCGCGAAACATGTTGGGTCACCATAGATGCTATGACACACCTACTATGGATTATTTTATGACTGCATGTATCGAAGTAATGCATATTTACATTTGGGCCAACTGTTTGGCATTTTGACATTTTTCCCAGTCCTATTGCTGGCATATTCAATAAATCTATGCTATGTTTTTTATTACTGACTGTGTGACGCTTCATCTAAAGTCCCAATGGGCAAAACTCTGTATTTGTATGTTAATGGGGGTGGTGCTGTGTCCAACGTGTTGGGTGTAGTGTGTGCTGCTGTGTGCTGAGCCCAGTGTGTTGGGTGTAGTGCATGCTGTAGTGTGCTGTGTCCAGTGTATTGGGTATAGTGCATGCTGTAGTGTGCTGTGTCCAGTGTATTGGGTATAGTGCATGCTGCTGTGTGCTGTGTCCAGTGTATTGGGTATAGTGCATGCTGTAGTGTGCTGTGTCCAGTGTGTTGGGTATAGTGCATGCTGTAGTGTGCTGTGTCCAGTGTGCTGGGTGTAGTGCATGCTGCTGTGTGCTGTGTCCAGTGTGCTGGGTGTAGTGCATGCTGCTGTGTGCTGAGTCCAGTGTGCTGGGTGTAGTGCATGCTGCTGTGTGCTGAGTCCAGTGTGCTGGGTATAGTGCATGCTGCTGTGTGCTGTGTCTATTGCACTGGATATAGTGCATACTGTTGTGTACTGTGTCCAGTGCGCTGTGTGTATTGCATTGGGTATAGTGCATACTGTTGTGTACTGTGTCCAGTGCCCTAAGTATAGTGCATGCTGCTGTGTTGTCATGTACCTGGTAGGAGTCTGAAATGACAAGGTCAGCCTCTCTTGTATCTCCAGCATAAGCCCCCCTGAAGGTGGAACAGATGGTGGCTAGGGTCAGGAGGAACACGAGTGCCTGTAAGTATTGCTTGCAGAACTTGCTGGTGGAGTTGCAGCCTTGGAAGTTCAGGCAGAGCATCAGGTAAGGAGCTGGATCCAGGGGAACTGGAATGACAAGCAGCCAGCACAGGTACACAGAGACAGCATTGAGCCAAGCAGGAAACAGGAGCGAGGTCACAAGGATAGCCGTGTTCGGTAGCAGGCGGGCAGCGAGGTACAGAGGTAAGAGAAACAAAGGAACCACGCTCTTATATCATAAATTACTTGTCATGAATCACCATAGTGAATAAACAAATAAATCTTCATTAATGGGCACCTTCACACTGAGCCGCCCCGCTATTTTAGTCCTTTTACTGTAGTTTTAGCTGTGCTTTTCGGCCACTAGCGGGGCCCTTTTAACCCCCATTAGCGGCCGAAAAAGGTTTAAAAGCGCTGCTTTGGCGACGTTGCCCATTGATTTCAATTGGCAGGGTCGCTTTAGAAGCGGTGTATACACCGCTCTTAAAGCGACTCAAAGATGCTACTTGCAGGACTTTGAGTCACTTTAGGATCGGTGTATACACTCTGGGGTCTCTGGGGACCCTGATGTATAGGGGGATCTCTGGGACCGTGATGTATGGGGGGCTTTTTGGGGACCCTGATGTATGGGGGGGCTCTCTGGGACCCTGATGTATGGGGGGGCTCTTTAGGGACCCTGATGTATGGGGGGCTGTTTGGGGACCCTGATGTATGGGGGGCTCTCTGGGGACCCTGATGTATGGGGGGCTCTCTGGGGACCCTGATGTATGGGGGGGCTCTCTCGGGACCCTAATGTATGGGGGGCTCTCTGGGGACCCTGATGTATGGGGGGGCTCTCTGAGACCCTGATGTATGGGGGGCTCTCTGGGACCCTGATGTATGGGGGCTCTCTGGGGACCCTGATGTATGGGGGGCTTTCTGGATACCCTGATGTATGGGGGGGCTCTCTCGGGACCCTGATGTATGGGGGGCTCTCTGGGGACCTTGATGTAAGGGGAGGCTCTCTGGGGACCCAGATCTATGGGGGGCTCTCTGGGGACTCGGATGTATGGGGGGCTCTCTGGGACCCTGATGTATGGGGGGGCTCTCTGTGGACCCTGATGTATGGGGGGCTCTCTGGGGACCCTGATGTATGGGGGGGGCTCTCTCGGGACCCTGATGTATGGGGGGCTCTCTGGGGACCCTGATGTATGGGGGGGCTCTCTCGGGACCCTGATGTATGGGGGGCTCTCTGGGGACCCTGATGTAAGGGGAGGCTCTCTGGGGACCCAGATCTATGGGGGGCTCTCTGGGGACTCGGATGTATGGGGGGCTCTCTGGGACCCTGATGTATGGGGGGGCTCACTGGGACCCTGATGTATGGGGGGCTCTCTGGGGACCCTGATGTAAGGGGAGGCTCTCTGGGGACCCAGATCTATGGGGGGCTCTCTGGAGATCCGGATGTATGGGGGGCTCTCTGGAGATCCGGATGTATGGGGGGCTCTCTGGGACCCTGATGTATGGGGGAGCTCTCTGGGACCCTGATGTATGGGTGGGGACCCTGATGTATGGGGGGCTCTCTGGGACCCTGATGTATGGGTGGGCTCCCTGGGGACACTGATGTATGGGGGCTCTTTGGGGACCCTGATGTATGGGGGGCTCACTGGGACCCTGATGTATGGGGGGCTCTCTGGGGACCCTGATGTATGGGGGGCTCTTTGGGGACCCTGATGTAAGGGGAGGCTCTCTGGGGACCCAGATCTATGGGGGGCTCTCTGGAGATCCGGATGTATGGGGGGCTCTCTTGGACCCTGATGTATGGGGGGGGCTCTCTGGGACCCTGATGTATGGGTGGGCTCCCTGGGAACCCTGATGTATGGGGGCTCTTTGGGGACCCTGATGTATGGGGGGCTCTCTGGGACCCTGATGTATGGGGGGCTCTCTGGGACCCTGATGTATGGGGGGCTCTCTGGGGACACTGATCTATGGGGGACTCTCTGGGGACCCTGATGTATGGGGGCTCTCTGGGGACCCTGATGTATGGGGGGCTCTCTGGGACCCTGATGTATGGGGGGCTCTCTGGGACCCTGATCTATGGGGTGGATCTCTAGGGACCCTGATGTATTGGGGGGGCTCTCTGGGGACCCAGATCTATGGGGGCTCTTTGGGGACACTGATCTATGGGGGGACTCTCTGGGGACCCTGATGTATGGAGCGGCATTCTGGGGACCCTAATGTAAGAGGGTCTCTCTGGAGACCCTTATGTAAGGAAGAGGCTCTCCTATGACCCTGATGTATGGGGGGGGGGGGCTCTCTGGGGACCCTGATGTATGGGGGACTCTCTGGGGACACTGATGTATGAGGGGCTCTCTGGGGACCCTGATGTATAGGGGGCTCTCTGGGGACCCTGATGTATGGAGGGGCTCTTTGGGGACCCTGATTTATGGGGGCTCTTTGGGGACCCTGATGTATGGGGGGCTCTCTGGGGACCCTGATGTATGGGGGGGCTCTCTGGGGACCCTGATGTATGGGGGGCTCTCTGGGGACCCAGATCTATGGGGGGCTCTCTGGGGACCCAGATCTTTTTGATGCTTTGTACCCTTGCAAAAGTTTTAATTAATTGTTTGTGAGTATGGTTTACAATTTTTCTTACAACCTATTCCCAATCCATGTATGCTGTGTATAGCAGTGATGCTAATTGACCACAGGGGGGCACTGATTCTTAGTTCAGTTAAGCTGAATGATATTGGAGCCGCGCTGTGGGCGTTAACATGGTGTCATGCATTGGGGATGGCTAAGATGTTCCCGCCGGCGGGAACTTTAATTCATGTTAGCTCCGGTCTCTATGGCAACAACCAATAGCTGAGCGTCCCTGTAGACGTGACCGTTATGTAAGGCGCGTGCGCATGCCGGCGTACGTACCCCTGATGACGTCAATTGTGATGAAACGGCGTAGGGTCGCCACGTACGCTCGTATTGCGCATGCGCACCCACTATTCCTCTGTCCATAGACCAAACGGAGCCAAACTTTACACCTTGCAAGGTCTGTTCTTTTTTTTTTGTAATGTGGATCTTTTAATGAATAAATCCTCTGGAAACCTCTGCACTATTGGAGTCTCCTTTTGTTTTTCCACTGCCATCCGGATGCCTGTCTAACCCCCTGGTAATTGAGGGCTGAAGGGAACGATTGCCATACAGGAGAAAGACACAGCTTTAAAGTGACATCCACCGGAAGCTGATGACAACTGACAGCACCAAGGCTGTCCTCCTAAGCTCAGTCTGACCCCCCTGAATAAGGACGGTCACTGGCTTTTTGGTAAACCTCCCCTCTTATTCCATTTGTGGTGATGGTGACGGGTTACACGAAAAACCAATGAACACATTTTGGAACTCACTTGGGACATTCTTTATATGAATTACTTATATGAATCATTTTTTATATTTATATATATTGGATCATCAGGACTTTTTTACACATGAACACTTTCTTTTGATTGAAGATTGTTTTCTCCGATCACAATATTATTTGGTTTAATATTTATTTATTTGTATACCATTCACACAATATTTTTTGGTTTAATATTTATTTATTTGTATACCATCCAGCGCTGCACTTTTTTCCTTTTTCCATATCACTTTGTGCCCTATACCGGGGTTATTTAGTGTCCAGCTGCAGGAGTATCTTCATGATATTTTCATATTATTATTTATCATCACTTACTCACTTTCTAGCACAATTTTTTTTGTTTAAATTGTTAATATGAATACACCGTGGCTGGCCGGGAGTGATGCGGCAAATGAATCCGCCTATACCCGAAAATGAAGAAATAGTCTGCTCTCTGTCCCCCGACTCCCACTGGTGTGAAGGATTTGGGAGTCCCCACCTACTCTACCTCGCCCCTCTCCCCCAGTTTCCTCCAGCTCTAGTTGCCCAGCTTGGTGGTGCCCAGGAGGAAGGGAGAGGACCAGATGTACCAGCGGTGCTCAGCTGGTCCCAGGCTCCCAGCTCCATGAGGAACCACCTACAGGAGAAGCATTGCAACCAGGTAGAAGAAGCTGCCCAGACCAGGTACCGGGGGGGACTAACAATGCTGAATTTGAACAGGCGAGGCTGCGTTGCTGGGTACACACGAGGCTGCATTCCTGGGCACAGGTGATGCTGCATTTCTGGGCACAGGTGACACTGCATTCCTGGGCACAGGTGATGCTGCATTCCTGGGCACAGGTGATGCTGTATTCTTGGGCACAGGTGAGGTTGCATTGCTGGGCACAGGTGAGGCTGCATTGCTGGGCACATGTGACACTGCATTCCTGGGCCCAGTGATGCTGCATTCCTGGGCACATGTGATGCTGCATTCCTGGGTACAGGTGAGGCTGCATTCCTAGATACAGGCGAGGGGACTTTGCTGGGCACTGGTGAGATTAAATTCCTGGGCACTGGTGAGGCTGTATTCCTGGTCACAGGTGAGGCTGCATTGCTGGGCACAGGTGAATCTGCATTCCTGGGCACAGGTGAGGCTGAATTGCTGGGCACAGGAGAGGCGGAATTTGTGGGCACAGGTGAGGCTGAATTCCTGGGCACAGGTGAGGCTGAATTCCTGGGCACAGGTGAGGCTGAATTCCTGGGAACAGGTGAGGGTGCATTGCTGGGCACAGGTGAGGCTGCGGTGCTGGGCACAGGTGAGGCTGCATTGCTGGGCTTATGTGACTCTGCATTCCTGGGTACAGGTGAGGTTACATTCCTGGGTACAGGTGAGGCTACATTCCTGGGTACAGGTGAGGCTGCTTGCTGGTCACTGGTGAGGTTGCATTCCTGGGCACTGGTGAGGCTGAATTCCTGGGCACAGGTGAGGCTGCATTCCTGGGCACAGGCGAGGCTGAATTCCTGGGCACAGGTGAGGCTGAATTCCTGGGCATAGGTGAGGCTGCATTGCTGGGCACAAGTGAGGCTGCATCCTGGGCACATGTGATGCTGCATTCCTGGGTACAGGTGAGGCTGCATTCCTGGGCACAGGTGAGGCTGCATTCCTGGGCACAGGTGAGGCTGCATTCCTGGGCACAGGTGAAGCTGCATTCCCGGGCACAGGTGAGGCTGCATTGGTGGGCACTGGTGAGGCTGCATTGGTGGGCACTGGTGAGGCTGCATTCCCGGGCACAGGTGAGGCTGCATTTCTGGGCACAGGTGACACTGCATTCCTGGGCACTGGTGATGCTGCATTCCTGGGCACAGGTGATGCTGTATTCTTGGGCACAGGTGAGGTTGCATTGCTGGGCACAGGTGAGGCTGCATTGCTGGGCACATGTGACACTGCATTCCTGGGCCCAGTGATGCTGCATTCCTGGGCACATGTGATGCTGCATTCCTGGGTACAGGTGAGGCTGCATTCCTAGATACAGGCGAGGGGACTTTGCTGGGCACTGGTGAGATTAAATTCCTGGGCACTGGTGAGGCTGTATTCCTGGTCACAGGTGAGGCTGCATTGCTGGGCACAGGTGAATCTGCATTCCTGGGCACAGGTGAGGCTGAATTGCTGGGCACAGGAGAGGCGGAATTTGTGGGCACAGGTGAGGCTGAATTCCTGGGCACAGGTGAGGCTAAATTCCTGGGAACAGGTGAGGGTGCATTGCTGGGCACAGATGAGGCTGCGGTGCTGGGCACAGGTGAGGCTGCATTGCTGGGCACAGGTGAGGCTGCATTCCTGGGCTCATGTGACTCCGCATTCCTGGGTACAGGTGAGGTTACATTCCTGGGCACAGGTGAGGCTGAATTCCTGGGCACAGGTGAGGCTGAATTCCTGGGAACAGGTGAGGCTGAATTCCTGGGAACAGGTGAGGGTGCATTGCTGGGCACAGGTGAGGCTGCGGTGCTGGGCACAGGTGAGGCTGCATTGCTGGGCACAGGTGAGGCTGCATTCCTGGGCTCATGTGACTCCGCATTCCTGGGTACAGGTGAGGTTACATTCCTGGGTACAGGTGAGGCTACATTCCTGGGTACAGGTGAGGCTGCTTGCTGGTCACTGGTGAGGTTGCATTCCTGGGCACTGGTGAGGCTGAATTCCTGGGAACAGGTGAGGGTGCATTGCTGGGCACAGGTGAGGCTGCGGTGCTGGGCACAGGTGAGGCTGCGGTGCTGGGCACAGGTGAGGCTGCATTGCTGGGCACAGGTGAGGCTGCATTCCTGGGCTCATGTGACTCCGCATTCCTGGGTACAGGTGAGGTTACATTCCTGGGTACAGGTGAGGCTACATTCCTGGGTACAGGTGAGGCTGCTTGCTGGTCAATGGTGAGGTTGCATTCCTGGGCACTGGTGAGGCTGAATTCCTGGGCACAGGTGAGGCTGAATTCCTGGGCACAGGCGAGGCTGAATTCCTGGGCACAGGTGAGGCTGAATTCCTGGGCACAGGTGAGGCTGCATTGCTGGGCACAGGTGAGGCTGCATTCCTGGGCACATGTGATGCTGCATTCCTGGGCACAGGTGAGGCTGCATTCCTGGGCACAGGTGAGGCTGCATTCCTGGGCACAGGTGAAGCTGCATTCCCGGGCACAGGTGAGGCTGCATTGGTGGGCTGCATTGATGGGCACTGGTGAGGCTGCATTGATGGGCACTGGTCAGGCTGCATTGCTGGGCACTGGTCAGGCTGCATAGAGGGGCACTGGTGAGGCTGCATAGATGGTCACTGCTGAGCCTTGCATTCTTTATGTAGTGCACTCCTGCACTCTGTTTTTTCTCTATCTTAACTTCATAACATTTGGTAGTCATATCTCAAAACATTCTAATGCCGCGTACACACAAGCAGAATTTTGCTCCAGCTTGGCTTACATACACACGGTCACACAAAAGTTCGCTGAACTTTCGACCGTCAAGAACGCGGTGACGTACAACACTACGTCGAGCCGAGAAAATCAAGTTCAATGCCTCCGAGCATGCGTCAAATTGTTTCCGAGCATGCGTAGGAATTTTGCACGTCGGAATTGGTACAGACAATCGGAATTTCCGATTGTAACTTTTTCCGAACGAAAAATTGAGAACCTGCTCTTAATCTTTTGCTGGCGGGAATTTGGCCAGCAAAAGTCCGATGGAGCATACACACGGTCGCATTTTCCAACCATAATCTCTCATCGGTCTTTTGCTGGCCGAATTTCCCTTCATTTGAGCCCAGTCTTGCCACACAGATTTACTTGAGGCCTGAGCAATCCTCTTTTATTGTTCAGTTAGAGAAATCTTGACAAAGTCTTGAAAACTTTGTCAAAAAACGCCCCCTTGCTGTGAGTGACAGGTGATTTACATATCTCATGTACTAGCCTGAGACAGGTTATCGTCAGATCACTGGATGTTCTACTCTGCCCAGCTCTGACTACATGTCCCCTAAATCACTTGTCTGTCTATAGTCTGCTGACTGTTCACTGCATCCCATGATGAGAAACATCCAGTCAAAACACAGTAAAGCTGGGAGAGCTGGAGGGCAGGGGAGAGGGATGTGAATTGTGAACTTTTTACACAGGATGTGCCTGTCTCAGGCTAGTGCATGATATGTAAATCACCTGTCACTCACAGCAAGGGGGCGTTTTTGACAAAGCCTCAAGTAAATCTGTGTGGCAAGACTGGGCTCAAATGAAAGGAAATCTTATTCTCTACATTATGACATAAAAAAAAAAAAAATGCCTCTCCCAGATCTGTATTCCAAATGGCAGGTTCCAATTTATCAGGGTGGATGTTCACACTCAGCGTATTTATGTAAGGGATGAAAAAGAATCTCCCATAGCGCAGTATCATATGAACAAACTGATTTATTAATTAAGCCAAATGGGCACTTACAATGATAAAATGAAAAAAACGGTAGATCTGTAATTTTAGCGGCATTACAGGCGCCTCTTACATCACGTCCGGTTCTCTCAGCTTCCGGTTAATCCCTATGCATTATGACACACCACGTGTCTTCACCAGGGGAACCGGATTGGTTCTAAGCCAAATCTATGTGAAGAAACAGGAAGTGCGTTGTTGGCCATTTTGTTAGAGTCCTGTCTCCAACATAGGCACGGCCATTTTTGCTTAGTTTATAAACAGATATAATCCTATGTTATATTAATAGTGGCAGCCATGTTTTTGGTGAATAAATTAACTGATTATAGGATTACATATATTCATGATACGACACATTTATTGTTAAAAATTATTATAGTAATTAAAAAAGTAATTTAAAATGATTAAAAAAATGATTAAAAAAAAGGTGGTTTGTATTTATGTTAAATCCCGAAAAATGGCATAAATAAAAGTAAGTGTATGGGCAGCGGTACAATTTTTGTGTTATCACTCTAATCCATCATAGAGATACCTAAATCACTTAAATGTTTTTTTTTAAATGAGAAGAATGTGTATCCAAACAATAAATAAATAGCTCACAATGCATAAAACCGGAAATGTTGTATAGAGGGGGTATAAATAACTTCATATTAAAAATTACTTAAAAAAACTATTCAGATCAAATTCTACATTGAGTCCATCTGGCACTAAAGTATGGAGAGAGTGTATCCATTTGGATTCCTTCTGGCTGATAAACCTAAATTTATGAGCTCCGCTTCATGGTCTCTTATATTTCTCGATACCCCAAAATATTAATTGTGAGGGGTCCATGTTATGTGCCTGTAGAAAATGTCTGCTTACATTGTGTTTTGGGAACCCGTTTAGAATGTTTTGGAGATGTTCCCTCATTCTGACCATCAATGTTCTTTTTGTCCTACCGACATACTGTAAATTACAACTGCATTGTATAATGTAGACTACTCCCTCTGTGTGAAAACGAATAAAGTCTTTAATGGGGTCATTTTGACCTGTTTGAGAGGATTTAAATTAATATCTTTTAATTTGCGGTTCTTAGAGTGTCAACATACGAAACACTGCTTACAGGGATAAAACCCTTTTCCTGTAAAAAATGTGTAACCACTTGGAGGCGGTGGTTCCACTACATTTTTCACAATAATATCCTGCAATGTGGGAGCCCTCTTGTACACCACATTGGGTGTTTCTGGTAAGATTTGTTTCAAATATCTATCGTTGTTCAGTATGTGCCAGTGTTTCTTTATTAATTTCTCCACTTCTTTATGTTGGACATTAAAATCTAAAACTATAAAAGGTGCATCCATATTTCGTTGACACATGTTTTTTCCTTGTAGCATCTTTGTTCTATCCATTGATTTTACTACATTGATTTGTTTGTTGATGAACTCTTCAGAATATCCTTTTATCTTGAATCTATTTCCTAGTAATGCTGCTTGGGAGATAAAAATCCTCTTCATTCGTGCAGTTTCTCCTAATCCTAACCAATTGGCCTTTAGGAATATTAAATAACCAAGTTTTAAAATGGCAGCTACTCATTGATAAATAGCTATTATTATCTATATTTTAAAGTGCGTTTTTGTGATCATTTGGTCTCCTACCAAGGTAATATTGAGATCCAGAAAGTTTACCTGTTTGTCACTTATATTCCAAACCAATTTAATATTTTTATCATTCTGATTAAGTTGGCATAGAAAGTTTTCCAATGTTTCTCTGCTCCCATTCCATACGATGATAAGATCATCTATAAATCTTTTGTAAAAGGTCAATTCTGCTGGAGGATTGTCATGATATGCTCTCTCCTCCCATTGTGCCATGAATGCATTTGCTATACTGGGAGCAAATTTGGCTCCCATCGCTATGCCTGTGATTTGTTAATAAAAGGCTTGATTGTGCCAGACTTAAGCCCCATACACACGGTCGGACTTTTTCATGGATTCTGTCCGATCGGACAATGTTGTTGAAAAATCAGACCGTGTGTATGCACCATCGGACAGTGTACGTCGGATTGTCCGACGGACAAAGTCTTATCTCCTGCTGGAAAGATTTGCCGACAACACGGTCCGATCACACCAAATCCGATCGTGTGTACGGTTGTCCGACCGGACAAAGTGCTACGCATGTTCAGATCACATTACAAGACCAAAGCTATTGGCTACTAGCCTCTACGTAGTCCCGTCGTAGGCAACAAACGTCACCACGTTCAGAATGATCGGATTTTCCGACAACTTTGTCCGACCGTGTGTACGCAAAACCAACATCAGACAAAGTATGACGAACAGGATCCGACCGACCTGGTCCGCGGATTGTCCGACCGTGTGTATGGGGCTTTAGTTGTATTTTAAACAAAATTCGATACATTTCACTAAAAATTTCCTTTGTTTGCATATAAGGGTCGTGCATTCTCTTAATAGCTATTTTTTAACATTATTGCACAGTCACTATTTTTGTAAGCATTATTTACACAGTGGATATACACATACATGTATGTATACCTCATGATTGTAGTAAAGTTCAATTAGTTGCGCTGATCACTTTTTTAATTTTTACCCATTTTTTTGCAGTGGCAGTAAAAAATGCAGCTCTGTCAGTAAATGTCAGGCTTGTCAGTAAAAAAACGTGGTGCCGCTTGTAAATTTTGGCATCTTGCCAGTAAATTTCACTTTGGGGGGTTGGCAACACTGTGCTGGGTATAGTGCATACTGCTGTGTAATGTGTCTAGTGCACTAAGTATAGTGCATGCTGCTGTGTGCTGTGTCCAGTATGCTGTCTCGAATGCACTGGGTATAGTGCATACTGCGGTGTAATGTGTCCAGTGCACTGGGTATAGTGCATACTGCTGTGTAATGTGTCCAGTGCACTGGGTATAGTGCATACTGCTGTGTAATGTGTCCACTGTCCAGTGCACTGGGTATAGTGCATACTGCTGTGTAATGTGTCCACTGTCCAGTGCACTGGGTATAGTGCATACTGCTGTGTAATGTGTCCAGTGCACTGGGTATAGTGCATACTGCTGTGTAATGTGTCCAGTGCACTGGGTATAGTGCATACTGCTGTGTAATGTGTCCAGTGTCCAGTGCACTGGGTATAGTGCATACTGCTGTGCACTGTGTTCAGTGTGCTGACTATAGTGCATGCTGCTGTGCGCTGTGTCTTCTGTTTTGTTATGCTACGTGTTGCTGTGTCCAGTGTGCAGGGCACAATGAATGCTGGTGTGAGCATTGTCCTGCATGCTGGCTATGATGTGATGCTGTTAGCTGTGTCTAGTATGCTGAAAATTCTGGAAGACGGAGAGCCAGGGGGCCCTGTCATATTGATGTGGAGCTTCATCACACATAGTTCCCCCCACCTGGTGGTTGTCAATACATTTTCTTTGCAGAAATTTGTAATACCGAGTTGTCATATAAATGATCTTTCTGAGGTCAGCAATACAGTAATTGACACTGAGGACCTCAGCATTTCTAATTTTGACATCCCCTAATGGAAATATCCAAACCATCTGACTGACAACAGTATCGCTAATCCACATGAGAAGATGTCATTATTTGTTGCTGGGGCTGTAATTGTAGAGTATCCTTAAAGGTCTTTACTAAATGAAGCAATGAATAATTTGCAAAGCAAAGTCAACCTGTAAAACCATTTAGAAATCATATTTTACTGATTTGACTGCAGTAAATGGCTAACAGCTGAAAGAGAATTTATAGTGTATGTTCAGTGCACTTATTTTTAGTTACCGTAAAGTAATTTTTGATGTCCTTTCATATTTTTACACAGTGGGAAAAATGTCTTTGAAGTAGATACGTTTTAAATGTTTTTGCAAAATACCATTTAGTTTACTAAAGCACTATATATCATATACAATTGCCTTTTTTGATTTGTTTTTTTAACAAGGTAATTTATTTGTTTTTTAAGTCTTTTTATCCATTTCCGGACCAGCCACCGCAGTTATACTGCGACAGGTTGGCTCGGCTGGGCGAAGCGTAGTAGCTGTACGGCAGCCACGATGATCAGATTCGCTTCAGAACCGATCAGTCTCCAGGCCAATGATTTCTGGCCTGGACTTGCTGATCGATTCTGGCAAATGAAATCCTCCCCTGCCTGTGTAAGTGTAAACACAGGCAGGGGAAGTGATGCCATCTCCCCTTGTGGAATTCTTTTCCATTCCAGAGAGAGAAGAGAAGACATCTCAGTACACATAGGCACGATTGTCACCCCCGATCATCCCCCCGGTCGCCCCCCCCCCCACAGTTAACCCCTTCACTCCCTGTCACTGTGTCACCCAGTGCAATGTTCATTTTTTTTTTTAGCACTGTACTGGTGTCATTTGTGACAATAATCAGTGTTAGGCTACTTAGTGGTAGGCACAAGGTTTAGACCATTGATCACCCCCTGTCACCAGTGATCACTGTATTCATGTCACGGGTGACGCTGGTTAGCTAGTTATTTTTTTATAGCACCAGGGCACCCTCTGTATATTACCTAAATAAAGGTTTACCCCCCTGATCACCCGGCGGGTGATATCAGTTAGGTTTTAGCATCAGTCAGGGTCTGCGTCGCCCCAGGCAGCATCAGATTAGTGCCAGTAGCGCCAACACCCATGCACGCACCATACACTTCCCTTAGTAGTATAGTGTCTGAACAGATCTATATCTGATCCTTTTTTGGGGGGGGGGGGGGGGGCGCAAACAAACTGAAAAATACTGAAACCCCTCCTCCCATCAATTGCAGCCTCACTGTGCCCATCAATTGCAGCCATTGTACCAATCAAACCCTGCCACTGTGCCCATCAAACGCAGCCACTTGTGCCTGTCATATGCAGCCACTTGTGCCCATGATATGCAGCCACTTGTGCCCATCATATGCAGCCACTTGTGCCTATCAAACGCAGCCATTGTGCCAATCAAACCCAGCCATTGTGCTCATCAAATCCAGCCACTGTGCCCATCAAACGCAGCCACTTGTGCCCATCATATGCAGCCACTTGTGCCCATCATATGCAGCCACTTGTGTCTATCATATTCAGCCCAGGACCCCCCCCCCCCCCCCCCCCACTCGCGGCTCTGGCAGCACCCCCAACCCCCCCTGCGTGCGGCTCTGACAGAGGGGACTTTCGCAGTAGCTCCTCTCCAATGCACCAGAGCAGCAGCGACCTCTGCTCCATCATGTGTCTCCTCCGCACCTCTTCCTAAGCGCCAGGCATCCAATAGGGTGGCCTGGCGCTTTGGCCAATCAGGAAACAGGTCTGACGCCCTGCCTCCTGTAATGTATTTGCTATCATCACACAATTGGGTGGGATCAGGGGGCACTCTCTAAACCCCAAGCCAACCCTATTTTGAAAAATATATGCTAAATATGTAAACTCGTGCTAATGGTGGTCTCCGACGGAGACTCTTTACCACGTGATCAGCCGTGTGAAATCACGGCAGATCACAGTGTAAATAGGAAGAGCCGGTGATCGGCTTTTCCTCACTCGTGTCTGTCAGACGCGAGTAGAGGAGAGCCAATCGGCTGCTCCTCTGACAAGGGGCCTGTGCTGATCGCTTATCAATGGACCACCAGGGACGCCACCAGACCACCAGGGATGCCCAGCACCAGGTATGCCACCCTAGACCACCAGGGATGCCAATCAGTGCCCACAATGGATGCCAATCAGTGCCCACAATGGGCATCACTGATTGGCAAGCATTATTGTTTGGCACTGATTGGCAACCATCAGTACAATATATTACAACACAATGCCGCCTATCAGTGCCCATCCATGCCACCTATCAGTGCCCATCCGTGCTGCCTATCAGTGCCCATTCATGCCGCATATCAGTGCCCATCCATGCCGCCTATCAGTGCCCATCCATGCCCATCTGTGCCGCCTATCCATGTCCATCTGTGCCGCCTATCCATGCCCATCTATGCTGCCTATCCATGCCAATCCGTGCCAGCTATCAGTGTCAATTTGTGCCACCTATCAGTGTCCATCCGTGTCGCCCATCAGTGCCACCTAACAGTGCCGCCTATCAGTGCCACATATCAGTGCCCATCAATGTCACCTCAGCAGTGCCACTTCATTAGTGCCACCTAATCGATGCCCATCAGTGCCGCCTTATCAGTGCCCATCAGTGAAGGAGAAAACGTACTTATTTACAAAGTTTTAATACTGAAACAAACAAAAACATATTTTTTTTCAAAAATTTCGGTATTTTTTTATTTGTTTAGCAAAAAATAAAAACCATAGAGGTGATCAAATACCACCAAAAGAAAGCTCTATTTATGGGAAAAAAATGATAAAAATTTAATTTGGGTACAGTGTAGTATGACCGCGCAATTGTCATTCAAACTGCGACAGCGCCGAAAGCTCAAAATTGGTCTGGGCAGGAAGGTGTTTAAGTGCCCAGTATGGAGGTGGTTAAAATTAAAAAAAGTGTTTTTTTTCCCAAAAAATTGCATTTGAAAAATTGCTGCGCAAATACTGTGTGAAAAAAAAAAATTGCAAAACCCACCATTTTAATCTGTAGGGCCTTTGCTTTAAAAATATATAATGTTTAGGGGTTCAAAGTAATTTTCTAGCATTTTCATGTAAACAAAAAGTGTCAGAAAGGGCTTTGTCTTCAAGTGGTTAGAAGAGTGGGTGATGTGTGAAATAAGCTTCTAATGTTGTGCCATGCCAGGACAGTTCAAACCCCCCCCCCCCCCCCCCCCCCCCCACGCCCCCCCCCCCCCCCCCCCCCCAAGTTAACCTTTTTGGAAAGTAGACACCCCAAACTATTTGCTGAGAGGCATGTTGAGTCCATGGAATATTTTATATTTTGCCACAAGTTTCGGGAAAATAACAAACTTTTTTTTTTTTTTTGCACAAAGTTGTCACTAAATGATATATTGCTCAAACGTGCCATGGGCATACGTGGAATTACACCCCAAAATCCATTCTGCTGCTTCTCTTGAGTATGGGGATACCACATGTGTGAGACTTTTTGGGAGCCTAGCCGTGTACAGGACCCCGAAAACCAATTACCACCTTCAGGCTTTCTAAGGGCGTAAAATGGTGATTTTACTTCCTCACTACCTATCACAGTTACGGAGACCCTGAAATATAAAAGATAGCACAAAACCCCCACAAATGACCCCACTTTGGAAAATAGACACTCCAAGTGTTTCTGGTAAAAAGCCTAGGCTTTTTGACATGCACAGCTCTCTCTCCAGGAAGAGAGGGGGGTGAGTCATAAGAGGGCCAATGAGAGCTGCAGGGCTGCAGAGCTGGAGGTGTGCCTTTGTGTGTCTGTGTAAATCCAGGAAGCGAACAGGCAGCAGCTTCAGCTGCCCACAGTTAAAATGGATGCAGCCAGACTCAGTGGAGAGAGATTTCTGCAGCATATTTGCCAAGTACAGAATCACAGTATATATAAAATAATATGCAAAGTGGTTTGAGGGAAGCTTCAGAATGGCAAAGATGTTTTTATTACAAATTATGTGAGCAGACTGCAGTTTCTCTTTAAGGACTGGTAACAACAGTGGACCATGCTTGTGTGTTTTAACCAGTTCCCTACCGCCGCATAGTAAAATGACGGTGGCAGGAACCCTTCCTCCCTCCTAGTGGAGCATCATATGATGTCCTCGGCTTCCCGGCATTGTGGAGAGCACGCGTTTGCCGCATCAGTGGGGACTCGAGGGGCGTGCCTGGCGGCCGCAATGTCCGCCGGGCACCCGCGAAAGCTCATCACAGAGCAGGGACGTGGATCTGTGTGTGTAAACACACAGATCCACGTCCTGTCAGGGAGAGGAGAACTGATCGGTCTCCTCCCCTCATCAGTCCCCTCCCCCCACAGTTAGAATCACCCCCTAGGACACACATTTAACCCCATTCAGCGCCCCCTAGTGTTAACCCCTTCCCTCCCAGTCACATTTACACAGTAATCAATGCATTTTTATAGCACCGATCACTGTATAAATGTGAATAGTCCCAAAATAGTGTCAAAAGTGTCCGATGTGTCTGTCGCAGTCACGATAAAAATTGCAGATCGCCACCATTAGTAGTAAAAATAAAATGTTATAATAAAAATTACAAATCTATCCCCTATTTTGTAGATGCTATAACTTTTGCGCAAACCAATCAATATACGCTTATTGGGATTTTTTTTTGCAAAAATATGTAGAAGAATACATATCGGCCTAAACTGAGGAAAAAAAAAAATATTTTTTTAAATTGTATATTTATTATAGCAAAAAGTTATAAATATTGTGTTTTTTTTTTTCAAAAATGTTGCTCTTTTTTTGTTTATAACGCCAAAAAATTAAAAACGCAGAGATGATCAAATACCACTAAAAGAAAGCTCTATTTGTGTGGAAAAAAAGTAATTTGGGTACAACGTTGCATGACCGTGCAATTGTCATTCTAAAGCCTCATACACACGATCGGACCGTGGACCAACTTTCCTGTGGATTTTTGTCCAAAGGGCGTTGGCCCCAAGTTGGTATTGCATACACACGGCAGGACATTTTCAGCCAACTTTCACCAAATCACTTGTTTTTTTTGCTCTTTACCGCCACCTTTGGTCAACTTCTGTATTGTTGTCTGATCTTTTGCATTGTTTCTGCATTGGTTTGTACAAAAGTCCGTTGGTTTTGTGTACACGCGGTTGGACTTTGGTCCATCGGACTTTTGTTGGCAGAAAGTTGGTCCGTTCGCACAGCCAACAAAAGTCCGATGAAACCTGGAAAAAGTTGGTCCGATGGAGCGTACACACGGTCGGATGTTGGTCCAAAACAGCTAATTTGCATGTTGGTTGTCAAAAAGTCTGATCGTGTGTACGGGCCTATAGTGTGACAGCGCTGAAAGCTGAAAATTGGCCTGGGCTATCAGATTTTAAAATTAACCTGCAAAAGTCAGAAGCGCTGAACATCTCTCTCACTCCTGGCGCACAAGCCTCCCTCAGTAGCAACTTTCCCTTCCGGTGGGCCCCTCAGGCTATCCAATATTTGGGCACTAAGATCCCCTCGGATTTGCACCTCGTCTACCAACTTAATTTCAAGCCAATCCTGAGTATTTTTGCCTCAGACCTGGACAGGTGGAAGAGCCTGGCGGTTTCATGGTTTGGTAGATGTTATGTCCTAAAAATTAACATTATGCAGAGACTGCTTTACCTCTTACAAGCACTGCCAGTTGGGATACCTTGGGACTTCTTTCGAATGCTACACGCAATCTTTATTAGATATGTATGGCAGGGCAAGCCCTCACGGCTCAAGAGATCTCTCCTACAATGACCAAAATCCAAAGGGGGAGTCGGGCTTCCCGACCCAGCCTTGTATTACACAGCAGTCCACATGAATAGAGTAGTGAACTGGTGCAGACGCAGACACTTACAGCACAAGTTATGGGTCAGTCTAGAACAGGAAGCAATACTGTTCCCCCTTGGGGGTTTGCCCTGGAGTGGAACCCACTCTTCCAGACTCTCTTTTTCCCACCCATTGGTTGAGCGATAGCGGAGATGCCCAGCTTTCCCTCCCCGTTGACACCTATAATTGAACACCCGGACTGTCCACTGGGCATATCCGATAGATCCTTTCGGCTCAACCCAGATCAGAGCCTAGTCAGAGCCTCCCTCTTTTTAGGACCGTCTGAATGGAGCGACCTATCAAGCATATACCCTAGCTTTAATTCTTCCATTCTGGGAAAATGGAGGACTCTGCACTATCACACTTCCTCAGATCTCTTCCAGAGATTGGAGGCTTCCGCAGACAACTTACGTCCATTGAAGAATTATGCCTGGGAGAAGAACCAATACGGAAATCTCTTTCTTACTCATACAACATTTTTTTGACTCACACGTCCCAACAGGATCCCCCATACCTGAGAAAGTGGGAGAAAGATCTTAATACCATGTTCACAGAAGATCAAAAAAATCTAATCAAGTCCTCCTTGTGTAGCAAATACCAAGAAATCACCTACAAAGTGTTGACGCGTTGGTACAGGACCCCTTCTGTGCTAGCATCCATATTCCCGGGACATAGCCCTCTGTGCTGGAGATGTGGCACACAGACTGGCACATTATTTTACATCTTTTGGGAATGGCTACAACTACCAGCAGATGGTTAGGTGTAGTGTTTGGTGCCAACACACAGGCAATCATAAGTCCCCCTTACACGCTGATAGCACTTGATCTGGTCTGAATTAGATTGCTTACACTTTTAAACTGTGAATGTTGGAGTGAGGTGTCACTCCGCAGGGAAATGGTCTGTGTATGATGGTGTGGTAGCATAGCTCCCAACTGTCCCTGATTTGGAGGGACTGTCCCTGATTTGGAGAAATGTCCCTCTGTCCCTCATTTCACCTAATTTGTCCCTCATGTTGGTCTGATCTATATAGTTGTATATAAAATGCACGTTTTATCTTTCAAAAAGTGTTACCCAGTGCTAAACCTTTCTTCCAAATTCAAAAATGGTGCATCTGTACATTTTAAAAGCCAATATTAAGGAATAGTAGTGGTAAAAAAAGTCCTTGTGGATTTAATTAACCTTTTTTTTGGTTAATTCTCCTTTAAGGGGGTGTGGCAGGGGGCGTGTCCTATGCCTACATACATTTGTTAGTAGGTGTCCCTCATTCCCATCTCAAAATGTTGGGAGGTATGGTGGTAGTAATAACAAGGAACCACTTCATTATTTACTCCATGTAAAAGTTATTTTGTGCTTGCTTTAAGTGTTTATCTTGGATGCACACAATACCCATACCTCCACTCCAGGGAAGTGGAATGTGTATGATGGTGTGGTAATAATAACAATGGACCACTTGAACATTGTGTGTATATTGGAACTGGCTATCTTGGATGCACATAATATCTGGAACCCACTACCTGTGAAACTATTAGATTTACAAGTGCTTGTTTGTATTCCCAGCAGTCTATCTGATTGTGTATGAAACAGACTCCTAGTGTTTTTTGGAAGACTATACAACAGTGGTAGGCAACCTTAAAGAGGTGGAGATCTACCTGAACAACATGGGAGGAGTCAATGATCACTGGACACACTGCTGCCTTCTTACACCTGATTTAAACCTCTAATTGCTGTTGTAGCGGTCACACTTTAACAAGTGTGCGATATAGGTGAACATTTTGTTTTTTTCCCTCAGAAAAGTAATGGGGTTCTGAGGGTTAATTGTACAGGTTTACTTTGGCATCAGTTTGGCTGGGCTGTGCTAGGGTTCTGCCTGGTCATAGGCAGTGATGTAAGTAACTCAGTTAAAATAAACGGAGTTACTTAACGCAGTTACTTAGTTACTTTAGAGGGTAACGAGTAATCTAACTGATTACTCTTCCCCTCATGGTAACTCAGTTTTCATTACTTGGGCGGCGTTACCGCAATTACATCTACCACCCGGGAGGCCCGCCGTGGCCGCGCTGCCTGGCAGTTCGTTCCGCCGCGGGGAGGGGGACTTTCGCCCGCTGAGCTGAGAAGAGGCTGAGAAGAGGCTGAGAAGAGGCTGAGACTCAGAGAGACTGTCAGGACCGCCCCATCCCGCCCCACCTATCCAGAGAGAGAGAATGTAGGGAGGCGGGGCGGACACTGAAAAATGAAGTCAGCTGACCAGCTGATACCAATCGAGTGAAGGGGAGGGTCTCTCTCTCTCTGAAAGGCATCCCTGGAGGCATTCAAGTAAGTGACTGTCTGACAATTCGAATTGCAGTGCAATCGATCCATCCCAAGTCCTTTACCACCTCTGCTTCATACTGATCCCATCCCTACCCACCCACCATCACTTCTACAACAGAGGTGATGGGGGGGATAGGGTAGGGATGAGATCAGTGGTGGTGGGGGATGGGATCAGTAAGAGGCAGAACCACCACTGCCTGCCAGCCCCCCCCCGCCCAAGTACACCACCGCTGCCACCCCCCAAGTACTGTCCACCACCACCACTGCCACCCCCCCCCCCTCAAGTACACCACCACCACTGCCAACCCCCCAAGTACCACCGCTGCCACCACTCAAGTTCCACAGCTGCCACCCCTCAAGTACCACCGCTGCCACCCCTGTCACAGTTACTTTGCTGAGTAACTATTTACTTTTCCAATAACTGAGTTACTAATGCAATTACTTTTTGGGAGAAGTAATTTGTAACTTAACTAATTACTTTTTTAAAGTTAGATGACCAACACTGGTTATAGGTGCAGTGAGGCACTCATGGCAGGCCGAGAACCAGGCCTGGTGGGACGTCTTAGGTACCAATCCTTCCTGGAGCCAGTGGGCACGATTGGCCCTGCTGCGTAGTCTGGGAAGGGGTACTTAAGGTGCTGAAGTCACGTTTTCGGGGTTCGGCCGCAGTCTTGCTTCCTGGTTCTGGACCGGGGTAGCCCCGCGAGGGGTCCCGGGCCTAGGAGCGTTTGCCGTCCCACAAACATGGTCAGTCTGACTAGCCCCATAGACCTGCATGGTCTGGGGTGGGGATCCGTCTGTTCCCGAGTCTCGGAGCTGGTTAGCCCGAGGCCCAGTAACTGAAGGAGGATTCAAGGCGTCCCGGTGTGCTCTCAGTATTGGAGGGGCACCACAGCTCATACAAGTGACCGGGGGAGGACTCTTTGGAGGAGAGCCAACAAGCTGGCATCTCAGTAAGAGCCTGGGAGCTGAGTTGTATGGACACTAAAGAATCCGCACTTCCACAGTACTGCCAAGGAGATAGAGAAAGTTACAGGTACTGAGAGAAAGATTCCTATTCACCTTAGGTTGCAAGTTTATTCTATGTTAGAGACTTTTTGAAAGTTTCCGGATCACATTGTTGGCTGTTAAACCTCTGGCTAGAGGTTTATCTGGCATTGAAGTACCCAGCTGCGAGTGGCTACTCTCTGGGTTAATTAGAGACATTCAGTGGATGTCAGCAGTTCAAGGTGCCTGAGTTTCTTCACCCTTGCCCTCTATTCCTATCTGAGACTGTGTAATGTTGGATGTTACCACTGCAGAATAAAAACCTTCCAAAGGACTTTTTATGTGTCAGCATCCAAAGTTGTTGGGTACTAACCCTGGGAACCCCTGGACATTCACCGACAAGCCAAGAGGAGGTAACTGGTAAGCCCAAAAGTCAAGGCCGCCCCTCAAGGTGTTATGGCCGCTACACTGTACTACCATGTCACCATTGTGTACATTGCACGGCAGTCATGGGTTTAAATCAGGTGATGAGGAGGCAACATATCGCCTCCTCACCACCTGTCAAACGCACTCGGATCACTTTTCAGAGGAGCAACGGTGTCTGCTGCACCTGTGAATGAGCCCTTAATTGCATTTAGGGCTCGTTCACATTTAAAGTTGGAGGGGTGGTAAAACTTATTACAACCAAAGTATGCAGAATACTATCTCTGAACACACAACACATTGAAACTTACAGCAGCAGAAAACCACACCAGGTGCCACTCCTGTCAGCTAAGACCAGGAAACGGAGGCTACAATTTGCACAGGCTCACCAAAATTGTACAATAGAAAATTGGAAAAACGTTGCCTGGTATGATGAGTCTGAATTTCAGCTGCAACATTCAGATGGTAGGGTCAGAATTTGACATAAACAACATGAAAGCATGGATCCATTCTGCCTTGTATCAACAGTTCAGGCAGACTGGTGATGGTGGTGTAATGGTGTGGGGGATATTTTCTTGACGCACTTTGGGCCCTTTAGCACCAATTGGGCATCAGTTAAATGCCACGGCCTACCTGAGTATTGTTGCCCAGTGGTGTCCCTAGGGTTGGTGTCATGCGATGCGGTAAAACATGGTGTCACCCCTTCTCTACCAACTATAGTTGCCCCTCAGTACAGACCCCCCTCCACTAAGTTTAGACCCCTCTCCGCCAATTATAGTCCTCCCTCAGTACAGACCCCCTCCACTAAGTATAGACCCCCCTCCGTCAGTGCAGACCCCCACTAAGTATAAACCCCCTCCATTAGTATAGACCCCCTTCCCTCAGTATAGGTCCATCTCCCTCAGTATAGACCCCCTACATCAGTACAGACCCCCCTCCCTCAGTACAGACCCCCATCCCTCAGTATAGATCTCCCCCTCAGTAAAGACCCCCCCCTTCATCAGTATAGACCTCCCCCTCAATACAGACCCCCCTCCATCAGTATAGACCTCCCCCTCAGGACAAACCACCCCCCCCTCCATTAGTACAGACCCTACCCTTCAGGACAAACCACCCCCCTCCAATAGTACAGACCCCCCTCAGGACAAACCACCCCCCTCCATTAGACAAACCACCCCCCCTTCCATTAGTACAGACCTCCCCAGGACAAACTACCCTTCTCCATATAATATAGCTGTGTCACAGTGGCATCACTAGGGTTGGTGCTACTCGGTGAGGTAAAACATGGTGTCACCCCCCCCTCCACCAACTATAGTGGCCCCTCAGTACAGACCCCCTCCACTAAGTATAGACCCCCCTCTACCAATTATAGTCCTCCCTTAGTACAGACCCCCCTCCACTAAGTATAGACCCCCTCCGTCAGTGCAGACTCCCCACTAAGTATAAACCCCCTCCATCAGTATAGACCATCCTCCCTCAGTACAGACTCCCTCCCTCAGTATAGACCCCCTCCCTCAGAATAGACCCCCTCCCTCAGAATAGACCCCCTCCATCAGTATATTCCCCCTCCCTCCGTAAAGTCCCCCCTCCCTCAGTACAGACCCCCCTCCCTCAGTACTGACCCCCCTCTCTCAGTATAGACATCCCCCTCAGTACAGACCCCCCTCCATCAATATAGACCTCCCCCTAAAGGACAAACCACTCTCCTCCATTAGTACAAACCCCCCCCTCAGGACAAACCACCCCCCTCCATTAGTACAGACCCCCCCAGGACAAACCACCCCCCTCCAATAGTACAGACCTCCCTCCAGGACAAACCACCTCCTCTCTCAGTACAGACCCCCCTCAGGACAAACCACCCTCCCTCCAATAGTACAGACCCCACCCAGGACATACCACCCCCCTCCATTAGACAAACCACCCCCTCCAATAGTACAGACCCCCTCAGGACAAACCACCCCTCTCCATATAATATAGCTGTGTCCAGCAGAAAAAAACAACCCCAATTGCAAGCCGACCACCCCCCCCGTTACCACACCAGCTCGGGTGGCTTAGGTACATGGAACAGCCGGGCAGCAGCTGGAGAGGAGAGAACAGTGTGCAGCTGCGCTGGGTGGAGAGCAGATCATGACAGGCTTGGGCAGCAGGGCAGGAGTTAGAGACAGAGAGGAGGAGGAGGAGAACACATGCCAGGCACGTGGCGCTGGAGGTGTGTTCCAGCTGAAGAAAAAAAAAAACACCAAAGGGAGCCAGGGCTTTTGTCACCCTCGGGGTGGAGTCACCCCTGCATCGTGTGGCACCCGGGTGCGGACCAAACCCCCATCCCCTAGCGACGCCACTGCTGTGAGCAGCAAAAACCAACCTCATCAGCAAGCCCCCCCTCACAACACCTCACCTTGGGTGGCTTAGGTACACGGAACACCCGGGCAGTAGCTGGAAAGGAGAGGACAGCGTGCAGCTGCTCCGCCCGGGGGAAGAGTAGATTGTGACAGGCTTGGGCAGCAGAGCAGGAGTTAGAGACAGATAGGAGGGGGAGGAGAACACATGCCAGGCACAGCCGCGGCGCTGGAGGTGTGTTCCAGCTGAAGAAAAAAAACTTCCAAAGGGTGCCAGGGCTTTTGTCACCCTCAGGCTAGTGTCACCCCTGTAGCGGGTGGCACCCGGCTGCGGACTGCCCCCCCCCCCAGCAATGCCACTGTTGTTGCCGACCATGTCCATCCCTTTATGACTACAGTATACCAATCTTCTGATGGCTACTTCATGCAGGATAATGCACCATGTCACACAGCTCCAATGACCTCATCGGTCAGCAGATCTCAATCCAATAGAGCACCTTTGGGATGTGGTGGAACAGGAGATTCACATCATGGATGTGCAGCTGACAAATCTGCAGCGTGTGATGCTATTATGTCAATATGGACCAAAATCTCTGTGGAATGTTTCCAACACCTTCTTGAATCTATGCCACAAAGAATTAAGGCAGTTCAGAAGGCAAAAGGTGTACCTAACAAGGTGTTCCTAAGTGGTCATTGAGTGCATATCTCCAAAGGGTAGCCACTGCACTCTATGAATGAGGTGAATGCACAGCTGATCACCCACATACAAATCTGAAACAGGTAGGGAGGAATTCATAGGTCTAACGGCAGAGATAAACCACAGCAACAGCACTTTATTGACTATGACAATATATATATGGCCCCCTACATTCCCTATTTCAACCACAGCAACAGCACTTTTGATAGAGTACTTATGGTGCAATCTAAAGAGATTTTACTTTGTGTCCTATGATGGTTTGAGTTCATTGAACAAAATTATGAAGCAGAACCTGCAAATGGAGCTGTTTATTTTTGTAATACGTGTCTGAGGACTTTGCTCTTTGGCAGGGGCGTACCTAGAGCATTTGGCACCCGGGGCGTATCCTATATATGGCACCCCCACCCCACCTTAAAATGTAAAAACACCCCACTGTGGCCCCTGCATACCTCTGCATCCTTCAATATCTTTTTTGTCACTACTGTGTACCCCCTCTCCACAACTGCCCCTCTGGACCCCTTTACATTACACAGCACCCTGCACCTCTGGACCCCTTTACATTATGCAGCACTCTGCACCTCTGGACCCCTTTTCATTACACAGGACCTTGCACCTAAGGACCTCTTTACATTACACAGCACCCTGCACCTCTGGACCCCTTTACATTACACAAACCCCTGGACCCCTTTACATAACACAGCACCCTGAACCTCTGGACCCCTTTACATAACACAGCACCCTGAACCTCTGGACCCCTTTACATTACACAGCACCCAGCACCCTGAACCTCTGGACCCCATTACACAGCCCCCCACAGCTCTGGACCCCCCTACAGTGCAGACCCCCTCCCTACAGTAGAGACCCCCCTACAGTGCAGACCCCCATTTACAGTGCAGACCCCCCCATCTACAGTGAAGACCCCCCATCTACAGTGAAGACCCCCCCCTACAGTGCAAATCCCCTACAGTAAAGACCCCTCCCCCTTACAATGCAGACCCCCCTACAGTACAGAATCCTCCCCTACAGTACAAGACCCCCTACAGTACAAGACCCCCCCTACAGTGCAAACCCCCCCAGTACAAGACCCCCCTACAGTACAAGACCCCCCCTACAGTACAAGACCCCCCTACAGTGCAGTCCCCCCCCTACAGTACAAGACCCCCCCTACAGTGCAGACCCCCTACAGTGCAAGACCCCCCCCCCTACAGCGCAAGACCCCCCCTACAGTGCAGATCCCCCCTACAGTACAAGACCCCCCCTACAGTGCAAGACCCCCCCTACAGTACAGACCCCCCTACAGTGCAGACCCCCCTACAGTACAGACCCCCCACAGTACAGACCCCCCCACAGTACAAGACCCCCCCTACAGTACAAGACCCCCCCTACAGTACAAGACCCCCCTACACTGCAGAACCCCCCTACAGTGCAGACCCCCCCCCCCCCCTACAGTACAAGACCCCCCTACAGTACAAGACCCCCTACAGTACAGACCCCCCTACAGTGCAAGACCCCCCTACAGTGCAGACCCCCCCCTACAGTGCAAGACCCCCCCCCTACAGTGCAAGACCCCCCCCCTACAGTGCAGACCCCCCCTACAGTACAAGACCCCCCTACAGTACAAGACCCCCCTACAGTGCAGACCCCCCTACAGTACAAGACCCCCCCTACAGTACAAGACCCCCCTACAGTACAAGACCCCCCCCCCCTACAGTGCAAGACCCCCCCTACAGTACAAGACCCCCCCCCCCTACAGTGCAGACCCCCCTAGAGTATAAGACCCCCCTACAGTACAAGAGCCCCCTACAGTACAAGACCCCCCCTACATTGCAAGACCCCCCTACAGTACAAGACCACCCCTACAGTACAAGACCCCCCCTACAGTAAAGACCCCCTACAGTTAAGACCCCCTACAGTACAGATCCCCCCTACAGTAAAGACCCCCACCCCTTCAGACCCATAATGTACCTCAGAAAACATGGGGAGAGCCCGAGGCAGTGGCATTTTGGGGGGGAGGTGCGAGACACCTGTCGGCAGTGACCCGGCGCAATGATCATCTTCTCTCAGTGGTCACGGTTCTCAGCCACGCCGCGGCTGTCACAGTCGAGCAGAGTGAAGCCGCCTCCCCTTCCTCCTTTAAGTCTACACAGTGCTGTGCATGCAGGAGGAGGGGGAGGTGGCTTCACTCTGCTCGGCTATGACAGCCGCTGCCGAGACGGATAGCAACCGCGACCACAGAGAGAAGGGGATAGCGCCGGGTCCCGGGTCACTGCCGACAGGTGCCACTCAGCGTGCGGCTCACACCCCCCGGCCCCCCCTCCCCTGCAATGCCACTGCGTCAGGCACTCAGTGTGGTCTTTTACCGGGTGGTGCCGCTGCATAACCCGGCGCTGTCGCTGTAACCCTGTCGCCCCTCCTCTTCAGTCGCGGAGGGGGGAGGGCGCTGGCCTGACACCCCCCCCCCCCCCCCAGTGTGTGGCACCCGGGGCGGCCCGCCCCCCACTTAGTACGCCTCTGCTCTTTGGCCCACACACTGAGAAACCTAATAAGAGTCTTTATTTTTTTGAGATGTGAGAGGGCTTGTATAAGTGAGCATTATACATAGTTGAACAAAATAACATAAGTATGTGTAAGAAAGACCCAGAACCCTTTTACCAGATACTGCACATTGGTATTGCATACACACGGCAGGACTTTTTCAGCCAACTTTCACTTGGTTTTTCTGCTCTTTACCGCCACCTTTGGTCAACTTCTGTATTGTTGTCTGATCTTTTGCATTGGTTCTGCATTGGTTTGTACAAAAGTCCGTTGGTTTTGTGTACACACGGTCGGACTTTGGTCCATCAGACTTTTGTTGGCAGAAAGTTGGTTCGTTCGCACAGCCAACAAAAGTCAGATGAAACCTGGAAAAAGTTGGTCTGATGGAGCGTACACACGGTCGGATGTTGGTCCAAAACAGCTAATTTGCATGTTGGTTGTCAAAAAGTCCGATCGTGTGTACGGGCCTTAAGAAAGACCCAGAACCCTTTTACCAGATACTGCACATTGTATTTAATTGTATACATGTGTATATGTTTAAGAACTTTCAAATCAGTAAAACCATTTATATAAAATCATGTGAGTTGCCACATTTTAATGTGTACCTATATCCCTTCAGACTAATGCCCCGTCCACACGGTCGAAAAATCTTGGATGGTTTTTCCGACGGAATTCCGCTCAAGCTAAGCTTGCATAGACACGGTCACACAAAAGTTTGCTGAACTTTTGACCGTCAAGAACGCAGTGACGTACAACACTACGACGAGCCGAGAAAATTTAATTCAATGCTTCTGAGCATGTGTCGAATTGTTTCCAAACATGCGTAGGAATTTTGCGTGTCGGAATTGCAACAGACAATCAGAATTTCCGATCTGAACTTTTTCCGACCGAAAAATTGAGAACCTGCTCTCAGTCTTTTGCTTGCTGGAATTCGACCAGCAAAAGTGCGATGGAGCATACACACGGTCGCATTTTCCGACCAAAAGCTCTCATCAGTCTTTTGCTGGCCAAATTTCCGATCGTGTGTACGCGGTATTACTCTACCTGCTATTTATTTACAATTCTAGTATTCATTCATCAGTTGTATGCATGCAATTTCAATGCATGATTAGATATATTTTTACTTATTTTATCCCAATATGCCTCTTATCTTCACAGCACCCTGGCTGACTGCCTCTACTACCTTCTTCTGGCTGGAATTCTCATGTTGCCTGGCTTGCAAAGATTGTATAGGCTATGGACAGCACGGAGCTCAATGGCACTGGAAATGATGTACGGTAAGTGGTTAATTTCCTCTGCATGTTACTAATAATCAGAGTAGTGCTTAGGGATTAAAATTTGTATTTTAACTCTGTGCTCCTGGCAGAGAAGGAAGTTAAGCTCCTTCAACCATATTATGCGACTGATAATTGTCACCGTGTAAATATTTACTTGAAGGATTATGGGGCCATGCAGGCTGGCCTGGCTGGTTAAATAATCTAAACAGAAGTTCTGCGTTTCCCGTGACAGACACTTTTTCCGCTCACTGATTACAGCAGGCAGGGGAAAACAATAGCTACAACAAAGCATACTCCAAGCTTCAAAAAGACTAGAGTGGAAGAATATGTAGGTGTGTTTGTGTGTGCATGCTTATGCTCATTCACAGCTACCTACTGTTCCTGTTTGAACAAAACAGCCGCACTCAAAGACATAAAGTGACTTTAGAAAAAATAAAATAAAATAACACATAAGAAAAAAAAGCTTCTGGCAGACAAAGTACAGCCCAAATACCTTCAATTGCCTGCAAGTACATGTGTGCCCCATACATGGAAGTACCATGTATTTCTCAGGGTTTGGCACAGGGAGTAGAGCAGTGGAGGTAAGTGATGAAGTCTTTTTTTTTGGTGCATATTTCCTGCAGACAGGTTTATTTTAACAAATTTCAAGCTGATCTGGCAGTCCACTTTAAAACATCCCTCCTACAAACCTATTTTTATTTTAACCTCCCTCATTTGTTGTTGCAAAGCCATTTCACTTATACTTTGTCCTGGAAATTTATAGATAGGCTGGACAGGTGGCGAGCTTTTCCCAGGAGGGGTTAAAAGGTGACCCTGAGTATCCGAAACGAGGAGCTTGAGACGATCCGGGAATTTCTGATAGTCAGCCGGCTGAGGTAAGCCTTTTGCTTACATTTGAGTTATCAGACTTCCTTGATCGGTAAGGCATTTTCGGGACAAAGGGTACCAATCTTACTCCCCTTAATCGAACTGTATTGATTGGTGGTGGTTATATGTTATGTTGTCACTGTCTACTGTCCATCAGAGTGTTATAGACAAGAAAGAATAGTGCTGTTCACAGGTATATGTAGTACATCTGCTAGAAAAAGTAGTTTAGAGGCAAGAGGGTATAGGCACACGTAGAGAAGACTGGCCAGTCATTATGGGCATTAAATTAAGTAAGGGAATGAAGGGTAAGAGACCCTCAAAAATGCCCAGCGCAAGAGGAGCGCTATATTTGAACCGAAGGTGCGGTTCCGCCTATACTGAGCCCCTAGATTAATGGTTAAAGTGGACATGGATCCACAATGGGTAACTGGGTTACCACCGAAGTCCACAGGGACTAAGAATCATGCAGAGTACACAGCTAGAGAAACAGCTATCTATGTGAGCAGGATGGATCAAGGGTGACAATTAACACTAGACAGAAAGGGACATTTTGATGTTAAGTTGTGGGATGAATTTGGGGTCAGGCACTACAACTAGTAAAGTCAAGAAACAGAGAAATTAGAGTTAAAACAGAATATTTTATATGTTGTCAGAGAGAGAAGATGGGATGAGCACTATGGCTGCCCGTCTGATCATAGAAGGTTCAGTATGTGAAGTATGGTATTACAATACATTGGATGCAAAGGATATCAGAACAAAATAAGGAAAGCAGAAATGTATCAAGGAAGTATTTAAAAGAGTTAAAAGAATGTGAGAGAATGATATGCATGTGTTGTGTACAAATGGGAAAAATGTAAGGGATTTTAGAGAGATATTTGTGTATGTGTGAATGCTGGAACCTTTAGTTCTATCGCTTGTGTGTGTCATGTACGCAGATGTGACCCCTCCTTTGTGCTCTCCTGAAAGAATGTAGCTGGGATGAGAGGTTGGTGATAAGCTGGAAGGACACCATGCCAATTTCATCCATGCTGATGCAAGAAAACTTTAAATGTAAAATGAAGGTGACATTTAACCGTGTATTACACAAATTGTTTATTATTTTAATATTTAAAATAAGTAATATGTCCCCCTTTAAGGAACGTTATCTGTGGATATATATTAGGGTGTGATATTGAAATTATCATTTGAGTATTAATTTCTAATTGGAGTTTAACAATTTTATTAATAATATAGATATATTGAAACTGGTTTAGACAACCTTTGATTGGAAATGAAATCCAGGTTAATGGGGAATTTATAAAAATGGGATTAGTGGAAAGAAAAAAGATTAAGATGAGGTTGCTAATTGGAATGCAGCTGCCATAATGTTTAACAAAGCCAAGATGGATGGGATACATAAGAAGTTTTTCTACAAAAAAATAAATCTTAAAGTCTGATAATAAATTGATGTGCCCATGATGTGAGAGTAATAATAAATAATGTAAATATGACAGACCCATCACATCAAGTCCACACACCCTGTTAGGATAGATCCCCCCTGCAGCCAGTTGTTTTATAGTTTTTGTTTTTATTTATTTTTATTTTTGAATCCAAAGCAGAATGTGTGGATTGTGAAATGATGTGCCCCTTTTCCTTGTAAGTGCCGTGGGTATAAGCAGAAGAATATTTGGATTTATGGACATCTCTCCATGACCGCAGGGTATTGTTATCATTTATTATAATATTGCCAGGAAAAAGTTGTCTTTTTGAAACATGAAACTGGAGTTCTTACACAAACAGTATGATAGAAAACAAGCCATTGTAATATAGTTATGCAAGCTGGACCCAGTAGTGAAGGGTTCACCCCGATATATCAGAGCTGTACCTTTATGCAAAGGTGCTATTAGACAAAGTTAGACATTATTTTGGTCAAATATTTAATTTTTATATTCTGCGCAGCAAATATACAGCTAACTAAATGTTTGTCTAATGAAAGGTTTAAAATATGAGTTTGTTTATGTACAAATCTAACAATGAAAAATGTATACATTTTAATCCAGCCACCTTATTGCCCCTATTGGAGGAGGCTGTAGATGGGGGAGACCACATGTGTTACATTGATGACGTAGGAATCAGCTGCTGTGAGCCCAGTGCAGGACACACTCCCTGAAGTCCCAGATATTAAATTTTTTGTAGAGTTATTCCCGGTTTTATAGTGAGTATGCAGTTTATCACCCAGAAGGATACTCTGTATTTAGAGTCATTGGATCCTTTTTCCCCAGCTCAAGAAGCAGAGCTCCATGTTTTAGCAAAGCCTGTGAGCTATAAAAAGAGTATATATTTTTATATAGATAGTAGAGAATTAGAGAGCTTTTGGTTCCATTTGAAGGGCCAGAAGTTTGTTTTTACTTCGGCAGGTAAACCAATCAAGCATGCTAAGTTAATTTGATCGGCTGTTTTCAGCTTTCCAGCTTCTTGCTGAGGTAGCCATACTAACATTAAAACTCACACATGGAAGCAGACCGACTAAGGATGCTGCCTTTACAGCCCTGGACACTTGCTGGGTCTGTGCAACTCACAGATTCCACCCTAGTTCTGGCCCAGTATAGCTGGGATTAATAATTCAACTTTAAGGACCCCAGAACGAGAAGAACAAGTGGTCCACAGTGGGCAACTTCTTATGAAACAGGACATTGGAAAAGGTGATCCTTTATGTCTGCCAGACACTCTTTTCCCTCCAGCTTGACACATGGACCGTGTCATCAGTCACAAGCAGTTATGGCTGCCTTAGTAAATGAGCGTGGGATAGAGCCAGGGTTCTCCACAGTTGTTTTTATAACATACCACTTCTTGTTTTACCTGTTACCAAAGGTGTTACCAAAAGCTGAACATCCCTTCCAGAGATTACAAAAAGATATATCCAGATGCCCAAGTCAGGATCTTATGAGTATGCATTTTGTCTGTATGGACATGTTTTTTGGATGTCCAGTGGCCAATGCTACTGCAAAGGCCACAGTAAAAAGTGTTATCAGAAGTAGTTTGTAAGTACAGAGAGTAACAGAGGAAATCATTTTTATAGGAGAGTCCTTACTAGAAGTTGTGAGGTTTTATTTTTACACTCCTTACTGTCTACAATGTATCGGACAAAGTAGAGTAAGAAAACTTTTGCCTGAGTGTTTTCTTATAATTTTGTCTCAGCAGCTGAAGTCCTCCATTCGGATCTCACAGAGAATGTTGCTGATCTTTTAAGGTTTTTGACAAACTCATTTATGTGTTTTCTCCCCAATTCCAGATCCTAAAAGTTTGGAAGGATCTAAAACTAAGCCAGGTGACTTGTGGATTGTTAAGGAAATGTTTGGAGACTCAATACAGCATCTATTTCATGTACAGTTTTGCAAAACAAGAAGGAAAAGTCACCTGGATCCACACCAGACACTGCAAAAATAACTAAATTAAAGAAATCTTTGTGTTTGATTTGTTTCCCTTTTGCAATCACAGTCTAGGGTACTTATTGATTCAATTACTTTATTGTAAAGGGATATATATATATATGTTGAAGTCATATTTGTCTTTTGTACCTCTTCCATTTTATGTAGAATTGTCTGTGTTTACATGTGCTGATAAGTCAGCATACCAACAATTAAGCTAGAAGGCCATTCTGGCCACAGGAGTGTACAGCCAGTACTCTGTAAATAGGTCTTATCAATCATTTGTTTTTCACAATGAAAAGTCATTTTGTAATGAAAAAAGCTGCTCAGCTATTATTTCCTCTTTGGCCAGGACTACCTCCACCTAAGCAGATGTAATGGAAATTTGTAAGTTCTGTATATAATTGTATTCTATTTTGTATGTATTGCACACTGCCCTCACTGTGCACACGGCACTAATATGTTTTCAGTACATGTTTACATTCTTTCGAGTCCTGATTAGAATAAGCCTGCCTATGATACACCCCTTGTTACCATAAATGAACAATTGTAATATTAATGTGATACCTACGTAATCATGTGTATAAAACCCCTGAATTGCGTCATAATAAAGGAGAACGGTTATTTGGAAAGATGCTGAGCGTATCTTTTGTGTCTGTTCCCTACTGAAGTCAGCACGGAGCACTGCCTGCACGGATCATCACTGTGATCAACACGGAAGAGATTCCTGAATATTTCTACTCACCTTCACTTATTCCAGAGCCTTATGCTCTTCATTGTTCCAGATTGTGGACTTTATCGTTTATTTTCCGGCATTCCTGAATCTTTTTTTTTTTTTTACAGCACTGCCTCCGGGGACTTGTAGTGCACCACTTTATTTTTTTTTTTTTTTTTTTTTTTTGTAGTGATTTTTTTTTTTTTTTTTTTTTATTTTTTTTTCAGCGATATTATTGTTTTGGTATCATCTGATTATACCATACCTACAGTGACACACTCTTTTCATCTGTATGGTCACTTTGTCATTATTTTGGATATTTCTGCACATTCTATCATTTATTCCCCTTGCAATTTCCTTGCAATTCCCTTGCACTTTTAGAACCAATTTATCGGTTCTTTATTGGTTCTCTATTCACATATTTTGCACATTGCACTGTGCACCTTTTATTGCTAGAAGATTTCGTGTTCACTATTTTTAACCCAACTCCATCATCATTTTTACCCCAGCACATATATTTATTTCAGCACGGTTATTTTAGCACCATCACTTTTATTGAATATTTTTTCATTTTTTACACACGTCTTATATTTATTCATTATTTTATGTGTATTGCTATTAAGGAATTTTATCTATTTAGTTCATTATTTTATGTTTTTATATATTTATTTGTGTGAAAGGTCACTCATCTTTCGGATACTCTGAGCTTTGCAAACTGGTCAGTTTAGATTATTTATTGATTTACTTAAGGGTTAGCGCCACATCCCCTCTTTATTCTACTGGACCACTTGCTGCAAGGAGTACTAAGCCATGTGTATGTGTGCTGTGCTAAAATGACAACTGCTAAGATGGAGATTGTGCAGTTGAACAGCGAGTCTGGGAAGGTGGCTCAGGACTTAAAGCGACTCTGTTGCCATTGGCAGCTGGGAGCCTGGGTAGAGGGCTTGGGGCTGCCAAAGATTGGTTGCTGAGCCATGCTGTTGCCAGGTGAACCAGGGCTACAGAGAATTATTTTGAAAGTCCATGTGATCCACGTTCTACTTGTGGGGTATGTACTGAAATTCTGCAAAGACCATGTGAGCTATCCCTGCCTATTTGCTGCAAAGTGTTGCTGTCAAGAATGTGACCTGGAGGCTGTGGGACACTGTGCAAAACTGCTTTGGGAGACAAGACCAGGGACAGGGGCAGGACTGCAGTCACCTGCTAAGTGTGTAAGTTTTGGATTGTTGCTTAGACAGGGTAAAGTGGACCTGAACTCAAAAGTGAGGATTTGCTATGTTATAGAGAATCTCTAGAACATAGGTGTGCCATAGGTGTGCCCAGCCTATTGCATTAGGGTGTGTACTCTAAAGCCCAAGCACACATGCGTGTCTACATATATATGGCGCCAGCAAGTAGATCAATCTCCCTGCCGGCACAATGAAAGAGAAGTGTGTAAGCCAGTTCACACAGGAGCTGCTTCAAAGTCACCCAACTCCTGTCCAACTCCCGTATGAATGCAAAACGCCCCCAAGTAGTACAGGAACCTTTTTCTGAGTTGGAGCAACTGGAGTCACTCCTATGAGATTGGTTCCATTGTACTGAATGGAGCTTACAAGTCAACTGACAGGTCACCCCTATGTGAACCGACGCTTATGGCTGAACCGCTAAGATGGAGATTTTTCCCATCTTCCTGCTGGCACACAGAGTCTTAATGCTAATGTGCATGGGGTGATTGGAGTGTGCACAGGCACAATCGGGACTCCCTGTGCGCATGCCAATGCTTTAAAAATAGTATTGTTTCTAAGCCGTACCCTGAAAGATGTAACTTTTTGTCTGGCACTCTTCAGAAAAATAACAGTGCACTTCCTGTGCCTTAAGCCTCATAGCTGTGTATCTACAGTCTGAGGCCATCTAAGGGACTCTGCCTCTGACTACAACTCTCCTTAGATTTGGTAATTTTACTACTGTGTTGCTTTCTACTACTGTGCTGAAGAGGAAGCTACATTCAAGGACCTAAAATACAAGGAGCTTCTGCTTTATCCATCAGTGCTTCCACTTTTCCTGCTGCTATTTGAGTATTTTCCCACAGCCATCAGGAGGACAACTCTGACATAAGAATGTAAGGCCCTGCCATCAAAAAGACATGCACGGAGCTGTATTGAAAAGTAAGCGTAGTGCAGACATGACGGGGTGCAAGTATTACTGGGAGGTGAAGAAAAGGGTGGGTGTATTGATAAAAGGGGGGCTTACCTGATTGGAGTCCAGCAGGAGTGGGTGGAGTATTGTTGATTGGTGTGGTGGGGATCAAGGAAAGGTCACCAGTCCAGAGGCAGCTAGAAAGGAGAAACGTTGGTAGCAGGACCTTAGGAAAGATGAGTGGGTTAGAGCAATTGTGGGAGCAGCTTAGACAGGCAGTTGAACTACATGGCTCAGACTGGCTTCATAGCCAAATTGCAGCCAATTTACAGGGGGTAGGGCAGGGACCCCTGCTAGACAGGGACACCCCCTCACGGCCTCGGAGGTCTAGGCCTCCGGTGCGCCTGAGCCCGGATAATACCCCACAGACTTGACGCCATCTTGGGAGCCCCAATAGGGACCCTTCAGGTCCCCCTGCCAAGCAGACACCTCGGTCGGCGGGCAGGGGTCCTGGGAGGAATCCCCGTCCATGACAGAGTCCTAGGTTAGGGGGGGCTACTCACCAGGCCGGACCGCGAGCCCCCTCCAGGACCGTCGGCGTGGAAGTACATCAGGCAGCTGCTTCTGGCGATGCTCTGGTCGGAGCAGCTGCCCGGCGTGGGAGGATCCGGTCGTCGGGTGCTGGCCTTGTCGGAGAAGTGGCCGGCGGCCTGCCACGTGTGGGCGCCATCTTACCTCCTGGAGGAGGGCCAGCGCCATTACCACAGCGTACGTCGAGGGGTCACGCCTCCAGGCCCAAGTCCAAGGGAAGATCGGTACCGCGCGTGTGCGAGCACGGCGACGTCGGCGCAGAGGGATGACGACAGCGGAACTGACGTCAGTGACGACGGCCGGAAGTCGGCGAAGGAAGATGGCGGCCGCCACAGAAACGGCCAGGAAGAACATCGGAGGCGGCCTGGGGTGCCTAGCGAAGCGTCACAGAGGCCTGAGTCGGCGACCGGAGGAGGAAGAGACAGCAGCTGCGAGGAAGGGGAGCTGATTGAAGAGGAGGACGACCCGGCAGGAGGAGTGAGCGGAGCGACTGGTAGGCCATCCAACCTGCAGCAGCCAGGTAGGACGCGGGGTATTGTAGTACAACCTGGGGGGGAGAGGGGGGGGGTGGGGGGAGCAGGTACAGGTGTGGGGGGGCAAGGGGGGGGGGGTGCTGGAGGTCCGTAAGTCCCTACTGCAGAGGTTGGGAGGTGGGGCACTACAGGCACCAAACCCGGTTAACCCCTGGGTGACCCCCAACGTGGCGACACCAGAGTCAGGGCCCCTACACGGGCAAGCACCCAGGGTAGCAGTGGAGACGCAGACTGAGACGTTGAGGGACAAGGCAGGTGAAGCAACGGACAAGGAGAAGGACACGGATAAGGATAGGGAAAGTGATAAGGATAAGAAAAAGGAAAAAGACAAGGATGCTGAAAAGATTCGCTTGGCAGATGCGGCTCGCTGCGAGGTGTATGTATGTTTTGAGGGACCGCTGGGGGCGCATTTGAAAAAAGAAGTGAGGGAGAAGATCTGGAGGATGAATTCGTAGAAATTTTTTCTTTACTCCCGTTAGAAAAATTCAACTTGGACAGGGTCAAGCCAGACGAGAGTAAAAAGGAGGAGGAAGAGAAGCGGAGGTACAGGCTTATTCCGCGCACTTTCTCTAATTGGTTACAGGCATTTGCGATCCTGGCGAGCGTGATAGGAGAGAAAGTGCCGGAACATTGTTCGGCTCTATTCTGTTACTTGGAGGCGATTAGTGAGGCCTATAGGGTTTATGGGGGGCTGGCGTGGCTCCGCTACGATGAGCAGTTTCGTCAGCGGAAGGCGGTTCGTCCGGCTATTAGATGGGACCCTAAGGACATCAGCCTTTGGATAAGGTTGATGACTTCTCCTCGGGCTGCGGGACAGTTTTTTCAAGGGGGGGGGGGGGGGGGGGGGGCGGCGGCGCTTCTTCAGCAGGGTCTGCTGGCAGTTTAACGATGGAACATGCAAGTTTGGGAACTCCTGTCGTTACAAACATAAATGTTCCGGTTGCAGTGCGGCACACCCTTTCTCGCAATGTTTCCGACAGGCGAGAAATCGCACCGGGGATTTCACTGGAAAAAGGGATGACGCTGGTGAATCTGGGAAGGATGCTGCCTTTCCTAAGTAGGTACCCCGACCGGGCGGCTGCCAGGTTGCTGGAAGTGGGTTTTCGTGAGGGGTTTAGGATTCCGAGTGTATTGAGTGAGGTTCCTCCAGTTTCGGATAACTTGCGGTCGGCGTTAAAGCATGCGGAAGTGGTTTCAGGTAAATTGGGGAAGGAAGTGGCTCTCGTTTGGAAGATTGCGTGGGGATCATCGATGGATTGATTCTGCAGTCGCTCAGTGAGAGTACTAGGATGGCGTATCACAGAGTGTGGAGTGAATGGTCCGCCTGGTTGGTAGAGGTAGGAGGGTCGGAAGACCCTGAGGGGTTGGTGCATTGGGTGTTGTGTTTCGTTTGCATTAATTACGCTAAAGGGGTGTCAGGTACGGCTATGAGTAAGAAGATGTCAGCATTGGCGTTTAGGTTTCAGTACAAGGGGCTGCCTGACGTGACCAAGAGTTTCTTGGTGCGTAAAGCCTTGAGGGGTTATAGGAGGGGCCTCGTACAGAAGGACTCCAGGCGCCCTATCTCGTTTGCAGTGTTGAACGTTTTATTAGAACAGGTTAAGAAGGTGTGTTCCACAGTTTTTGAGATAATTTTTATTAGCATTTTTCGGGGCATTGAGAGTTGGGGAATTGGTGTCACCATCTAAAGCCATTCCGGGGGGTTTGAGGTTTGGGGATGTCACGTGGGCACAGTCATCAGTGGTTATATGGTTTAGGAGGTCAAAGACGGACCAGATGGGCAAGGGGGCACGGGTTGAACTTTTTTCAGGTTCAGAGCCGCAGGTATGTCCAGTGGCAGCGGTGGGACAATTTTTGCGGGCTCGCCCGGTGGGGGAAGGGGCCTTCTTGATTCATGAGGATGGGTCATGCCTGTCTAGGTATCAGTTCACAGCTGTACTCAGAAAGTGCTTGGAGGCGGGGGGCTTACCCCTGGGTGGGTATGCAGCTCATTCTTTCAGGATTGGGGCGGTTACGGAGGCTTCCAGGTGGGGTATGCCGGTGGAGGTTATACGCAGGATTGGCAGATGGGAGTCAGCACGTTACCAACTATATGTTCGCCCCCACCTTTTGTAATGTTGTTGGGGGGGGGGTGCAAAGGGGGTTTATGGTTTGTTGTTGGGGACATGTGTCGGTTTTAGATCTTGTTTTCTTATGTCTTTCAGCCCCTGCGTGTCTCATTTGGATTCTGAGAAATTCGTTCGTGTTCTGGGGTGCTAGACGGGCGGATGTACGGCCGGACGGCAGGCAGCTCAGGATGTCCAGGGAGGAAGGCAGGATCCGGTGGATTGGGTTGCCGGGCATGAGGTGGCATAGGGTTCTACCGGAGGTTCACAGGTTTGCAGGATTGGATCGACCTCCGGACGTTCTGGTCTTGCATGTGGGGGGGAACGACTTAGTGGTCCGACCCATGCGGCAGATCATTAAGGATGTCCAGTGGGATTTCATTAGGCTCAGCACCGCTTTCCCCGACATGATTATAGTCTGGTCGGACATTGTGGCCCGCATGTCGTGGAGAGGGGCCCGCTCCTGGGAAAAGATTAATAAGACCAGCATAATGGGTAACAAAGAGGTTGGCAGGTTCGTAGCTAGGAACGGAGGCATAGTTGTCAGGCATCGGGAGCTGGAGGTAGATACATGGAGGTACCTTAGGGGAGATGGAGTTCACCTCAACCCTGTTGGGATTGATTTGTGGTATCTGGGTTTAGAAGATGGCATCAGGAGAGCGATGCGGGTGTGGCGGCTGGCACAAGTGTAAGGTGTCACACTTGTCGCGCGGTGGCGTTTTGGTTTCCTTGATGACAGTTTTAAAAGTTACTCAGTTAAGAGGAGTTATTGAAAATGTAGGACCCATCATAGGTATGGAGTCCGCCCGGGTGGTCTGACAGTTGGCCAGACTCACGGGTTAATAAGTTGGGGGTCTGTGGTCAGTTGGCAAGTCCCCGAGGCGAGTCTGCGGCTGGGGATGTATGCCAACAACCGGGATTACAGGCTCAGTAGTAAGTGGTTGTCAGGGATCAGTAACTAATACGTTTTGATAGCTGGATGAGGAGTTAAATAAAAGGTAAAAGTTTAAATGGTTCAGAAGTTTAATAAAGTTTACTGTTTGAGTTAATTTTAATAAAAGGCCGAACAGGCCATTTACATCCAGCAGGTGTCAGTGTCTTTTGTCATCATATATATATATATATATGTATAAGGTATGTGGTACATGTGTGGTCTTGGGTAGTAAGTCATCTGGCTACCCTAGTCAAGACATGTACGGAGCTGTATTGAAAAGTAAGCGTAGTGCAGACATGACTGGGTGCAAGTATTACTGGGAGGTGAAGAAAAGGGTGGGTGTATTGATAAAAGGGGGGCTTACCTGATTGGAGTCCAGCAGGAGTGGGTGGAGTATTGTTGATTGGTGTGGTGGGGATCAAGGAAAGGTCACCAGTCCAGAGGCAGCTAGAAAGGAGAAACGTTCCCACCCGCCCGCCCTATTGGAAGGGTGAGGGGGTTTTTGTTTTTCAGGAAAAGGTTGGCGTTTTGGTTTCCTTGAAGACAGTTTTAAAAGTTACTCAGTTAAGAGGAGTTATTAAAAATGTAGGACCCATCATAGGTATGGAGTCCGCCCGGGTGGTCTGACAGTTGGCCAGACTCACGGGTGTCACGTTCTGGGTACGGCGGGGAACAGAAGGTGGATCCCCTATGCCAATGGGGCGATAGCACGGGTTGTATTGGAGGACCGGTTCTAATGTTGCTACTGGTTTTCACCAGAGCCCGCCGCAAGGCGGGATGGACTTGTAGCGGCGGTAGCAACCAGTTCGTGTCTTCCAATAGCAACTCGACCCCACTGACAGCTGAGACAGGCGCGGTACACAAGGATTAGGCAGAGGCAAGGTCAAACGTAGCAAAGGATCAAGGCAGGTGGCAAAGGTTCGTAGTCGGGGGCAACAGCAAAAGGTCTGGATACACAGAAGGAGCAAAACACACAACGCTTTCACTGGGCACTAAAGGCAACTCAAGATCCGGCCAGGACAGGAAGGGGAAGTGGGTATATGAAGTGTTTTGGGTGTAACAGTACTTTGGGCCAGGCACCAATTACTAGTGCGCTGGCCCTTTAAGAACCAGCCGAGTAGCGCGCGAGCACGCCTGGGGAGCGGGGACGCGCACGCAGGAAGACACAGGCGGGGGGCAGGTGAGGAGAGAGAGATGCGATCCCCGGGCGGACGGAGGCCGCCGCGAGGATCGCATCCCATCGACAGAGCAGCGCCTGCGGTCAGAGGAGCTGACCGCGGCGCTGCAGGACAACGGGCGCCGTGAGCGCTCCGGGAAGGAGGGGACACCCGGAGCGCTCGGCGTAACAGTACCCCCCCCCTTGGGTCTCCCCTCTTCTTGGGTCTCCCCCTCCTCCTCGAGCCCAAGAACCTGAAGATGAGGTCTTTGTCTATGATGTTACCCTCAGGCTCCCAGGACCTCTCCTCAGGACCACAATTCTCCCAATCAACAAGAAAGAACCGCTTACCTCGGACGGTTCTAGAGGCGAGGTTCTCCTTAACGGAGAAGATGTCTGAGGAGTCGGCGACAGGAGCAGGAGCGGAGACCTTGGGGGAAAAGCGATTAAGAACAAAGGGTTTGAGAAGGGAAACATGGAAAGAGTTGGGGATGCGGAGAGAAGGGGGAAGATGTAGTTTGTAGCACACAGAATTGATCCGAGCCTTGACCTTGAATGGACCGAGGTAGCGGGGGCCCAACTTGTAACTGGGGATGCGGAACCTGATGTACCTGGAGGACAGCCACACCCTATCACCCGGGGAGAAGACAGGAGGAGGTCTTCTTTTACAGTCAGCATGTTTCTTCATGCGAGAAGAGGCCAGGGCAAGCGACTTTTGGGTCTCTTTCCAGATGGACGACAGCTCTTGGGTGACTTCATCCACAGCAGGGACTCCGGAAGAAGTGGGGATGGGTAGGGGGGGAAGCGGACGACGACCGTATACTACAAGAAAGGGTGATTTGGAGGAGGACTCAGACTCTTTCAGGTTGTAGGAGAATTCGGCCCAGGGTAGGAGGTCAGCCCAGTCGTCTTGACGAGCAGAGACAAAGTGTCGTAGGTAGGCCCCAAGGATTTGGTTGACTCTCTCCACTTGTCCATTAGACTGAGGATGGTAGGCAGAGGAGAAGTCCAATTTGACTTTCAGTTGACTGCAGAGAGCTCTCCAGAACTTAGACACGAACTGAACGCCTCTATCCAAGACGATGTGAGAAGGAAGTCCATGAAGACGAAAGATCTGGAGGAAGAAATGTTTAGCGAGTATAGGTGCAGAAGGGAGACCAGGAAGCGGGACAAAGTGTGCCATTTTAGAGAAACGATCAACGACTACCCATATGGCAGTATGGCCGTGGGAAGGAGGAAGGTCCATGATGAAGTCCATAGCAATGTGGGCCCAAGGCCGTTCAGGCACAGGCAGAGGATGAAGAAGCCCAGCAGGCTTTTGGCGAGGGGTTTTGTCACCAGCACATATGGTACAGGCCCGTACGAAGTCCGTCACATCCTTTTTTAAGGAGGGCCACCAGTAATATCTGGAAATCAGTTGGGAGGATTTTTTTGACTCCAGGATGACCAGCCAGATGAGAGGAGTGGCCCCATTTGAGAATCCGAAGACGTGGAGGGACCAAGGTTTTCCCCGGAGGGACTTGCAGTAAGGAGGCCGGGGCTGAAGAGATCAGACACTCAGGAGGTACAATGTGTTGTACAGGGGACTCGGACTCAGAGGTATCGGTGGAACGAGAGAGGGCGTCAGCCCTGATATTCTTGTCTGCAGGATGGAAATGGATCTCAAAGTTGAAGCGGGCAAAAAACAACGACCACCTAGCTTGGCGTGGGTTTAATCGTAGGGCGGACTGGAGGTAAGAGAGATTTTTGTGATCAGTGAAGATCGTGATGAGATGAGTGGACCCCTCCAGGAGATGTCTCCACTCCTCAAGTGCTAGCTTAATGGCCAGTAATTCACGGTCTCCGATGGAATAGTTCTTTTCAGGGGGGGAAAAGGTCTTGGAGAAAAAAACACAGGTGACGTTCTTGCCCTTGGAGTCTTTCTGGAGAAGCACGGCTCCAGCTCCCACAGAGGAGGCATCGACTTCCAGGAAGAACGGTTTGAGGGGATCAGGCCTGGATAGAACGGATGCAGAGGCAAAGACAGACTTGAGGCGGTTAAATGCCTCATCGGCTTGAGGAGGCCAGGACCTCGGATTCGCACCTTTTTTGGTTAGTGCCACAATAGGCGCGACAATGGTGGAAAAGTGGGAGATGAACTGGCGGTAATAGTTGGCGAATCCGAGGAAACGCTGGATGGCCCGTAGCCCGGTAGGACGTGGCCAGTTCAGGATGGCAGAGAGTTTCTCAGGGTCCATTTGGAGACCTTGTCCAGAGACCAAGTACCCCAGGAAGGGAAGACTGCAGCGTTCAAAGAGACATTTCTCTAGTTTGGCGTACAGACGGTTATCACGGAGTCGCTGGAGCACTTGACGGACATGAAGACGGTGCTCCTCCAAGCTAGAGGAGAAAATCAGGATATCATCCAGATAGACAACAACACAGGTGTACAGCAGATCTCTGAAAATCTCATTCACAAAGTCTTGAAAGACCGCAGGGGCATTGCATAAACCAAAGGGCATGACCAGGTATTCGAAGTGTCCGTCCCGGGTGTTAAAGGCGGTTTTCCATTCATCGCCTTTACAGATCCGGATGAGATTATATGTGCCCCGGAGGTCCAGTTTGGTGAAAAGGCTTGCTCCGCGCAAACGGTCAAATAGTTCAGAGATGAGAGGCAGTGGGTAGCGATTTTTTACCGTGATTTTATTAAGACTACGATAGTCAATGCAGGGACGTAGGGACCCGTCCTTTTTGGCGACAAAGAAGAATCCTGCTCCAGCAGGGGAAGAGGACTTGCGGATGAAACCTCTCTTGAGGTTTTCCTGGATGTAGTCTGTCATAGCTTGTGTCTCCGGGATGGAGAGAGGGTAGATCCTGCCACGGGACGGGGTGGTTCCAGGGAGGAGATCAATAGGGCAATCAAAGGGTGTAGCCCAAGCTAGGGCCTTATCCGATAGTAGGCTAACCACGAACGCCACCTTTGACCGTTCTGTGAGGAACTGGTCCGACAACATCTCCAGATGGAGGGAACACTGGGATAGGAACCCTCGACACAGCTTGGGGTCCCCATTGAATTTGTCAGGAAGGGACAGGCGGACTCTCGCAGCAGCAACTCGTGGCGGAGAAGATGCAGGAGGTGGTGGTGGAGATGGCAGAATCTGCTGTAGCATAGCAGTCATCTGCGCTAATTGCTGTCTTTGTTGAGCGACCACCATGGTCAGATCCGAGAGGCTTGACAGCGGGACCTCAGCGGGATCCATGGCCGGATCTACTGTCACGTTCTGGGTACGGCGGGGAACAGAAGGTGGATCCCCTATGCCAATGGGGCGATAGCACGGGTTGTATTGGAGGACCGGTTCTAATGTTGCTACTGGTTTTCACCAGAGCCCGCCGCAAGGCGGGATGGACTTGTAGCGGCGGTAGCAACCAGGTCGTGTCTTCCAATAGCAACTCGACCCCACTGACAGCTGAGACAGGCGCGGTACACAAGGATTAGGCAGAGGCAAGGTCAAACGTAGCAAAGGATCAAGGCAGGTGGCAAAGGTTCGTAGTCGGGGGCAACAGCAAAAGGTCTGGATACACAGAAGGAGCAAAACACACAACGCTTTCACTGGGCACTAAAGGCAACTCAAGATCCGGCCAGGACAGGAAGGGGAAGTGGGTATATGAAGTGTTTTGGGTGTAACAGTACTTTGGGCCAGGCACCAATTACTAGTGCGCTGGCCCTTTAAGAACCAGCCGATTAGCGCGTGCCTGGGGAGCGGGGATGCGCGCGCAGGAAGACACAGGCGGGGGGCAGGTGAGAAGAGAGAGATGCGATCCCCGGGCGGACGGAGGCCGCCGCGAGGATCGCATCCCATCGACAGAGCAGCGCCTGCGGTCAGAGGAGCTGACCGCGGCGCTGCAGGACAACGGGCGTGAGCGCTCCGGGAAGGAGGGGACACCCGGAGCGCTCGGCGTAACAACGGGTTAATAAGTTGGGGGTCTGTTGTCAGTTGGCAAGTCCCCGAGGCGAGTCTGCGGCTGGGGATGTATGCCAACAACCGGGATTACAGGCTCAGTAGTGAGTGGTCGTCAGGGATCAGTAACTAATAAGTTTTGATAGCTGGATGGGGAGTTAAATAAAAGGTAAAAGTTTAAATGGTTCAGAAGTTTAATAAAGTTTACTGTTTGAGTTAATTTTAATAAAAGGCCGAACAGGCCATTTACATCCAGCAGGTGTCAGTGTCTTTTGTCATCATATATATATATATGTATAAGGTATGTGGTACATGTGTGGTCTTGGGCAGTAAGTCATCTGGCTACCCTAGTCATGGCAAAGTACAAAATAAGGCATGGTCAGTAATAGAGGAAAGATCGGCTGAAAGAAGCTTACAGGCAATATTAGTTATTTGTCCACTGCTTGCCTTGCTTGGGTACAGCTTTCATAATTCAGGTTCTCTTGAAGGACACGTCGCTTTCTATAAATGGAGTTCTGCATCATGCGAGAAGGGAAGAATTGTAGGCTTCCTTATATCCAGAAGCACTAGCTTCTGCAGGGCTTCAGCATTCAAACAAGGAAATGGTGGGAACAAACGAGGAGAATCGTTCACAAAGGGGGCAAGCTCTCAATAAAACCCTTTGCTTTTACCTAAATGAGTCAAGTCAGAATTTATTTGCATGTTATAAATTCAATTGCAAAAAAAAAGGATTTTATCCTTAAGATAAATATAATATATAAGATAAATATGTCAAAATATAAGCCTGATTGATTGTCTTGGGTATCTATTAAGTACCTATTTCGCAGTAGTAATGTTGGTTGCTTGGAGTAAACCCAGAGGCAGGTGGTTTTTTCGACACCTCTTGCTGTTTCAGCTTACTTGACAAATACAGAGATCTCTAATCTGTAATAACTAATACAGTGCAAGGAAAAGAAGTACAAAATATTTTCCACAGTAATAAAAGATGGGTAGATAGTTAAAGGTACATTACATTAAAAAGTAAAAAAAACTCATGACATGTATAAAGGAGACTAACTACCCAGTGCTTCTGACTTTCATTTAGGCATAACTGTAAGGACCTGTGTCAAAATACTTTTGTTTGCATCAGAACTGCTATTCTCCACATACAAATCAATGGTAAAACAAAAGCAGCTTAAAGCAGGCTGATGCAGCTTAGGCCTCATGCACACGAGACGCAGTTAAACGCGCGTTCAGAGGCAGTTGGACACTTTTTTCAACTGCACCTGAACGCATGCAATGTTATCCTATGTGTCCATGTACACAGTCTAGTTTTTTCCCGTTTTTATGCAGTTGCGTTTAACCTCGTTTTTCCAGAAGCAAAAAAAAAAAAATGCGTTCAGACACTTTGCTTTTCTGCTTTTCAGACGCAAAACGCAGCTAAACGCGGCTAAACACGGCTAAACGCAGGCACCTGCGTTTAGCCGCGTTTGCGTTTATAAGCCTTTTTAAAGGAACCCAATTTTTTGGAGCAGAAAACTCAGAAATATGATGGTAAACCATAAAAAATACTAGAAAAAATTGTTTTAAAATGTCGTAATTAGTTTAGATAGTTCATAGAGCATATATACTCACTGATGCATACATGTTTGTGAAATATCCAACGGACATTCGCTGTGCCATCAATGGATGGGTCCAATATCGACGAGCTCTGATTCTGGACCTCTCATGCAAATTTGCGACGACATTGCTGCCGCATCAAGAGCAACATCAGGAGCATTTCCTGACATATATTCAATATGGGATCCATTTTAAAAAAAAAACACAGAAAGAGAGGCAAATGCAAGTGTACAACTGCTCTCTCTGCTGCTGCTGCTCACCCTGATCAAATTGGCAGAAATAGTTAATAATACATGTTTTCTGAGCTTGGGGAGGGTCTATATGATGTTATCTTTACAAATGCTTATAGACGCAAACGCGTCTAAACGCGTCTAAACGCGGCATGAAAACACAGCAAAACACGCGTTTTTAAACGCAGGTTTCTGCTTTTTAAAACACGCGTTCAGCAGAGTTTGCATCTGCGTCTCGTGTGCATGGGGCCTTAGAAGGAGGCCAAATGCAGGCCAGAAGGAAGTCAACTACAGATCAAATGCACCTGTTAATAAACTGTAATGCTGCATACACACAACCGGACTTTCCAGCAGACTTGGTCCGACGGTCTTTCCGACGGACTTTCGGCGGAGTTCCGACGGACTTTCCGGACGAGTGGACTTGCGCACACACACAACCAGACTTTCCGGCAGACTAGGTCTGACGGACTTCCAACGGACTTTCCAAATGAACGGACTTGCCCACACACGGACTAAAGTCCGTTCATTTTGAATATGAATCCAGGTACGATGGGACTAGAGAAGGAAGTCCATCTTGCGCTTTCATCGGCGAGATTGACACCTTGCGAGCCCTGTCACCTGATATGGATTTTAAGGGGAACCCCCTACACTAAAAAAAAACGGTGACCCTTATCTGGGCACGCAGCCCGGTCAGGAAAGGGGGTGGGGTCGAGTGAGCGCCCCCCCCCTCCTGAACCATACCAGGCCGCATGCCCTCAATATGGGGGGCGGGTGCTTTGGTGAAGGGGGGCGCCCTGAACTGGAGAGCGGAAGAAGAGGCCGCAGAGCAGGAGAAGTCGGAAGAGACCACCGAAGTCGGAAGAAGACCCCCGGAGCTGCCTATTAAATTACTTTAAAAACCTGTGTAGTGTGTTTTTTTTATTGACACTTTTTTTCCCCAGGTGAATGGGTAGGGGTAAGATGTACCCCATACTCATTCACAGTATGGGGGCCCCCTTATTAAAGGGGGCTCCCGGATTCTGATAAGCCCCCCACCGACAGACCCTGACAACCAACGGCCAGGGTTGTTGGAAGAGGCCCTTGTCCTCATCAACATGGGGACAAGGTGCTTTGGGTGCACCCCCCTTCCCCAAAGCACCCAGCCCCCATGTTGAGGGCATGCGGCCTGGTATGGTTCAGGAGGGGGGCGCTCGCTCGAACCCACCCCCTTTCCTGACCGGCCGGGCTGCGTGCGTGATGTACAGTATTCTGCAGCCGAGAACCAGCGCGATAGGATCGTGCTGGAAACATTCTCGCAGGCAGGTGCTGTAGCTGTCCTTGCGTCGTATGTGGTTCGTCGAAACCGGCACATACAGACAAGCGAGCTTCCCGATTGGAACAGGGTCTGGCTGACATGTTTTATTTCTAGGTCCGTCTGACTTTTGGGAAGAAAATGTCCGCTGGAGCCCACACACGATCGGAATGTCCGACGGATTCCTGTCCACGGACCAAGTCTGCCGGAAAGTCTGATCGTGTGTACGGGGCATTAGGGTTCATGCACATGGACAAATGTTGACGTTTTCTATACCTAGTGTAAATTGTCCAGTGCTTTCTCATGCCCAGGGAGCCGAATACGACCTGCCATTCAAGTGAATGGCTTATGCGTCTGCACTCTTGTAAACACTGATACAAGGAAGCCACCTATGCGTGTACAAGATATTTCCCAAACATGAAATGTCTGCATTTGGCACCTGCAACTCCCTGGGTTTGGGAAAGCAATGGGAAATTCACACTGGGCACAGAAAATGCTTAAAACATGTATGTGCATGAACCCTAATTAATCTCAGAACCATCCTAAGCTGATCTAAAATTCAAGCAGAATGCACCTGAAAGCAAGCTGCATTTGCCCGCAGACACATGCCAATATGCACATAGCAGTTGGTCTATAGAATGTCCATATTAACTGCTTCCCGACCGCCTAACGCCGATATACGCCGGCAAAATGGCACGGGCAGGCAAAATCACGTACCTGTACGTGATCGTGCATGTGCCTGCCTGTGGGTCGCGCGCGCGCGCCGCCAGCGGCGCGCTTGCGACCCGGTCGGGAGCTCCGTGACCCCGGCCGCGGGACCAGCGGATCCGATCGCCGCTGGTGTCCCGCGATCGGGTTACGGAGCTGAAGAACGGGGAGAGGTATGTGTAAACAAACCTCTCCCCGCGCTTCCTACTCTGCCTGTCATTGATCGGCTGTTCCTTGTCATCGGGAAAGCCGATCACTGACGTCAGACGTACAGCCACGCCCCCCTACTGTAAAAAAAAACACAACACGTCACACTGACTCCTCCCCGCCCCCTAGTGGTTAACTCCTTCACTGCCACTGTCATTTACATAGGAATCAGTGCTATTTAAATAGCACTGATTTCTGTATAAATGACAAATGTCCCAAAAATGTGTCAAAAATGTCCGATGTGTCCGCCATAATATCCCGGTCACAATAAAAATCGATGATCGCCGCCATTACTAGTAAAAAAAAAAATATTAATAAAAATGCTAAAAACTATCCCCTATTTTGTAAACGCTATAACTTTTGCGCAAACCAATCAATAATCGCTAATTGCGATTTTTGTTACCAAAAATATGTCGAAGAATACGTATCGGCCTAAACTGAGAAAAAAATAAAAAATTTATATATTTTTTGGGGATATTTCTTATAGCAAAAGTAAAAAATATTGCATTTTTTTCAAAATTGTCGCTCTATTTTTGTTTATAGCGCAAAAAATAAAAACCGCAGGGGCGATCAAATACCACCAAAAGAAAGCTCTATTTGTGGGAAAAAAAGGACGCCAATTTTGTTTTGGAGCCACGTCGCACGACCGCGCAGTTGTCAGTTAAATCGACGCAGTGCCGAATCGCAAAAAGGGGCCTGGTCCTTTGGCTGCCAATTGGTCCGGGGCTGAAGTGGTTAATCTAATTTTCTACTTGTCTTATTGGCCCACTTTTTTTTTTGCTGAAAAAGGTATACACCGCTCCTAAACCGCTCCTTGAAATCAATGGGGCAGCGCTATACCGCCAGCATAGGGCTGCTGCAGCAGCGCTTTGCGATTGTTTTAACCCTTTTGCGGCTGGTTTTTAACCCTTTCTCGGCCGCTAGCGGGGGTAAAAGCACCCCATTAGCGGCTGAAGAGCGCCACAAAATTGACGGTAAATCGCCACTAATAATAGCGGCACACCCACCGCCCCAGTGTGAAAGGGTTCTAAGATACACTTCAAGCAAAAGGCCGTTGGTCTCTAGAACCTCCCCAGTAATCACTCGTCCAAAGCCCATCAACACACGCAACATAGTCAATGCTTAGGCCCCTTTCACACTGAGGTGCTTCTAAACCACCAGTAAATTACTGAGTGCTTTTGAAGAGCTTTTGAAGAGCTTTTTAGGCACTTTTAAAGAGCTTTCCATTAACTTCAATTTTAATGTTTTTTTCACCGCCCTGCCAGCGCACTGCCCCAGTGTGAAACCATTCATTGATTTTAATGAAAATAGGTTTTTGTGAGCTTTTCAGGTGCTTTTTTTGAAAGCACCTAAAAAGCGCCTCAGTGGGAAAGGGGTTTCAAGGTTTTATGCTAAGAGACATCCAAAGCTCCCCTTCTGCAAACACTTGCCAACATTTGTTACAATGGGGGAGGTTTCCTAATGTTGGTAAACACAGAATATGGTGCAGCTGTGCCAATCAACTCTAATTAATCAATTCTAACAACCAATCAGCATCTAACTTCAGCTTGTTCAATAAAGCTTTGACAATAAAACCTAGAAGCTGATTGGTTACTATGCACAGCACACCAGATTCTGTGTGCATCAGCCGGTTCAGCTGGGCAGGCTGAATGTAGTTGATCCTGTTGGATTCTCTTGCAATTATTGCTAGAAGCTGCTATAGTGGCTAACGATAATCACTGTCAGGAAAGAAATTCGCACTGTGTATGGCCTGCCTTAGTAAATCTCCTCCACTGTGTATATTATTTATGCTGATATGGTTATTTGTTGACAGTAATTTATGGATTTGCTAATTATTGTGAATAAATGGCTTCTGTGGTCAAGATAAAACCTGTGTCACACAATACAAGTCATTATTTGGGGTCAGACAACGAGAGTCACAAAACTGACAAATCCATCAGTCATGCTTACATAGAAAAGAATGCGTTTTCCTTAGCAAATGTGCAGTTACACTCTACCAGCTAACTGTACTGGAAAATACTAATTACAAAAGACTTTTTTTTCTTGGGAAAATGTATGTAACTTATGATATACCATATTATACTGACACCAAAATATATTGCCCACATTTCCTGCAGCTCATTAAATGCATATTACATTTTATTCCTAAAGTAGAGGGAAATATTTTGACAAAATATATATATTATTTTGTGGCAAATTCATAATATATTATGTTAATGTAATTCATAAAGTAAATTAGTAGAATGAATTGTCACTGCCTTTATGAAATTCAGCATTAGTAATTGCTTACTTGTTAATAGCGTTGTAATTTCCTTAATTTACATCTGGTTTCTGCCAGGACCAGGGCTGTATCCAGCTGTTACCCTGAGGCTGAGTGCCCAGTACATTAACATATAAATAAGCTTACAGTTTGCATCACCTCACCCAAACTTGGAAGTCAAGTTTGGTGACACGATCTGTCACTGATTTAGCCATACATGCAAATATTGCATTTGTTTGGTACCCCAGTAAAATTGCCAGAACCCGCAGAGGAAAACATTACTGGGCTGAGGGCTAAAAGCTCTTTAAATTAATTTTGTATTCTTTTGAAGGTATTTTAGGACACTGTATGTTTGTGAATGTGTTAAAGTTAAGATTCTTGTAGAGCCATTCCAGGTAAGCAGTGTGATTTGTACAACCTTTCCATGCTAATCAGTTATTGAAGTGCTAAACGCTGAGCTCCAGATTGGTATAAAAAGGTGTAAAAAAAAAAAAAACGAAAAAAAACCCCACACAATTCATTGTTAGTAGTGGAGGTAACCAAATTTTACTTGGAATTAGCCTCTTCTAAAACCCCACCCCCACTCCCCCAAAACACGCCCCTTCCCCATATAGCAATACAGACCTTTTTTTCTAAACGTGGTCCCTGAGTCCATGTAAGGTTTCCATATCTTTAGGCCCTGGTGGTGGAAGAATATGTGGCCCCCAAACACGTTGAATGTTTTATTGGATGTTGTGAAAGAACTATTAAAGAATTTTGGACTCTTTAGTTTGGCTCTCCTGGTATATTCCTTATGCTTTGAGACATTCCCTTGGTACCCATTGGAGGGGATCCTTTTCTAATCCGAGCAATCTTGCTGGAGCCAGGGAGCCGATTAAAGAAGTGTACTTGCTTACCGGGCCTTTTTCTGACATTTGTTGTTTACAAGTAAAAATCTGTATTTTTTGATAGAAAATTACTTAGAACTCTCAAACATTATATATATTTTTTAACAGAGGCCCCTGAGAATAAAATGGCGGTTGTTGCAATATTTTATGTTATACTGTATTTGTGCAGTGGTCTTTCAACGCAATTTAAAAAAAAAATACACTTTAATACACTTTAAATGAATTAAAAAAACAACAAAAAACAGTAAAGTTAGCCCAATTTTTTTGTATAATGTAAAAGATGAGGTTACGCCTAATAAATAGATACCTAACATGTCATGCTTTAAAATTGTGCACGCTCGTGGAATGGCGACAAACTACTGTACCTAAAAATCTCCATAGGTGACACTAATTATTGCTCTTGCTCTAACGATCGCAGTGATACCTTAAATGTGTGGTATGAACACCGTTTACGGGCGTGACTTACATATGCGTTCACTTCTATGCACCAGCACGGAGGGATGGGACCCTTTACATTTTTTTTTCTTTTTTTCTTTATTTTGCTTTCTTATTTTTTATTTTTACACTATCCCTTTATTTATATATTTTGATGCAAACATCCCTTGTAATAGAAATAGACATGACAGGTCCTCTTTATTGAGAGATCTGGGGTCAAAAAGACCCCAGATCTCTCATTTACCTTTAAAAAAAAAAATCCTTTCTGTCCTTGCCCGAGAAAAGAAAGTGACGTCAGACGTTGCTCCGGTCCTCCAAAGGGCATAGAGCTGAGTGGGGACTATCTTGCCCTCACTCAACTTCCTGCCTAGCCATGGGCCATGCTGGATCAGTTCCAGGCTTACTGACAGCTCTGGTAAGCTCAGAATTGATGGCACCTCTCCCCCTTGCCTATAAAAGTGATCTCACAGTGAATGTGCCACTGGGATCACTTTTATCGGAAAGCCGGCCACCTAACGAAAACAAAAAGATACTGGGGGGTTATGGTAGCTAGCTGCTGGCATAACAACAGTATTTAACGTCAAAGTAATGATGTACATTTACAGTTAGGCGGTTGGCAAGTGGTTAATTCCTAAAAAATATATATCCCTTAGATAAGTCTTTTTGAAGTGACCAAAACGTTTTCATCGTTAATGAATAGCTTTTGACTGCAACGAGGGTAAGAAAATTGAGGATGTGAATGATGACAATGCACAGTTTTACAGTACTGTTTAGGCCGTTGGTCTGACGGTCGGACTACGTTGTCGGAATATCGGCAAGTGGTTAATTCCTGATTTGCACACTGCATGAGATCCGGGAGAATAATCCTATGATTTCAGGAACTTTCTCAGGGTGACCAGTTCTCGCACATGCCTTTGCTTCCTGCCACGTTGAGGTACTTGGCGACAGGGAGAAGTCTTCAGGATTTAGATAATCTCTCCCCAGGCCCTGGGAAACATTATTCCAGAGACCTGTTCGACCTATATTTTAACTATTCCCTTCTATGTATGCTCTGTTGCTCTTCTGCCCCAATAGACCTATGGCCTAGTCACTTAAGCAATGTCTTTTGTCTGCTGCAATATGTTCTAATATGCTGGGGGCCCCCTTTTTTTGTGGTGGGGGGGGGGGGCAAACTCATTAGGAACCCCCTCCCCCAACTGCTCTGTCAGATGGTACCAATCCTTTATCTGCTGGCTTTCCCAAGGTCCATACACACTATATACCTACCTCTTTATAGTGCGCATCTTTAGGGATGAATCAGCAAAGCATGTAGTGCAAGGGACTGCCTCCATACATTCCATTTCCTATTTTTTTTGTCTTCTTTCCCTCCTATTAGCTTGCTTGGTAATTTAATAGTGTTAAGTACAGCCAAACTAGCCCACATTATTGAGCCATTTGCCATCAATGAAGTGCAGAGGGTTAGCTGTCCACCACCCCCCCCCCCCCAAAACCCCTGTTATTGCCAATGGCCCATCAGAAGTGGGGGGATTGATGGGGGGGTGAGTAATCTGTGAAGGGGAGCCTCTACTTTTCTGTGCAAATACTTTCCAGCCTCCAATTTTAGACAATGCTCTTGTTCCAAGATGTTGATTGTCTAATCTGCTTGCAATGTTTAGGTGCAAAGTGACTAATTTTTTTTTCTTGTTTCACTCCACAGTTCCCTTCCACGCCACAGGAATGGCAGACTGTGGCCTCCCACTTTGCCAGCCGTTGGGACTTTCCTAACTGCGGAGGGGCAATTGATGGGAAACACGTCCGCATCGTCCCACCGCCCAACTCGGGGTCCTACTATTATAATTATAAAGGGTTTAATAGTGTAGTGATGTTGGCGGTGGTGTCGGCAACATACGAGTTTATGTATGTGGACGTGGGGATGAACGGCCGGATATCGGATGGTGGGGCCATTACGCACACGGAGTTCTACTGGCGTCTCCAAAGTGGCAGTCTGTGCTTGCCACCTCCAGAGGAGAATGCCGAAGGACTCCCCTTCGTCTTTGTCGCAGATGAAGCGTTTGCGTTGACTCCCCATGTGATGAGGCCGTTCCCGATGAGGACCCTCACCCCGGACCAGAGGGTCTTCAACTACAGGCTGTCCAGAGCCAGAAGAGTTGTGGAGAACGCTTTTGGCATCCTGGCCAGCCGCTTCCGCCTGTTCCTGACGGCATTTAACTTGGCGGAATACAAACTGAACCACATAGTTCTTGCCTGTTGCATATTGCACAACTTCCTCAAAAGACATAACAGGAACTATGTGGTGCCCGTTGGCCCAGATGTGGAGGGCCCTCCAAATGCCGAACTCACAGCCCTTCGAGTGGCACGTCCAGGCTTGCCCCCTCTAAATGCCCGTGTGGTCCGGGACCAATATATGCAGTACTTTGTGGGTAGAGGGGCCATTGCTCTGCCTGACGATGTGTGAGAGGCATTTTTTAATAAATCTGATATTTTAACCAACCTATGATTTCATGTCATTTCAGTCTTCTTTTTAGCTTATTTTACTTTGACATTTTTTCCCTTTGCCTTCGACAGTGGGAATGCACTTTCTGGGCAAAAGGAGGTAACAGTCTCTTCTTCCCAAAAAGATTATTCTCATGTTGTGTGTTTGCTACCTAATCTTTGGTCTAGAGAAGGTTTGTACTGCATAACTGACACCCAAAATACTCCTTTTCATCACCAGGTCTGACATGTGTGTATTCTCCAAAATGCTGTGCTCCGTGTTTTCGTACAAAGCACTGTGGGTGTCATTTACATAAGTCAAATCCGCTATGCTCTACAAGTGCATTGAAAAAGTTCCCCGGGAAAGAAAATTGGAGTGCAAAGTGGATTGCCTTTAGTAAATAACACCCATTGCCCCCCATATCCTTTTCATTTTACATACATAATGCATTGTGTTTTTTAAATAAGGAAGCCACACATTTAGAAAAATAAAAGTTTACTAGGAAAACATTCCCAAGTGCGTTTACAATCTTCACGCCAAAACTGACAACATCTTGGTTATTTACAACATTGTTTACAAACATTCCGCAATTGGTAAAACCAGGCATGGAGCAAAACAGAACCTAGGAACTTGGAAAGTTCAACTTTGTAAAGTGAAGACAAGATCAGACATGACTATATGTTCAAAGTGTGTTTGATCTTGCCTTCATCACATGGGGGGGTCACCCCCGAAAAGTGGAAATTTGGAACATGCACACAATTTGGGACTGAAAATGGTCATTAGATGGTAAAACACATGCCTAGAAGCTTCAAAAGTGCCATTTTCCATCATGGGGATGAATGGACGTTTTTTGGGGGTGCAACCCCTTCACCACAACCACTTTCGTAGTTCGTAAAGTGTTTGCAACCCCAAAAAAACGTTGCCATTCATCCACCATGGTGGGAGCTAGCACATGTGGACACAATGTGTGCATGTTCCAAATTTCAGACAGTTTTTAAGTTGCAAATGTGTTCTGAAGCTGGCACAAATGTGTGTTAATTACTTGGTGCGTTTTCATATTTTTCCTAAAACATCAATGATGTTCTTCAATTTTTGTTGAACATCATTGATGTTTTGCTTTATGTAATCTAGATCTCTATTGCAGACCATTATCTCTCCGATGAGTACGTGGGCACTCTCTGTGGTAAAGTGCGATTTTTCTTCCACAACATCCACGTCACCTAAAAACCACAAACAAACAAAAATGGGGTGTTGGAAATGAGGCAGCCATACATGGATTAGCTTACCAGTAGCTGTGTTCTCCCACACTCACCTGTTGTGGTGACAATTTCTCCAAGTTCGATGATCTCTCCTTCCTCCTCCTCCTCCTCCTCTGCTTCTGCTCTTTCCCCTTTTTTGGTAGGTGTTGGTTTGGGGGTTTCCTCAGACGGCCCAAGTTTTCGCTCCCCTATGAGAATGTCCAAAAGGAAGATTTAGCAACACAAGCTATTGAGGGCAGAAATAGGAAATGACAAACATTGCTTGAAAGTGACGGACACTATTTTAGTTTGGCCAGTTACAAATGTCAACTACATGAATGAAGTCACTTTGTAAAGGTGCTAAACTGACTAGCTTTTTGGTAGAAGTTTGTGTGATGGAGACCCCCCTCTAGTATCCACTGGAGCACATGTGTGGAAAAGCATAATAAAAAGGGGGTTTGGGTGTCCCAGCACTAGTGCTCTAGAGTCCAGATGGGTAAACAGCTACTGAGTGACCTCTCCTTTACATTGAATAAATTGGCTTTACATTCTTGATGACATTTCTAGTGAGAACAAACTTCCTTTCCCCAAAAAAACACCAAACATCGTATTATAAGTGGCCGAACGATCGAGGTTGCGTACGATCGAATGCACACACACACGACCATGACAGTGGCAGAAAGATCGAGGCTGAGTACGATCGAATGCACAGACGAACCTGAAAGTGGCCATTTTGGAATGTACAACTTGGTAAAAATCAAAACACAATGGAGCAGTATGCAAGCAAGAAATCAAACACAAAACACAACTACTTACTTTTTTGAAGAATTCTCTTGATCTTTCTGTACTGATCGGCCTCCCTCAGTTTCAGGTCTGACCAGCGTTTCCTGAGTTGCTCCTTGGATCGTTGTACCCCAAAATTATTGTACAGCCTTCTCACAACTTTAGACATGATCTTGGCCTTGCGGACATTGGGGTTGAGGTAAGGCCCATACTTCCCATCATAGTCGCTCCTCTTTAATATGTCCACCATCTCCAACATTTCTCCAAATGACATATTGGAGGCCTTGAATTTCAGGTTCCGGGATCGGGACGTTTCTGCCTCCGGACTTTCCTCGTCCTCCTCCTCGTTGGTGGGATATTTGTGGCGCACCTGCTGTGTCCCCGCCATGTGCTCTCCCCACTACGCCGTAAAGAGAAGGGGTGGGGAATAGACGAGAAAGATCGTCAGGGGCGGGCGGAGTTTGAAGCATGCGCAGTGTATATAAAACGTCACACGCCTGTGTCGTAGCCACGATCTGGGAGACGAGGGAGAGAAAACTCACACGAGACGATCGCTACAAACGAAGGTACAATTTAACGTTGGTACATAACTAGCCTAGACTGATTAGAACTTGAGGCTTCTTTATGGAGAAGATTAGGAGAGTTTAGCCTGACATAATTTATAGGGTTTGGTGTGGCGTTGTGTCTTGCAGAGGTGATGGATGCCTTCTACAACGTGAGCTTTCTCCCACACTTCATTGATAAATACCGGCAATTCCCCTCTTATGGCAGGCAAAACACAGGGATTATAGCAACAGACCAAAGAGGTACGCAGCCCTGCTGAAACTGGTGGCATTTGTAAAGCCTACCCTGCCCATGGCAACCGTCGCAAACTTAAAAGTGAAGATCACCAACATGAAGACTACCTATTTCCGGGAGCGCAATAAGGTCCTGAAGTCACAAGCATCTGGAGCTGCAGCAGCTGATGTCTATGTCCCCACGCTCTGGTACTATGAGAGGCTCCACTTTCTCAAAGACCAGGCTACTGTCAGGAAGTCACTCTCGACTCTTCCTTGCACGCGTCCTTCCACGCACGCCACCCTTGATGAGGATTCCGAGGACCAACCTGGGCCTTCCAGTCAGGAATATGTGCAGGTGCCCAGCTTGTTCCAGGTATAGTAGTTTTGGAACCAGTTTGTTGAATAATGAATGATGTTCAGTTAATTCAGGATCCCCAATTGCTTATTTCCTAACGTGATTGACATATCAACAGACAGTGGTGTGGGAGACATTTTTGGGAAGAATCTAAACTGCAGGGCTGAGAATTGTATGGTTTTGTATTTGAAAACATTTTGCAACAGTCACTAGATGAGAATTGTGTGTGTTTGATGAACAAATAACTGAAACTATGTCCCTTTTTCATACACAGGAAGACCTCAGCCAGGAGGTGGCTGTGGAAGGTGGCAGTCAGGAGGAGGCAGGGGGTAGTGGCAGCCAACAGGGGGGTAGGCGTAGGAGCCTGACTGTCTCCCAAGTCTCTCCCCTCCGCCTTCCCTACAGAAGGGCGAAAAACATGGGGGAGGTGGGAGAGTCAGCGCTCCAGCTGATAAAAGATGCCTCAGCCTCCCTCTATGCCACACCCACCTACGAGGAGGCCTTTGCCTCCTTGGTTTACAAGTAAATTTACGGGTATGGAGGCGGGGCAACGCAGCATGTGTGAGGAGGTCATCCTCAAAATACTAAATGAGGGGATGGCTGGGGAGATGACTCCCCTCACACATGTTTGCGAGAGTGACCTTGCTCCGCCTCCTCCTCCTCCTCCTTCTGCCACCCCACCAGCACCAGCACCACGGCGTGGAAGGAAGCGTACAAGGAAGACAAGAGAGTGACAACCTGGACTCAGTCTGGTCTGAGAGAAGATGGAGCCTCTCGTAGTACCAGAGCCTGGGGACCTAGATGGCATCTGCTGCAGTTCCGGATGTTTTGGACTTCAGGACCAGATTGCGCTCCCTTATTATTTAGATAGGTAGTCTTCATGCCCCCAATTGTTTAAGTCTGTAAAATGATGGTTGCCATGGGTGTCCAAGGCTTTGCAAATTCCCCAAGTTTCACCATGGCTGCGTTCCTCTTTGGTCTGTTGCTGAGACCTAAATAAAGGTTTTTTTGATTTGAAATAATCATTGACTATTGTGTTTTACTTTTCTACAATGACAGTTTTTCTTGAGTAGGCAGGTACATTTCACTAATCCTAGAATTAACAAGGGGCACCAACAACCAACAAACTCCTAGTAAATGTAAGCAAGAAATACAAATGTTAATAATGTGGTTTTGCTAAGTTGAGACATACAAACCCCCTCCAAAAAAAAAAAAAAATCTCCTTCAAATATGTATTCCCCCAAAAAAAAAAAATCTGGGTAAAAAAATAAGAAAGATTGTATTACGATCTGAGTAAAAATAAACATGTAGTGTATAAATGCTGCAAAGTAATAAAGAAGTAAGTTTGTGAGAAGTGCGGGTGAATAGGAGCAGCTAAAAGATGTCATTCTTGTTGCATTGTAAAGAAAAAGAGAATGCGCTGCATTAAAGACAGGTTAACATTGCAGCGTGACGAATGTGCTGTGTCGATTAGGAAAGGTAGTTTTACCTGACCGAGCGCTTCCGTCACAGAATTTCTTCTGAGCATGCGTAGCACTTTGTCCGTCGGAATTTGGTGTGATCGGACCGGGTTGACGGGAAATCTTTCCAGCAGGAGATAAGACTTTGTCCGACGGACAAACCGACGAACACTGTCCGATGGTGCATACACACGGTCTGATTTTTCAACAACCTTGTCCGATCGGACCAAATTGATGAAAAAGTCCGACCGTGTGTATGGGGCTTTAGAACCTTTGTCAGCTTTCAATGATCATTGTGTCTTCTAGTGACGTAAGGCATCCAACCCTCCCTGAAGGGTTTCGGATCTGAAGGCTCTTCAGGTGGTATAACAGAATGAAGATTCCATGAATGGGCACCGAATCAGATAAGTATTTACATTTACAGGTGCTTTTAGGCATAATTGTTTTTTTAGCAACAGGGTTGCTTTAAGTAAATATGTTAAAACATAGCAAACAATAATTTCAGGTAGCTTACACAATACTATCTGAGAATGTGAACTAAAAATACCTGGTAGTTACGGTGGGGGGAGAGCTGAAGAAATATTTAAATTAAGAGGAGGTGTCAGAACTGGAACTGAAAATCAGCTCCCCTTTATAGGCTCTCCCCCAGCACAGAACATAATAATCTCCCGCTGTTGTATTGCTTTTTAGTTCCTGCTTCCCATCTCCTCACCTGCACGTGACAACAGCAGCAGCGCTAATTTCTCCTCATCAGTCCCATTGTCCTCTCACTAAATAAGCCATTTCTGCCAGTGCAATTACACAAGGCAGCAAGCGAGCTGCCGCTTACATAGACACTATTTCTGTGATCTTTCACCCTTTGTCTTTTTCCACTTGTCCATCATCCTCAGCATTTTACCATAGCAGTCAACAACACTCAGATATTAACCGATTGTGTAAATTATTTCCCCTCCCGGTGCCCTGAGCTCAATTATCAGAGCACAGAGATTTCAGAGAACATTTCAGACGCACTTTGTGTTTTTTTGTTTTTTTTTAATGCATATCTGCAACTCCTGCTGTTTAAATGGAATTGTTTTTCACTGGAATATACCAAGCCCCCAGGAATGCTTGTTTTTATTAATAATGATTCATCCTTCGTTTTTCAACCCAAGGCCTGAGATGGCAGTTTGGTAAGTTTGGCTTTTGACCAAAAGGCTTTCATGTCTGGATGTAAATGCAGGCAAATTTACGTTTTTCTCAGTCAGTCTCCCAGTCATGGAAAACTAAGCATTAGTGATAAATGAACTCAGGTTGGCTGGCGGACTAAAAAATTCACATATGGTGCTTGATGCCCCCATCCTCCACTTTTAGACCAATGGTCAGCAAGTGAGCTGGATGCTCTTTTATTGACAAGGGGGCGCAGGTGATTATAAAGTAAGAGTCCCTATACTCATGGTGTAGTTGAACCAGTAAGGAAACAACATACCTAATAGTGTACCATATCCTTGTCACACTGTCCTATTAAAAAAAATAGATACCTATTAATTCCTTAAGTTAAATCATATGAGGTGGAGAATCTCGACCCCTAATCATCTGTACCATCTTTGACTCAATAAAATAAGCATCCTCACTGGATCTCACTCACTTGCTAACCTTGGTGAAGAGGGAAAAGCATCAATGCTTCTGTAGTGAGCTGGTAAAGGGATGCACAGAGAATCAACTATCAAAATTCTCAAAATAGTCCAATCCATGTTAAATCCCTGTATGGACAAATTGATTTGCTAAGTGTTAAGCATATTTTATGCTGCTCCGGCAATACTGCAGTCAGTCATCATTAGAAATGAGTTTTGGATTATATCCAAAGTTAAACTTTACGTTATACGGAGAAACTCAATAGAGTTTGCACACCTGCCAAGCCGAAACACTGGATGCAGCAAGAAATTAAGTGTTACATCTGCTATTAATGTGACAGTTTACTGCTCAGACTGGTTGTCATGGAGCCAGGGCTGTCGATAAGGCAGTACAGCTGGCCCTGCTGTATTGGGCCTAGGCCTTATCAGTTCAAGAGGGGGGCCCGGGCACCTGCCAAGCAGTAGGGCTGGCTGTACTGCCCTATTACTGACAGTTGTGACTCTTCTGGATCCCCCTGCAGCGCTGCTGGCTTCATATAAAAAAAAATGAACAAGCAGCACCAATCTAAGTGCAGTGGTATTTACATACGTTTTAATCAAATGGTAATGCACTTGTAAGGCACAGATGCTTGATGAAGGAGCATGCATGCACATCACCAGCATCATTCTATTGAGACCAGGAACTTCCTCCTGCGCTCTGTAGTCTAAGCCCGGGACACCGGAAACCACTGGCGCTGCCGAGCAAGACCCTGAAGCACCACCTGGATGTTCATTCCTTGGATTCTTGCTGTACATTTGATAATATAAGATGTGCCTGTTTACACCTTACCTTGAGTAAGTGCATTACCATTTGATTAAAACGTATCTAAATACTGCTGCACTTAGATTGGCGCTGCTTGTTCATTTTTATATTTCTCCCAGAGGTTCTTCTACCCTCCAGCATGCTGCCTTCACAGTACCAGCTACACTCCCTGTGGTAAACTACGCAGGTTATGGACTTCTTATAAAAAAACTTCACATCCCCCATCAGAAGTCTTGTGTAAAAAAACGTTATTTTTGTTCAATTACTGACTTTCTGCTATTTACCCTTTCTTGTATTTTGGACTATATGTTCATAATTTCAGACATTTTAACTCTTCCCCTGTTTCGCAGATGATATAACCATGCATGGTAGAAAAAACCTTAGCGCAACAATCATTGTATTTTTTCACTGCTGGCTTTCCATGGAATGTTTCAGGATGGAGAGTGGGGGGAAGGGGCCGGTAAATATGACTTTCCTTTCCTGAAGGAACATAGTATGTGATCTGTACCGATTTGCTCCTGTATCCATTCATCGCTGAAGCATATCAACTGTGTTTACTAATCTTTTATGAATGAACATAAAACCTCATAGTGCTTCTTTTCATTCATATGTGCAGCTGAGGCTGCAGAGAAAGAAACTGATAAATCTCTGTCCTCAGTCCCTTTCGCTATCTCAAATGTGAAACATCAGGGGTCTTTGCTCGCTGAAGAGTGGTCAGCATTTGGATTACTCTTTAGAGAGCTTGTGACAGGCATTGAGGAGGTGTAATGCCTCCTCGCTGCCTGCTTTAACCCTGCACTAGCTTTGCACATGGTTGCAGTCAGCTTGCAGAGCAGCGCCATTCATTTGAATGGGTCTTGCTCAACGGGGGTATCATTTCTGCCATGGCTGCAAAGCATAGCATCTCACCTGTGGCATTTTAGCATAAATATCCTTTGATATTTTTTGGGGGGGCCCTGTCAGGTAGGTTGTACAGGCCCTTTGATTTCTAACAGCAGCCCAGTTGCTGCCAGCTTCCTAGTGATGAATTCTGCCCAGCCATTGAGCTGACACCTGAATGTAAATGTAGCGCACTACTCCTTTGGGAGCTGCAAAGTTGTTCATTACCTTTATGTCAATAGCCCCCGTTCTTCCTTCCCATGCAACTTTCAGAACACCAGACAGTCTTTATATTCTGTAAAGCTTTTATTCTTGAACTTGAGTTGGTGGCACAAGTAGATAAAAGATAGCCTCTATTGATTCTGGTTCCTGTCTCTGATCCTGCATACTCTCCTTTTGTGAACTGACCAGCATCACTCTGAATAATACTGTGGGTGTAGATTCCAAAGTCCCAGGCCTTCACCGCCTAATTCCTTGACTCTTGCAATCAGCCCATGTCAGTTATGGAAAGTGTCTCTCACTAGGTCCTTGGACACATAGCAAGTTTACGGATAAGCACCACTGGGTTGCACTCCCTTTGCTCACTCCCAATCAACAGTCCATGTTACCCACAGAAGGTTAATTCCCAGTTTCCGCCGTCCGCTTTACTCCTACTTCCTCCTCCTCATGGTCCCCGGTTGGGACGCCCGTTTTTCTCCTCTGGTCCTACATGGCGACGTCTGCTCCTGCTATCCAGCACTGGGGTCTCTGAACCCCCAGGCCTTAAAGCCTGCTCCTGCTATCCAGCACTGGGGTCTCTGAACCCCCAGGCCTTCAAGCCTGCTCCTGCTATATGGCACTGGGGTCTCTGAACCCCCAGGCCTTCAAGCCTGCTCCAGCTGCACTCTCTACATCTTGAGCTCTCCTCCGCCCCCCGGAAGCATGTGACCCCCAGCTTATATGCGAGTCCTGCCCCTGCCAACACAATTTAATGATTGGTTCAGAGCTCTCCACATAAGCTGCCTGCCACTCAGGTCCCAAATCCTGCCTCCCTTCCAGAACATTTCCACTGGAAGGATGAGGGGACTTCCTTGTGTAGTGTAGGTGGCCACACACCCTCTATTCTAACACTCTCACCCACAAATAAACACACAGGCCTAAGGAAAAACGCAAAGCCTAGGCCAAATTTACCTATCACTAATAACTGAACACACTGGGCACCCACCAGAATGGGGTGGGCACTACATAAATAAAGAGGTAGTGATAGTGGGTGATGTGTTTGACCAAATTTAATCAAAGACATTAGCCAACCATTCCTGAACCTCTTTTTACAATTTGGCAAACCATTAGGCTTCATGTACACTACAGTCTTGAAACGTGAGTTTAGGAGCTTTTGGTGTTTTTTTGACAAAGCTCCTAAACTCAACTCCATAAAAGCTGATGTGTCAATGTACTGTATACATAGGCTTTTAGCAGCGTTTAGGAGCTGCTGCGGTTAAGGGGGTTCAACCTCCCTCTCCTAAACGTGGAAGAATTGCGTTCAGGATAGGAAAGTTTTGACTGTTTGGAAACGTCAAAACACTGAAAAAAAACACAGCATGAATTGGCCCGATTTTGAGATGTTTTGCGCTTTTCCATGGCCGTGGTACATCACGACCAGGTGTACATGAAGCCTTAAAGTTGGGGGAGAAATGCAACAAGGTTTCCTCCTGTGTTTGATGAATTTACTGGTACCACATCCTTTACAATTTGCATAAAAAATTATTAATCATACAACTAAATAGTTCTACGCTATAGTTATACCACGCTATAAGCGAAAAAAATCCTTTTACCTAAAAGACATCAGCAATTAATCCCAGTGACATAATCAAGGAAAAACAGTGTATACAAAAGTAATTGTGCTACTAATACACATTTAAGTGCAATGTATAAATAACATTAAAAACTATAAACAATACATGTGCAAAAAAGTCCTTGTGATGAAGAAATTCATAAATCAAGTCCTTGTGAATAAAACAAATTTCAATTAAGGGAATCCACCACGAAGTAATCGTGCAGAGCCTTCACAGAACAGCACTTCACACCCAGTGAGCAGGGACGCTTACCAGATGTAGTAGACCACCTATTGCTAGGATGGTCAAACAGACAGGCAGAATATCCCTCTTCAGGGTGCGCAACAGAAATTCCACTGAGAAGTTTGCAGTATGGAACCTGACCCTCTCTGTGAACATGCTCAGACAAACCATGGCAGGAACAAAGCAGCCAGAATAAAGGTCATAAGGAAAAAAGGGAACTCCAATAGTGTGATATCATTTGGACAGTTTATTGAAATAACAAAAGCCAATTGGCTACTAACAGGGTTAAAAACATCAATTTTGTGTGTAAAACAGATTTGCTGGCACATTTTCAAATACGAACACCCGCACTTCCGGGTCACATGGATCGCGATGGCGTCAGTGCGTAGCTCCGCCCGGTATGTTTTGCCACATGTGACGTCTTCCTGGGGCACTATATACAACTAAATAGGACTTTAACAGTACCTCACCAAAAACATTGCTATGTAAAAACTAATTTTATTACATAATGCAATAAAAGATACCTGAAGAGGGACTAGATAACACATATAATGAAAACTGTACAGATATGCTGACGTTGTCTCCATCCTAACCTGTGGATGGAGACAGCTGGAGCTTATCTGAGCTATATCTTTTTGACTTTATGGAACTGCTCCCAGGTGGTTTGTTAACTGTATTACATGAGTCTACTGGTTGTCTGCCTTTTTTGATGATAGTGGGTCTATGGCGAATCCCATCTATGTGGCTTGTTGTCTTGCATCATCTTTTATATGCCTGCATATGCTGCTTACAGCCTTGACAGCTATACATGAAAAAGTTATCTTCCTGAAAATGCGTTGAAGAAACAATCCAGATGTCATAAGTGGGCCTTCCTATTTTGGAGTTATATTATGGAAGGATCTACTATGAAGGGATAATGTAACCCATTGTGAAACTGTTCATAAGAGCATTTTAAACTGTACAGTTTTCATAATGTGTAATCTAGTCCCTCTTCAGGGATTTTTTATCAAATTATGTAATAAAATGTGATTGTTTCTACAGAATATAATTTTTGGTGTGGTACCGTTTTTAGTTTTATGATTTAGTCCTATTTCGTTGTATGATTTAGGGGTTTTTGCTTTATGAAAATTATTTTTTACAATTCAGCTCTCATTCTAAGATGTATCATTCATTCTCCACTTGGAGTGGATGTGTTTATCTAGATTGACAATTTGACAATCCCTTGCTTATTATTCTGGAAAATGGTCAGAATTGATTTTAAAGATTTGGCTTCCATAGACTTCAATGAGATTTGGATTACATTCAGAACTTGTGAGCTGTTTGCCAAGGCACTATTGTGGCTATAAGACCTATTGTGCCTCAACCCTTATAGTTATATATGAACAGTACAGAGATCTCCCTGCTTCTGCTTCATTCATTTTGTGGATATATGCTTCCTGCACCTCTCCTGACGCTTCTTGAATATTCCATCAAAAGTCATTTGGAGAGCAGTTCTTGCACACAGGGATACAGTGCAAAACAGGGCATGATATGTCAGTCATGGGAAAAAGATCAACAGCAGAGCAATTACAATGCTAGTGAGTAATCCTTTCTCCTCTACTTGCTTTTTTGGGCACAGTTTCCAGAGTCTAGACCCTCTTTAAGCACCGTTGTAACTGCACTGAGATACAGAGAACAGCCTCTTGGCTAATCTCTCAATTAAAGTGGGTGCAAGGGCAGAAGGTTTTTTATCTTAATACATTCTATGAATTAAGATAAAAACCTTCTGTGTGTAGCAGCCCCCCTTAGGGTCCTTTCACATGGGGCGGATCCGTAATGATCCACCCCGTGAACATCCGCTGCTTAGCGGGGATCACTCCGCTGATCCCTGATGAGCTGGCGGATGACAGGGCGGTCCCTGCATGGAGTGCCTTGGCTGTCCGGGAATCCACCCCCCCTCCCCCGATTGGCCCCATTGGCTTCCACTGCTGTCAAAGACAGTTAGCCAATCAGAAGAGAGAGTGGGCAGGGTTAAACAGCGGCTCTGTGTCTGCATGGACACCGAGAGGTGCGGATCGGCTCAGGTGCACCCATAGCAAACTGCTTGCTGTGGGGGCACTCGACAGGAGGGAGGGGCCAGGAGTACCAAAGAGGGACCCGAGAATACGAGGATCCGGGCTGCTCTGTGCAAAACCACTGCACAGGTATGTATAACATGTTTGTTATTTTTATAGTGCTTGACCCTTTTTATAGTGCTGTGACCCGTCTTCCAAGGAGAGTGGGTTAAAGTCCACTCTCTGCTGACATCAGCAATTTCAGTCCAGTCACCACGTCATTGCGACAATAAAGTCTGGATTGGCCAGGTGCCTGGACTGACACCCCTCTTAGCCTCTCAGAGAGCCGCTGAGAGCCTGAGACGGCCCTCTCTCTGCCCCCTTCACAGCCCAGTGCTCCAATGAGCAAGGAGGGGGAAGAACAGAGAACTGTGACTGGGTCTACAGCTCTCTGCTCATGGAGCTCTGAAAACTGAGCGATCAGCAGTGTTCGATCGCTCAGTTCTCAGTGTAGAGGCGCCGGGGGACAGATGCAGCATCAGACTGATGCAGCATCCACCTGGGTAAGTATAACTCTCAAAAAAAAAACTTCTCTTTTAAAAGCAAGCTTTTGGTAAAATCCTATCATAGAATGTTGAAATGCTATAATAAATAAACACTGCAATAAAAATGTATCCTCACTGACAAAACTCTTCACTTTCTTTTTAAATAATGAAAAAAAGCTATTTTTTTTTTAGCGCTGTTGAACACATATGTTAACTGCAATAACAAGTGTTTTTCTGTATGAAATTATTATTCTGGAAATCAACATATTAACCAGAGACATCTAATTTTTTCAAAGGGTAATCATCTTACTGTCACTTGTCACGTTCTATATTCTTGTCTGTCCATTAGGATAGATTAAGCAATCACTCCAGATTTATTTGTTATCAGTCAGTATGGAAATTGGTTCCTTAATGAAAGGCAAATATATTGAATGCTGAACAAGGCCTGCTATATAAACTTCATTGATTTTCTTTCATAAGTCATGACTAATGAACAGTAAACGTGTATGATGTATGATTGGCTCGTAGAGTGTAGAGACAAGACTCTTCTGACAAATAGCCCTCCCTGATCTCTTTATTTTATAATTAGTTTTCTACTGGTGCCTGTGAGCTATCAATCCAGTCTAGTGATTATCGTTTCCCAGTACTATGTCTTAAAATTGTTCAAACAAATCTATTACTGGCTCATTATTTTAACATTCCTGCATACATTTTTATATGTCCACAATAGATTCTGTTTCTATGGCTACATGATTGTCCATTCAGTTCAGGTAGTGGAGGGGTCTCATCCAACAATTGATAACGTTTCTATATAAAGGATCTAGGTGATCAATCCATCCTCCACTGAAGGAATCATAAAGGTATTCATCCAGAAAATGTGTGGATGACAGCTACCTCTGTTGGATTTTTAATTTTTTTTTGATCAGCATTAGAGCTAGAATAAGTGACCATAAAGCTCAACTCAATTTAAAATAAAATAAAAAGTAGCTGTGGCTCAAGCACTATTTCACACAGCAATTACTTTCTGTAACTACATGTCTTCATTTTTTCAGGTCAAATAATTCCCAAGGACTGAGGATACCCTGTGAGTACAGGCAGTGTGAGGGAGAACCACCATGGTGGAGAATATCAAGAAGGGGAAGACCCAGAGCCTGGATTGGGGCTTTAAACCCAACTTCCTAACTAAACCTTTATATAGTTAGGATAGAGTCAACAAGTGTCAGAGTCCCTCTTTTTCCCTCTAATAAAAAACTCCAGTGAACACAATTCTAACACGTTGATTAGATTGAGAGATAGCAAGCATCCTTAAAGTGTTACTAAACCCACAACAGTAAAATCAGTCTTTATAGGCGGTAAAGCATGCTTGTTATACTCACTGTGGAACCTAAGGGGATAATTCTCTGCATTGTGTAAAAAGGCTGTTTGATCCTGTCTTCTCTGACCCTCCCCTTCTTCCACTGTTCCCAACCCATTGCCTGATAGAACAGAGCCTTTGGAGTCACTCTGCACATGCTTAGTTTTATGTGTATTGCTAGAGATTTTCTTTTTTCTTGGGAGGGTGCATGAGATCAGCACATGGCCAATCAGCACTGTCCAGACAGAGGATTAGAGGTCCTGCTGCCTCATAAGACAGTCAGAGGAGAATGAAAACTCCTCCTACAAGCTTTAACCAGACACTGATGGAAGTCACTGCTATATACTGCTGAAGAGAAAAGGTTTATATGTACTAAAATAATTGCATTTCCTTGTTTTCTGTACTGTGGGAAACCAGATATAAATGCAGGACCCTGGGTTTAGTAACACTCTGGGCTTTTTTTTATCAAGCCCTCTCTCCCACCCATCTCTAGCCAATTCTTCTAGTCTTTTTGTCTCCCCTTACCTTGTGAAGCCAGGTATACTTAGCAAAGTCCCCCATCAAGGTCCCACACCACTACTGTTTCTGGGTAGAAGACCACTGATCTTAGATGAGATCAGCCACTGACAGCTGATCACGTGACGTACACAGAAGATCAGTAATCTGCTTTGAGGGGAAAAAAAGCTGATCACCGGATTCTGACAGAGGGACATCGGTCCCGAACAGGGTGAGGCACTGCTGCTATGCAGTGTCCTCCAGTGCTACCTGTCTGTGCCCACCAGTGCCACCTCCAGGCGCATATTAGTGCCGCGTACCAGTGCCCACTAGTGCCACCTACCAGTGCCAACCAGTGCCACCTATCAATGACCAATACCACCTATCAGTGTCCATCAGTGCTGCCAACCAGTGCTCATCAGTGCCACCTATCAATGCTGCCTATCAGTGTCACATATCAGTGCCACCCAACAGTGGCTTTCAGTGCCACCCATCAGTGCCCTTCAGTGCTGCCCATCAATGCCACCCATTAGTGCCCATCAGTGCCACCCATCAGTGCCCACCAGTGGCATCTATCAGTGCTGCCTTATCAGTGCCATCAGTGCCACCTTATCAGTGCCTAACTGTGCAGCCTATCAATGCCCATCGGCACCCATTGGTGCTGTCTCATCAGCGCACATCAATGAAGAAGAAAAATTACCTGTTTTCAAAATGTTATAACAAACTATGAAACTTTTTTTTTTTTTTCAGTATGTTTTTTTTGTTTTTTGTAGCAAAAAATAAATAACCAAGCAGTGATTAAATACTCTCAAAAGAAAGCTCTATTTGTGTGACAGAAATGATAAAAATTTGAATTAGGTATAGTGTTGCATGACTGCGCAATTGTCATTCAAAGTGTGAGAGCGCTGAAAGCTGAAAATTTGCCTGGGTAGGAAGGGGGTTTAAGTGTCCAGTAAGCAAGTGGTTAAAGAGCATTGTTTTATTCAGTGGCAGCTGGGGCTCCATTTTTTTTTTAGGGGGGGGGGCAGCAAACAAACCACCTGCCTCCACCCCTTCCCCTGGTCGGTTGTTCCATCCCACCCCCCCCCCCCCCAATTTTTTACTATACTGATGCCTCTAAATGCATCCACGCGCGTGTTACCGCTAGGCACATTTAGCGCTTGAGCGTTAATTCATTTCAATGGTCAGAATAAATTAAGTAATTGCCAGAATAGCTAGTTTAGGAACCCTGAAGACATTTCCAGTTCCCCCTATGACAATTAAAAAAAGTCTAATGAAGCTGGATAAAATTGTGTTTAAAACATAATGATAATTAAAACAGAAATAGGTAATTGTAAGAAATTGAATCTCCACTTTGAAGCTGCAACATTCACTTTCAATTAGAGGAGTGTGTGCTGTTATTTTTTTGTATTCTCTCTCTTTCAGAGTAGAAATGTTATTCTCAGACTCTTGGGCACCATGGAGGCTAAGCACTTTTGTGCCTGAGCTCAGGAATGATAACTGACACCTTGCATGGGCTGCTGGATGGTAAGTCCGGCTATAGATGGTTCAAATCCTGGCTGGTTCAGCAGGAAAGGGCTGAGATTGGAACCGTGTATGGGCAGGCTGAATGTACCAAGTTGAGGCTGCTATAGCCACTAGCAATAATCATCGTCTTCCCGTGGTTGCAGAAAAGATATTCGGCCTGTCTATGGCCTGCCTTAGACTGTCAATTAACAAACATGCAAAGGTGTTTTGAGCACTACCTGGTTACATAAAAGTGAATCCCCACTTGTGATAAATAATTTTGCAATAAACAGTTTAACCAATTTAACAATAAACAGTTGAAAAAGTCAATTATGTGAATTAAATTAATAAATTAAAGGTGCCATTCATAAGTTAGTCCATATCCTTATATCGTCATACATGCAGAATATGAAGGTCAATCGTACCATTTTTTAAAGTGCCAAGTGCTGTCTCTTTAAATAAAGTGCAAATCGTGCGCCCCTTCAGTGTCCCGACTCACTCACCGACAGGTGATATTATAAGAGTCACAGGCGCTTGATATTATCCTGGATATGCTGGAAATTGTAGTCCCCCTTGCTGGTTATGTTTACCAGTGGTATGCCATAACGCAGTATTTTTACTCATAAGCAGACTTTTCCATGGATGGTGGCAAGCAAAATGCTGAACCAGAAGTTAGCATCAGCGTACGTCTCAACGGCGGGAAATTACTTCACCACCCGCAGTCACCTCTTATTATTGACACGTTTTATTTATTTCACATATAGTTTACTTTTTCAACTGTTTATTGTTAAATTGGTTTAACTGTTTATTGCAAACATATTTATTACAAGTTCATGAGTGGGGATTCACTTTTATGTAAGCAGGTAGCGCTCAAAACACTTTTGCATGTAATTTAAAGGTAAAGTACCTTAATAGAGCAGCAGTTGTTTTTGTTAAATTACATTGGTTACTATACTAAGCAATTTACATTGGTTACTATACTAAGTGTGGGAATATATAATTAATGTGAATTAACAAAGCCTTAAGACCTCTTTCACACTGATCCACCTATAGCGTCGGCGGTAAAACGCCCTTATTTTTAGCAGCGTTTTACCATCGGATTTGCGGCGCATTTCGGCCGCTAGCGGGGTGCTTTTACCCCCCGCTGGCAGTCGAGAAAGGGTTAAAACCCCCGGCAAAACGCTGCAACGCTGGCGGTATTACAGTGCTGCCCCATTAATTTCAATGGGGAGCAGGGCTGGAGGAGCGGTGGAGGAGCGGTGAGTTCACCGCTCCAAAGAAGCTGCTGGCAGGACTTTTTGTGACGCCCTGCCAGCGCACCGCGGCAGTGTGAACGCCCTTGGGCTTTCACACTGCAGACAATGAAGCAGCAGTTTGAGGGCGGATTGCAGGCACTATTTCTAACGCTATAGCGCCTGCAATACACCCTAGGTGTGAAAGGGGTCTTAGTTTGCTTTTAAGTAATCCTGACAATGCTTTTCTTTTTCTGCAAGATTTTTAATGCTTATCAACATTCACCTGAGAAATAAGACAGCTTTCCCGCCTTCCATGTCTGCTATGACACAGAGAGAGTGCAGTAAACAAACAAAAAAAGAATTTAAATATAAATTGGCTTCTTCCTCTTTCATTTTGAGCCTGCTGTAACAGTGAATACAAGAGGCAGATACCGACTCAAATTCAGTTACTTACGCTGCTTAAATAAAACAAAAAACAACAAAACAAAAGAAAAAAAAAACACTTATTGATGTGATAATGGATACAGAGCTGCATTAATCTGTATCTTTTATATGCGTTTAGTTCAGCTTTAAGAAAGTTAACAGTTTACGGTTTGTTCAGTAAAACCCCTGTGCGGTTTCAAAGTTATTATCAAGCATTATCACGGTCTGTTGGAATAACATCGGTATGACAGACACCTCCTGTACATCACCTGTCAAAGCCAAACAAATCTCCGAGTACAATTTCATACACTCCAGCGGAGAGTGTAAATCCAACCCTCATCTATTCCTGCCCCCGGGTGCTATTACCATTTTCTGCTCCATCTCTCTTCCCCAACCTATTAGACGAACCACTGACTAGATTACCACAGGAAAAAAAGACCCGTCTCATGCAAGATGACTTGTCTTAAGCAAACAAATTTAATTTACCTGTTTCTTTTTGTAACAATTGCATTAAAGCCATTTATTGAGTCATACTAAGTGATGTACACAACGTTAGAAGCGGAGCGATTATACAACCTGGAAACCTTTGACTGCAACCTCTATAACCTGTCTTCATACAAATCAATATTAAGAAGGCACTGGGTATAACACCAGACTACTTACCGTACGTCATTAAACGTCTGGAATGAACAATTATACATATTCTGTCTTTATTTACTAATGTCAGTTGCAGTGTTTTACAGGGGAATGTATACAAGTGACGTAGTAGATAGTGGTAGGATATGGTTCTGTCTTATACGCAGGACAGTCAGTATGGGGTTGCTCTGTCAATATTGTAACCAGCGGTGGGTTCATTGTTACTTGAGGTGTTTTCAACGCATAGGCCCCCTGTTGCTTTAACAGGATCATGCATAAAGGTCAACAGCAGTGGCAGCCCATCCATAAGGGGCACAGGGATGCCGTCCCCCCCCCCCCCAATCCATAGGCCCAGCCCCTAATCTACATGCAGGGTTCCAGACACAAGGATTTCAATGGGGTTTTTTATTTATTTTTGGTGCATGATTAGAGCCCACCCTTTTTAAAAAAGGGTGGGCTCAGGACGCAGAGCACTGCGCCCTGAGCCCACCCAGTTGTGCGACAATAGCAAATACATTTTTTCGCTTGTCTTCCTGATTCTCCTCCCGGCCAATCAGGAAGGGGGTCCTGAGACCCAATTGGCGAGGGAGTCTTAGGTCTCCCTGCCAATCGGGTCTCAGGGCCCATTTCCTGTTCGGCTGGGACGGGAACCCCCGGCTCTTCCCTCTGCAAGCTCATCTCATATCTTCATCTCACCCTGGATCCCATCTGCCTCCTTATGGTAAGGCCTCTGATCACTGCCTGCCCGTCTGCCTTCCCCATCACCTGCGGGAGCCAGGGAATTTTGGCGGTGAAAGTGAGGGGGGCAGGTTTGTTTGCCCCCCCCCCCCCCCCCCAAAAAAAATGTTAAGCACCAGCCTCCACTGGACAACAGACAAATGCATTTTCCTAATCCAAGTACAAGGAGTGAGCAAATGTATTGTGACGAAATGTTTGATTTGTGTGAACCCTTTAGTGCTCGTTCGCATTTGTGAGGAGACCTGCGGTTTTGTGTACTAGAAGAATGCAGGTGTCCTGAAGGACCCACAGAATACAACTGTGCCCTGTTCACATTAGAAAGCAGGCGGCAGGTGCAGAGCATCAGAAATCTGCAGCATGTCTGCATTTTTTCGCACTGCACTAGAGCTCTCTGCCTGTGCTTTTTTATGCACAACAGCTGTAGTACTTAAAAATGAATGAAATGTTACTTTGCAACATTTAAAGTTTGAACTATAGGCAAAACTTTTCTTTTTTAATTTTGGATAGAGTGATTATAACCCCTGTCAGATTTATTTTTTGCTATCTGTGTCCCATTGCAGAGATTTCCCTTTACTTCCTGTTCCATAGCCAAACAGGTAGTAAAAGGAAATCTCAGCAAATTAAGGTAATTGCTTGGGGATCCCCAGATCATCAAAACTAGTGTCCCTATTGGAAAATTTCCCCTCAATTACTTTTCTGGGGACAGCCCAAAATTTGGGATTTTATTTTATTTTCACTTTCAATGGTAAACACAACAAAGAGAGAGGATGAATCCCCCTAAAAGGGGCACAGACAGCAATACAAACTAACAGGGGTCCTAATCCTTCTCCACTCCACCCAAAACTAGAAAAAAAAATGAAAAAATTCCTTGCATCGCAAAGTGTAAAGTACTACCCTCCGAAGCATGGCCACTAGCCTGCACAGGAGAGCAGATCGAGTGAACAAGATTTTACTGAGAGGGGAACAAAGGCTTCCATCGCTAACCACCTTCCAAAGCTGAAAGTGACTGAATATAAAGAGTATTTTTTCAGAATCCCAGTGGATCTCCAAGGAGTCTGAAACCCCAGGCAGGCACCGTACTGCCCTTAGTATACCACACATTATACTGTACCTATAAAAAGAAATAGTACAATTTTTATTGAGCACATATTTTTAATTATCATTGCCTGGTCTACCTTAAAGGTTAAGTTCACCTTTTCAATAAAAGTTCGTATGTGTTCTAGTATTCCCAGTAGATTGAAAATCACTGGGCCAATTTAAAAAAGGAGACTCTTTTAAATGTCATACCTGTAGGCCATGCATGTCCTCTCCCAGTCTTGTCTTCTCAATTACATTCTAGGACCTTGTTGTATTTCTTAGAGGAGCTCCAGTCTTCCCCCAAAAAAATACAAATACTGTAGCTGCTGACTTTTAATATAAGAGCACTTACCTGTCCAGGGATCCAGCGATGTCCTCACCCTAGCCGATTCTTCAATCGGCTTTGGGTGCAGGTGCCAGCATCTTGGGTAAGGGAAACCGGCAGTGAAGCCTTCCGGCTTCACAGCCAGTTTCCTACTATGCATGCACGAGCTGCACTGCGCTTTGTGAATGGTCCAGCGGTCTTCTGAAACCTGTGATGTGTCCCAGAAGCCTGTGGGGGGGAAGGAGGGAGGGCCAAACTTCCGCACAGATCACCATAGTGAGCTGACCAGAAGTGGGAGAGGGTACCTGTCAAAACCAGGTACCTGCTCCTCCCAAAAAAGTTGCTAAATGTGGCAGTGGAGGGGGGGGGGGATGCAAACAAAACAAGCAGAACTGCCCCTTTTGTGTGAAGTTCCGCCTTAAACTACTGAAGAGAAGATCTGCTTTCTGTGCCGTTGTATTTTTTCAATTAATTCAAAATGTTCTCTGACTGAATTAGATGGAGAGATGGCTTGGCAATGTCTTGCTCTCCACCTCATTTAATCAGAGAACTCATTCATTCAGTCATTTATTGTATTCATTGAGAAATATACAACGCGTTCTATAAATGGTGGGGGGGTTGTAGAGTGAGGAACCCCCTGTGGTAAGTGTGTAATGAGGCAGCCGCTTGCATAAAACCTGAGCAGGACCTGGAAAAACATGTCTATCACTCTATAAATCCTGTATAATAATAATAGTAGGGATTACTACAGTTATTTCTAGCTTCCCCGGCAGCCCATCAGCTATGAGATATGCATACTTACATTGTGCCAAGCTGGACCCATATAAGTATGCAATATATTAAATAATTTGCGGAGTTCAGCTTTAACTCTTTCCAGCTGGTGGGAGCCATTCTTCAAAAGTCTGTAACACAAAACGCAGTCTATGGATTTCCTGGTCGTGTGATCACCGTGATTGGCTGAAAGTCTCTCTTTCCTCTGTGTGCCTGTCACTCACTTCTCACAACTAAATATGTATTTGTCTCCCACTGAGCAGCATGGACGAAAAGCGAGTCCACAGCACAGAAAAACAGAATTAAGTGCTTCATGCACATTGTCCCCTAAAGGAAAGGAAGAACAGAAGGTGTTTCTATTAAGATTTTCTTGCATTGCATATGAAGTTAGCACATTTACTATCTTCACTGAGCTCACGTCACACGTTTAACAAGCTAACCTTAACTACATTACTGAAAAAGTCCTATTGTTTTAAAGAGAGCAATATATGAAGCCCAAATTTCAACAAGCTGAAAGATCAGAGGAGCGACCCCTTCTCCCTGCTATGTGCAACTCTGTGCAGCATTTCAATTAGAGAGAGGCAGTCTCAAAGCTACTGCTGTGACCTCTGTTTAGAATGTTTTTCAAAACAAGTATTGCGGGTGCATAAATATGTGATTTAAACATTTCAAAACATAGATATAAATTTTACGTTTCAAAATGAACAACGTATTCTAGTTTTCCTTTTCAAAATCTGTCCAAATGAAAATGTTGTGTGTTGTGGTGCACTGCGCTATGGGTATGTTGTCTGCTACTGTATTAGTTTGCTGGGTGCAATTCAATTACCGTATTTATCGCCGTATAACATGCACCGGCGTCAGAGGCGTAACTAGAACCTTCAGGGCCCCGGTGCAAGAAACCATGAAGGGCCCCCCTGACTCCCGGATGGGGTCCCTTCTCATGAGCCTGGGACCCTTCCCCCTAAGCCCAGTGTCCCGGAACGCCAGGGCTCGGTTGCAAGTGTAACCTTTGTGACTCTGGTGGTCAGTGTTTTTTTTATTATTATTATTATTTTTTTTACTGTTTATTTCATTTTTTTACAATATCATTTTTTATTACTTTTTTTACATTTTGCTCTGATGTTCCACTGCTGAGCTCCCAATCTCCTTCTCTGCAACCTCAGCTGCACAGAATCTTCCCTTTCATTCACAAACTAAGGCATAGTTAAGATAGTTATGAAAGAACAGAGTCGGTGATCGGTACAGATCCCTGACTCTGTCCATTCAGAAAAGGAAGGGGCCGGTAAATTACATATTTACCAGGCCTTTCCCTGCTCTCCATCCTGACAAATCCCCCGACAATATTGCAGGGGGGCCAGGACAGAGGAAAGGGGCCCAGGAGCAGCAGAAAGAAGCTGGATAGGAGGAACGGCAGGGGAAGGCGTATAGAGGAATCAATCTCTCCATTTTTCTACATGAGCAAAATAGTGGGGATGGTTTTCTCTATATGCCGCTCCTCCCATCCAGGTGTACACTGGTGCATGGGCCCCCGTAGAGCATGAGGCCAGATTGCAACTGCGACCGCCCCTGGTGGCAGTGCTGTGTGGGGGATGGGACACAGCACTGCTAGGGTGGATGGGATCAGTGGCAGTGCTGGTGATAATGTGATCACTGGTAATGCTGGAGGGAAGGAGAATTGATCAGGGGCAGTGCTGGGAGGGAGGGGGTGCACTAATCACTGGCAGATGCTGTGGGGGGGTGGGTGTTGGGACCACTGTCAGATGCTGGGGGGTGGGTGGGATCACTGACAGATGCTGGGGGTGGTGGAATCACTGTCAGATGCTGGGGGGTGGGTGGGTGGGAACACTGGCAGATGCTGGGGGTGGGTGGGATCACTGGCAGATGCTGGGGGTGGTGGGATCACTGGCAAATTCTGGGGGTGGGTGGGATCACTGACAGATGCTGGGGGTGGTGGGATCACTGACAGATGCTGGGGGTGGTGGGATCACTGTCAGATGCTGGGGGGTGGGTGGGATCACTGGCAGATGCTGGGGGTGGGTGGGATCACTGGCAGTTCTGGTGATGATGTGATCAGTGGTAATGCTGGAGGGAAGGGGAATTGATCAGGGGCAGTGCTGGGAGGGGGTGGACTAATCACTGGCGGATGCTGGGGGGTGTTGGGACCACTGTCTGATGTTGGGTGGTGGGATCACTGGCAGATGCTGGGGGTGTTGGAATCACTGGCAGATGCTGGGGGTGTTGGAATCACTGGCAGATGCTGGGGGGGGGGGGGGGGGGGGGGGGGGATCACTGTCAGATGCTGGGGGGATCACTGTCAGATGCTGGGGGGTGGTGGGATCACTGTCAGATGCTGGGGGGTGGGTGGGATCACTGGCATATGCTGGGGGGTGGTGGGATCACTGTCAGATGCTGGGGGGTGGGTGGGATCACTGGCAGATGCTGGGGGGGTGGTGGGATCACTGTCAGATGCTGGGGGGTGGGTGGGATCAATGGCAGATGCTGGGGGGTGGTGGGATCACTGGCAGATGCTGGGGGGTGGGTGGGATCACTGGCAGATGCTGGGGGGGTGGGATCACTGGCAGATGCTGGGGGGTGGTGGGATCACTGTCAGATGCTGGGGGGTGGGTGGGATCACTGGCAGATGCTGGGGGGTGGTGGGATCACTGGCAGATGCTGGGGGGTGGGTGGGATCATTGGCAGATGCTGGGGGGGGGGGGGGGGGGGTGGGATCACTGTCAGATGCTGGGGGGTGGGTGGGATCACTGGCAGATGCTGGGGGGTGGTGGGATCACTGTCAGATGCTGGGGGGTGGGTGGGATCACTGGCAGATGCTGGGGGGTGGGTGGGATCACTGGCAGATGCTGGGGGGGGGGGGGGTGGGATCACTGGCAGATGCTGGGGGGGGGGGGTGGGATCACTGGCAGATGCTGGGGATTGGGTGGGATCCCTGGCAGATGCTGGGGATTGGGTGGGATCTGTGTGACAGTGGTGTTAGGATGGGAGCTGTGCCAGTGTTGTATGGGGGAAGTGGCAGTGCTGGAGGGTGATGGGATCAGTAGCAGCATTAGTGTGGGTTGGGATCTATGTTACTCACTTGCACTCGCTCTCTGTGTCAGCTTAGAACTCTATGCTCCATGTTCTGCATATGCTCCGGCTCCCTTCACATGTCTCCAGGTCACCATCCCCAGATGGGGTTTCCTCAGACTTCTGAGACGTCCCCTGGCTCCTCCCCCTTCACTCTACCTGACTGGTCGGCTGACAAATGTATACAGCTTCTGCCTCCCGATGGCTCTGGGTGAGCGATCCGCTGTGCAGTTACTGTGGCAGTGATAACAGTGCAGCTATGAACTCCGTGGGTGGAGAGGCTGGGTGAGCGATCCGCTGTGCAGTGATAGTACACTCACCCATCATTGCCTTTGGGTAGCTAGCAGAAGAACCTTCTGGCGGTGGGCCCCCCCATAGTGGCGTGATGACAGGGCCCAGTCGCAAGTGCGACTGGTGCGACCCTGGTAATTCCGCCACTGACCGGCGTATAACACGCACCCCAAGTTTAGGAGGGCATTTTAAGGAAAAAAAGTTTTAGGGAAAAAAAAACAACTTACATTTAAGTGTCATTTGCAGCTTGCCCAGCGTCATTGCAGCTTGTCCAGCGTCATTGTAGCTTGCCCAGCGTCACTGTAGCTTGCCCAGCGTCATTACAGCTTTGCCCAGCGTCATTTGCAGCCTTGCCCAGCGTCATTTGCAGCCTTGCCCAGTGTCATTGCAGCCTTGCCCAGCGTCATTGCAGCCTTGCCCAGCGTCATTGCAGCCTTGCCCATCATCATTGCAGCCTTGCCCAGCGTCATTGCAGCCTTGCCCAGCGTCATTGTAGCTTGCCCAGCGTCATTGCAGCCTTGCCCAGTGCCATTGCAGCTTGCCAGCGTAATTTTCAGTCTTTCGCGGGTTTAAATTTCCCGCCGCCGAGACGCTCTGTCGGGTGCGCCGCCGAAAAAAACCCGAAGCACGGCCGAAAAAGACCGAAGCGCCCCCGGAAAAAGCCGAGCCGACTCGGACGGCTAAGCTCGCGGTCCCGCCTCCCTGCTGTTTCCGGAGCGAGCGCAGGGAGGCGGGACTACGAGCAGAGCAGAGTCTGCTCGGCTTTTTTCGGGGGCGCTTCGTTCTTTTTCGGCCGCGCTTCGGTTTTTTTCGGCAGCGCTCGCTATTTTTCAGCGGCGCTTGCCTTTTTTGTCATTTTTTTGGGGGGTATCGGCGTATAACACGCACCCACGACTTTCCCCCGATTTTAAGGGGGGAAAAGTGCGTGTTATACGCCGATAAATACGGTAATACCCAGTACACACGATCGGATTGTTGGCCAGCAAAACTGTGGAATTGGCTCAAACTTGTCTTGCATACACATTGCTACACAAATGTTTGCCAACAATTACGAACATAGTGACGTACTAGACGTACTACGTGTTTTTTCAGCTCTTTAGGCTCCTTCTGCTAATTTTGTGTTAGTAGATATTTGGTGAGTGTTGATACGCGCTTTTCTTTTCGTGTTTTTCATTAGCGCTTTTCAGTTTGCAATTTTCTTTTCGTGCTTTTTAGTTCGTTTCTGAACGGCCGTTCGTCAACCAGCCATGTTGCGGAATCGGAGGAGATAACGTGTTATTAATTATTGGCCTTGGAGTTATTGCTTTGGCATTATTATTTTGGTTGAAAAATGATTTGATTTGGTATATTTTCTATATTTTTGGATGCATAGAATGCACTTTTTGGTTCTACTGGCAGATAGCATGTATAATTTTTTTTTTTAATGCACAATAAAAGAATTGTGTAGAATAATACTTGGCTATGTGTTTTACTTCAAATGACAGTTTGGGAGTAGGCAGTTACATTTAAAAAAATACAATGTAAAATTGACAAGGGACAACATAGTTGTATCTTTGATCTTAAAAACTATGGAATAATGGTGTTGTGGTAACTTGCACAAATAATAATAAAAAAAAAACATAATAATATTATTCTTGATATCACTAGTAAAAAAAAGCCTTTGAAAATTCGTTGCACCAACTCCATCAGTATCACCAGCAAAGCAACTTCATTATTATCCCATTAAAGAAGAAGAGAATTGTGCGCTGAATTTGGAGATTTCATAATTTGCCACGTCACAAATGTTAATTCTCCATTACAAACGCTAGTTTACAAGACCGACCGCTTCTTCTTCCGAGCATACGTGTTTGTACTTTGGACATTTGTCCGACGGACTTGTGTGCACGCGATCGGAAAATCCGACAACACACATTTGTTGGCGGAAAATTTGAAAACATGCTAGCCAACATTTGTTGGCGGAAACTCAGACAACAATTGTCCGATGGAGCATACACACGTCAGATTTTCTGCCAACAGCCTGACATCCAACATTTCCCGTTGGAAAGTTCAATCGTGTGTACGGGGCATTGGACTTAGATTGTGTTCTATTCCTCAAGCATTGTTGCTGCTTATACCAAGAGGCTCTCTGCGCTACAACCTAATAGAATTGAAAGCAGATATGGAGAGTTAAAAATGAATATCCTTGCAAAATGATCACAAAAAAGTCTGTCTGGATATACTGATCTCCCTTACTATGCGGTCTCTTTTCAATAGCAAACACCTATGTGGTGAAATGATGATTTTAAAGATTCAGCTAACATTTTCTTTAGACTTAGGGCTCTTTCACACGGACGGACCGTATGTCCGTTTTTCATCCTTCCGTTTTCGGATGAAAAACGGACATACAGGTATCCCTATGGGATAGCGGGTGTCAGCAGATGAGCATCCGCTGACACCCGCTCTCGTCCGTGCCCGCTATGCTCCGTTTCTGCAGACGGAGGAAAACCAAATTTTTTCATCCGTCTGCAGAGCGGATCGGATGACGACGGACTCTACGGTCCGTCGTCACCCGATCCCCCATAGGGGAGAGCGGCGCTCTGACAGGTTCGTCCCTGCAGAGACGGACCTGTCATCTTCCTGCTCAGCGGAGATCGCTCCGGCGATCCCCGCTGAGCAAGCGGCTATCCACGGGGCGGATCTGCACTGATCCGCCCCGTGTGAAAGAGCCCTTAGTGATAACATTAATTGACCAGCATGCTTGAAGATTTTCTAAGCAATTTAACTGACCATTAAGCCCCAGAACATCTTTCCTACATCTGGTTTGTTAAGCAGCCCATATAGACACGGGTTGCAAACGAAACAGGATCTCATGTCTATGGTGATGGACTGATGCTTTTTATAAGAACCACTTACCTCTTTCCCCTCTCTCTGAATTGACATTATGCTGATTGAGCTTGAAAGTTTATGTAGCTTTTTAGAAATCTGCTGCCCTGAAGATGGTTGGATCATGTATGCACATTTGACTAACCTGTAATATTTTTTGCAGCCTGTTAACCTTACACCAGTGGAGGCTGGTGCTCAAAATTTTGGGGGGGGGCGCAAACAAACAGCCTCACTGTGCCATCAAACGCTGCCACTGTGCCCATTAAATGCTGCCACTGTGCCCATCAAACGCTGCCACTGTGCCCATTAAATGCTGCCACTGTGCCCATCAAACGCTGCCACTGTGCCCATCAAACGCTGCCACTGTGCCCATCAAACGCTGCCATTGTGCCCCAAGTGCTGCCACTGTGCCCCTCAAGTGCTGCCACTGTGCCCCTCAAGTGCTGCCACTGTGCCCCTCGTGCTGCCATTGTGCCCCAAGTGCTGCCACTGTGCCCCTCCAAGTGCTGCCACTGTGCCCCTCCAAGTGCTGCCACTGTGCCCCTCCAAGTGCTGCTACTGTGCCCCAAGTGCTGCCATTGTGCCCCAAGTGCTGCCATTGTGCCCCAAGTGCTGCCACTGTGCCCCTCAAGTGCTGCCACTGTGCCCCAAGTGCTGCCATTGTGCCCCAAGTGCTGCCATTGTGCCCCCCAAGTGCTGCCACTGTGCCCCTCAAGTGCTGCCACTGTGCCCCTCAAGTGCTGCCACTGTGCCCCTCAAGTGCTGCCACTGTGCCCCTTCAAGTGCTGCCACTGTGCCCCTCAAGTGCTGCCACTGTGCCCCTCAAGTGCTGCCACTGGGCCCCTCAAGTCCTGCCACTGTGCCCCTTCAAGTTCTGCCACTGTGCCCCTTCAAGTGCTGCCACTGTGCCCCTCAAGTGCTGCCACTGTGCCCCTCCAAGTGCTGCCACTGTGCCCCTTCAAGTGCTGCCACTGTGCCCCTTCAAGTGCTGCCACTGTGCCCCTTCAAGTGCTGCCATTGTGCCCCCTGCCTGCCCTCTGCACTTACCTTGTCTCGGTGTGCAGCTGGTGACGGCGTCAGGCGGCGAGCGGTGTCTCATCGTCCGATGTCTTCTTCTCCCACGCTCCTCCTGTCTTCTGCTATGATTGGACGCCTAGCGTCCAATCACAGCGCCTGTGACTTCAGCCAAACAGGTTACAGGTAACAGACCGGCAACCTGATTGGCTGAGAGGCGGGTCTGTGTTAGGGAAGCGATGTATTCGCTTCTCTAACACAATACTGTGTAATCAGCGAACGCACAGCAGTGCGCCCGCTGTTTATAATTAGGGAAGCCTATTAGAGCACACCGCTCTAATAAGGTCCCCTATTAGAGCTTTACAGCTCTAATAGGGCGCTTCCAGAAAACCCCCCCCCCCCCCCGCTGTAATGCAGATGCCCGGCGCCCGATCAGGGGCCGGACACCTGAATAGGGGGCGGCAGCGGTGACAATAGATAGATTCATGCAATGCATGAATCTATCTATTGGTGATAGAGCGGTGCAGGAGAGGGGGGGCGGCGCTCCTGCGCCCTCTATGCACGCACCGCCACTGCCTTACACGCATTTTTTAGGCAAGTAAACATTTTTCACCAAAAATTACCAAATAAATCAAAGTAAAGTATACCTCCAACAGTTTATATTGCAGTGAAGCAATTGAAACTACTGATGGTAGCTAGCCTTAATGTGTTCAATGGCTTTTGCATCTGAGAACTGGGTAAAATGTGCCATTAAATTGCAATTTGTATGGTCAGACTTGGCTGTAAACCCTTACATATACCCACTAAAGTGACTTACCTCAGGTGATACACAGAGAAGAAACAAATCCTCCTACATAAGTTGTACCGTTGTGTCTGCAGCTTCGCTTCTCTACATCCATTTAAAGTGCAGAATTCACATAGCTTTTCTGGGCTTCCATAGGCAGGGGGCAGGGATCTGATACCACACACCGCACAGCTCAGAGAGGAGAGCTGAAAGTAATCTGAAACCTAAGTGGAGGGACACACACACATACCCTCTACACAATCTCATAGGGAAACATGCACAGCTGAGGCTGTCAATCACAGGCTGCGTGCTGGAGGCCCTGTGCCCTGTCCCCCTCCATCCAATGCAGTCAGCACAATCGGTCTGAAATGACTTATGTGGATAGCAGAGGAACAAGACATCCATGGGCAATAATATGGCACCCCCCTCCCTCGTTGTTACTATCATATGATTCTGGTGTGTTTCTGTGGGAAGCCAGAGAAGCATTTGTGAGGTCAGCTATTTATGTTGGACAAATGATAGGCTCAAAATTGTCATTCAAAGTCACCCCAAAAGGTGGTAAATAAGGTTAAAGTCTAGTCTCCATGTTTGCGCCAGAAGTTCTTCCACATCAAATACATCAAACCATGTATTTCTAGAGCTGGTTTGTGTACAGGTGTACAGCCATTCTGGAAGAGATACTGCCTTTCCCAATCTGTTGCCACAATGTTGGAAGGCTACATGTGTTTTAGGCTCACCACACGTGTTACAATCTTATTGTACAACCTCCTTTAGATTTACATTCTAATTCACCCCAAAGGTGTTCAATGTTGTAGAGGCCTCTATGTAGACCTCTTGAATACCACATCAGATTCATGAAACAATGCCTTTATGGAGTTGGTTTTATGTACAGAGGCATGTTTCAACAGAAAATGGACCTTACAATTTGATTGTACTATCTCCTTTAATGGTGTTTTAGAATGTGGAATAAAAGCAGATATTTGGAAGCCAACTGCTAGACAGGGATAGTGGTCAGGTGGGAGCCAGGGGTATCAATTAGGGATGGGCCAAACACCCCCCTGTTCGGTCCACAGCAGAACTCCCAAACAGGGCAAGTGTTGTAACCCGAACGATGAACCCCATTGAAATCTATAGGAGCTGAAAAGGAAAAATCAAAAGTGCCCATTTTGAAGGCTTATAGGCAAGTAATTGGCCATAAAAGGGGCATGGGGGTCTGGGTACTGCCCTGTTTTTTCAGAAGCATCTGTAGCATTCAAAAAACATGCTGCAGCAAAAATGACATTTCTAAAGAAAAAAAAAACGAAACCCAGATGGACTGATGCATGCTGGGAATGTGATGCCAGAAGGGGCGGTGTCTCTGGGTGACGTAGCCAGGTGGCCCTGCCCCTTACCTATATAAGAAATGTCAAAGCACAGAGGAGGCATTCGGTGGGAGATCTCCCAGAAGGCGGAAGCAATTTATATATATATTTTTTTTTTATTTTTCAGGTCTGACGGGATGAATGATTGATGGTGGATTTACATCGAGGGACTTGTCAAAAACTTGTCTCTTGTGTTTATTACTAATTGACACTTTTTTGGTGAATGGTAGGGGTGAACCAGGCCTGGGGGGGGGGAGGGGGACCCAATGCCGTTTCCTCCTTTATTTTTTTACCAGCACTTTTTTTTTTTTATTCAGCTGTCAGTGGGGAAACCCATTGACAGCTGATGACTCATCAGTTGTTAACAACGCCGCGGACGGCTTCCAGGCCTTGCTCCTTAACAACCAGCTTACACTGCGCCCTGATTGACCAAAGCTTTGCCCAATCAGGATGCAGAATGTACTGGCGAATACTCTGCAAATTTGGGTGTTCGGCGAACGGCCGAACAGGCAAATGTTCAGCCGAACTCATGCTCGGGCTGAACCGTTTGCCCATCCCTAATGCCAATGTATCCTTTAAAGGTACATAACAGTCAAAATTAAAAAATGTAGTACCGAAAGAAGTTAAGATGTTCAGGGCTTATTTTTCCTATGTGATGTTTAAAGTGTGAGATTTTTTTTTTTATTAATATAGTGTTAGTTTTTTGGTAGCTGTGGGTAACTGCACAATCAGAGCTGATCTTTGCACTCTAGTCAATACATCTACACCAATATTTCCCCTTGTCACAGAGAAAATGAGCGTGTAAAATACTGCTTACCTCGTCTGATATACACAGCTCTACAGCTTGTTTACATGGCCCAGCCATGCAATCATGTGTTCTACTGTGCAAACATAAACTAATACTATCATAATTAAAGGTAAACAAATCCAAACAATTTCATTTAAAAAAAAAAATCAATCATTCTCATTCAATGATTGTACAGGCCCAGAAATTTTTGTTTTTAGCAATGTTTGTATGCAAGAACATAGCTCAGTTATTAGAACATTAAGTTTTGGAGGAAATTATTAATTTGGTGCCATTGTCCGGTAATGCAGCTATGTTCCCTTGCAGAAATTGTAAAGTATGTTGATGTAATGATATCTTACAATAATTTAATGCCACATAATATGGATTTGAAAATACTAAATTGAATCAAAGTAGTGGTGTTACTCGGCACATGGAACATGCCGTGCTGCTACGCCCAAACCCCTCGCCAGTGGTGATGATGCTTGCCTTCCATTGAGAGCCATCACGCACTTCAGCACATGCGAGGCCTTGCGCAATGACTGTGTGCATGGGGCGTCACGACCCCACCAGTGGCAGCAAAGCCCACTCGCTGGTGGTGATTGATTAAAGGCCATGGGGGTATATTAGTTGGAGGATTGGGGAGATCCCATTTGCAGACCAGTCAGCGTTACCCATGGAACATAAACTTTGAGGTGAGGCTCTCGCTTTCTCGGCTATGACCGTGAAATTGTCTCAGGCTTAAACGTATTGCCTTATATAATGGTTTCTATACCATCATTCCTCTACTATTTTTACTTTTTAGGCCCACCTGTATGCAGGCTGATGCGTCGACTGTTGCAGAGAGTCAGAATGCAGGAGACACCACTGATAGTGTTTAGTTAATATGCTAAGGTGGGTCTTCTACATCATAGAATGTTATCCTGCAAGCAATATGTTGGGCTGGTGGCAATTGATGGAAATAGAAATATACACATACATTTTTTGCCTTCCTCTCTATAGGGCTAGTGGCAATTGATAGAAGTAGAAATATACACATATATTTTTTGCCTTCCTCTCTATAGGTGACACTTTAAAGAGTCGGGCCATATTCTAACTTCGGATACTTCTGGATCTTTATTCTTACCCTGATACATATTGGGAGCATTTACTTTATGCTTCAACCTACTTCCATATCCAGCTGGGATTAAACTAAGTCTCTTCTGATACAGGATACCAAATTCCCCTAATATTTAGGCGACTGACCCAGTCGTGCTGTGGCTACATCCTACTTCTGTGTTTGGGCCAATATTTCATGCTTTCATCAACTTTCCTTTTGGGTAAGATTATATAAATTTGATAGCTCAATACGTGGATACTCTACTAATATTTAACTCCTATGAAGCACTATAATATACACATGTCCCCCTCTTTTATAGAGTATTGCGGTTGAGTTACACCATCTACTTTTTACACTTTTGGTGGGTCTGGATTTGGGAGTAGTGTGCACCTAAATTTTCCATCTAGGGTTCCCCCCACTCTTATCGCAGGTGGCCCCTGTGTACGCCCCATAATTGTTTATCGCCTATGCCTCCACATTGAAGGTCAATCAGGCAAGCATAATTTTGGTTTTTGTTTTGTTTATTTATGGTATAGGATGGACAGGTATAGGATGGAAGTATAGGTATATAATATATAAATACATCTGTAATAAATGAAAAATGCATGTTGTAATAAGATATGATATGATATTGATGGAATATTTCTTGTATATTTTTTAATAACAGCACCCACCAAATCAGTCCTGAAGAAGCAAGCTAATTTTATGGAATACGTTGACTTATAAGTATGTAGGAACTGCAAAGTTGATCTGTGATATCCATGCTGACATCATATATATACATTTTCCATTGATGAACTTTCACCTACTATACACACTGTTCGGCTGGATATGGATCTCCATGTTTGGGATTGGGTATTGTTAACCTATTGAATGTGGAGGGTGATGTAATGATTTTATGCTCACCCATTTTTAACAAATTTTTGGAATAAAGATTGATATACTGTATATTTTAAATACATTGCCTCAAGTTATGCCTACAAAATCCGTTATGTTCTTTGAGAATCTAGGGTTATATTTTCTCTTTCCTTTATAAACTGAAACAAACTTAAAGTTCGAAGCCAGGCATACAGCTAAATTCACAGAATTCCAATTCTGAAAACGACCATATTTATCGGCGTATAACACACACAGGGGTATAACACGCACCCCAATTTTAAGAGGGAAGTTTAAGGAAAAAATGTTTTCACAGCCCCCTTTACAGTACACAGCCCCCCTCCCCAGTACACAGCCCCCCCATCCAGTATACATCCCCCTCCCCAGTACACAGCCCCCCATCCAGTACACAACCCCCCATCCAGTACACAGTCCCCCATCCAGTATACAGCCCTCCACTCCAGTACACAGCTCCCCTCCCCCTCCACTCCCAGGAGCCCCCCAGTCTCCTGGGACAGCGCTGCCAGCATTCTCTACAGTTAAGAAAAAAATCACTGCCTGCCCCTTCCACACTGCTTCTCCTGTGTCAAAATTTTGTAAAATGAAGCTTACATATACCACAATAGCTCTGTTTTTTCCACTGACCTGGTCACATGACTGCTTTCTCTGACGTTACATAGATGGTCATGTGACCGCTCTCCTCCTCCAATCTAAAGCTAGGAGGAGGAGGAGCGGGAAGAGGAGAGCAGCCCGAAAAAACTGAGCTATTGAGATATTTACAAGCTTTGTTTTATGACACAGGAGGAGCGGTGTAGGAGAAGGGGCTGGCAAGTGATTTTTTTTATCAACTTTAGACTATGCAGGCAGCGCTGTCCCAGGGCCAGGAGAGGTGGGGCGGCCAGCCAGACAAGCCCCAATGGGTGGCTCACAGGATGGATCACCCGATCCCTGCCCCCGTTGGTAAAACATAGTATCAGCGTATAACACACAGGCACTGTTTGTCCTCTGTTCTCAGGGGAAAAAAGTGTGTGTTATACGCCCATAAATACAGTATTTAACTTTCTCAGGTTTATTGTTACTTACCCACGGGCCGAATGTCGGGAGACATTTACTGGTTCAAAAAAAAAACATCCGACATTCGGCCCGTGTGTATTTGGACGTGAATGCTGGAAAACCAGCAGCCGACCGACTCCCGATCAGCGCTCTCAGCCAATGACGGAGAGCGCTGATTGGAGTGTTCTGGCAGGGGGGGCCTTCTTCTGTCAGAACAGAACAGCTCAGCGGGGGAGATTGCTGTACTAATGTCAGATGGTTAGTACAGCAGCTCCGACCAGAGCAGACAGTTTTTTTTTAAAAGCTGTTAGTGTGTACCAGGCTTTACAGGTCCCATCCCCACCCCAAACCTGTGACTGGACAATAAAAGGATAAGCAGCAGACTGATGAGCTTATCTCTATGTCCCTCTGCTCTCCTCTCCGTTCAGTATGACTCCTTTCACTGAATCACACCTGACTGGTTCCTTGTGCTGCTGCTCTCTCCCCTTTCTGAGTTCTGTTGTACAGACTGTATAGTAGATTGGAAGAGGCTGATAATTTAATGTACCGTAGTTTGTTGCCATTCCATAAGCGTGCGCAATTTTAAAGCGTGACATGCTGGGTATTTATTTACTCAGTGTAATACCATCTTTTACTGTATATTTTATCAAAAAAATGGGTATTATATTGCGTTTGTATGCACTAAAATTCTTAAAAGTGTGTTTTTCCTTAAAAATTTGCGTTTGATAAACTGCTGTGCGATTATCGTGTGACATTAAGAATTGCAACAACAACCATTTTATTTTTCAGGGCCTCAAAAAAGTCTATCATGTTTGGAGGTTCTAAGTAATTTTCTAGCAACAAAATGCAGGATTTTTACATAATAGTATAAGAGAAATATCAGAATTGGCCTGGACAGGAGGTAGTTAATATACAAATGACCTGCTGCAATATTGAAAATCGCTGCGATATTCACCACGTTCCGTGGTAAATGACACCTACTGTCATCCAGTCCATTTCCTAAAACAGTGCTACCTACTGGTGAGCAGCATCCAGGACCTCCTCACCGCTGAGGACAAAGAGGACCTGTGATGTCACACAATCAAACTAGTGACCTATTGTAAAAAGTGTACATTCTGTATAATTTGTTTTTTAAGCATGTTGGGGAGCTTCAGGGAAAGGGGGAAACAAGTGGGGAATTTGGACCCTGAGTTGTGCTTTAACATGTTTAACTCAACGACAGTATTAATCAGCTGTTGCTAAGACTAAATACAAGGAAAAAAAAAATAATTCCAAAAGTGCCAATGTGAGAAAATGTTTTACTTGCTGGACACAATTCATTATCTTCTCTATACTTTAACATATGTACCAGCAGAAGTGGAAAAAAAAACCACACAGTACACTTTGTTTGCACTATTTATATCCCTTGTTAGGCCGAATTTACATTGGCAGTGTAAAACATAAATTTATATGCATTTGGAGGGCATGTCTAAATGCATACAATATACTGTATATGCATGTAATTATTTATTAATGATTTCAAATTGAGTGCGTATCTGCTTTTAAGTGCCATCAGTTTAGCAGCGTTTAGGGAAAATCGAATTTTGTGAGTCCAGGAACCAATTAGAAACTCGCATGGATTTAAAGGGACTCCCCACGCCGAAAAAAAAACGGCGTGGGGGTTCCCCCCAAATCCATGTCAGACCCTCATCCGAGCATGCAGCCTGGCAGGCCAGGAAAGGGGGTGGGGACGAACGAGCGCCCCCCCCCCCTGAGCCGTACCAGGCCGCGTGCCCTCAACATGGGGGGTGCCCTGGGGAAAGGGGGGCCGTGCGGCCCCCCCACCCCAAGGCACCTTGTCCCCATGTTGATGAGGACAAGGGCCTCTTCCCGACAACCCTGGCCATTGGTTGTCGGGGTCTGCGGGCGGGGGCTTATCGGAATCTGGGAGCCCCCTTTAATAAGGGGCCCCCCAGATACCGGCCCCCCACCCTATGTGAATGAGTATGGGGTACGATGTACCCCTACCCATTTACCTAAGGTGTAAAATGTAAAGTAAAAAAAAACACCCACACTTTTGAAAAAATAGTTTATTGCACTGCTCCGGGGGTCTTCTTCCGTCTTGGGGGTCTTCTCGCCGGACTCCCCCGCCATTTACCAAGCTCTTTTACCGAGCGGGGGAAGTCCGGCTACCTTCTTTGTTGTCGCCGCCGTCTGGGGGTCTCGATCCGCCTTCGGGGGTCTTCTTCCGTCTTGGGGGTCTTCTCGCCGGACTCCCCGCCATTTACCAAGCTCTTTTACCGAGCGGGGGAAGTCCGGCTACCTTCTTCGTCGTCGTCGCCTGGGGTTCTCGATCCGCCTTCGGGGGTCTTCTGGGGGTCTCTTCTGTTCTTGCGGCGGTCGTCGTCTTCCGCGCCGCCGGCGCCTTCTTCTTCTTCTTGTCCTTCTTCTTGTCCTTCTTCTTGTTCTTCTTCTTCCGATGTTGACCCGACGCTCTCTCTGCCCGGAATGCCTGTGCCGCTCTGCGCTTGGACTTATATAGGGACATGGGGGACAGGGTCACATGCACATGTCACATGGTGACCCCGCCCCCTTGTGTTGTCACAGTCCCGGAGGATGCTGGGACTGTGACATCGCAAGGGGGCGGGGTCACCATGTGACATGAACATGTGACCCTGTCCCCCATGTCCCTATATAAGTCTCAGCGCAGAGCGGCACAGGCATTCCGGGCAGAGAGAGCGTCGGGTCAACATCGGAAGAAGAAGAACAAGAAGAAGGGCAAGAAGAAGGAGAAGGCGCCGGCGGCGCGGAAGACGACGACCGCCGCAAGAACAGAAGAGACCCCGGAAGACCCCCGAAGGCGGATCGAGACCCCCAGACGACGGCGGCGACGACGAAGAAGGTAGCCGGACTCCCCCCGCTCGTGAAAGAGCTAGGTAAAAGAGCAGAAGAGAGCGGAGGAGTCCGGCGAGAAGACCCCCAAGACGGAAGAAGACCCCCGGAGCAGTGCAATAAAATATTTTTTCAAAAGTGTGTGTGTTTTTGTACTTTACATTTTACACCTTAGGTGAATGGGTAGGGGTACATCGTACCCCATACTCATTCACATAGGGTGGGGGGCCAGGATCTGGGGGCCCCCTTATTAAAGGGGGTTCCCAGATTCCGATAAGCCCCCGCCCGCAGACCCCGACAACCAACGGCCAGGGTTGTCGGGAAGAGGCCCTTGTCCTCATCACGGCCCCCCTTTCCCCAGGGCACCCCCCATGTTGAGGGCACGCGGCCTGGTACTGCTCAGGAGGGGGGGGGCGCTCGTTCGTCCCCACCCCTTTCCTGGCCTGCCAGGCTGCGTGCTTGGATGAGGGTCTGACTTGGATTTGGGGGGAACCCCCACGCTGTTTTTTCGGCGTGGGGATTCCCTTTAAATCCATGCCAGCTTGCGGAGCTAGCGCGGCAGCATTTACTGCCTACGCTAGCTACGTAACCTGAAGTTACGTTCGAAATGAACGGACTGCTCCGTGTGTGGGCAAGTCCGTTCATTTTCAAAAGTCCCGCGGACTTTTGGCCGGCGGATTATCCGCTGGAGAAGTCCGTGCGTGTGTGCACAAGTCCACACGCTCGGAAAGTCCGCTGGACTAGGTCCGCCGGCAAAACTCCGTACGTGTGTACGAGGCATAAGTGCAGCTAAACCTGTATTTAAAGTAGGAACATCTAAATGCAGGGAAAAGTCTGTTTATACCTCCCAGATATCTTTACCTGCTTTTGGAAAAGCTAAATGCAAGAGTGCAAGTTTACTGTAGCCTCAAGGATAAACGAAATGGGTATTCTTTTATCATATGCTAATGAATTATTTAAAGTAGAACTACATTAAAAATAAAAATGACCAAACAGGCAGGGTGCCATGCATTTGCAGCAGTAATGTCATCCCGCACCAGCCAATCAAGACAGGTGAAGACTGACACCTGGAAAAAGCTGGAGAAAAACATGGAGGTGCTGGTGAGAGACCTCATGCGTTGGCCTTTTGGAGGAGAGGTGAATATTCCTGTCTTTAGTTCCACTTTAACCTCACAGTGACTGATTTCAGTGTGTTGCTAATGAAATCACAGCCAAGTAGAGGTTAAGTAGCTCAGTAGGATGATATCAAAAGCGTTCAAGTAGTTTAGCTCTTAAGATTTAATCAAATAAATAGATTTGCATTGCTAAAGCTGCAAAAGACATAAAGTAATCACTGTTCAATCAGAACATTCCTGTCTACATTAGATAACAACTGGCGCCCCCTGGCTGACTATTCTCTGTGGGAGAAAATCAATTTGACAGGTTTAAAAACATCTCCAAATGCTATTGTTTCTCCAGAGATGACCTAGTATCAGGCTCTTGCCTCCCTCCTCCCCACTTTACTCACATAAACCTCTATGTTCTAATGAGCTGAATATACAATCATATATGACAGACAAGCAATAGACATGTCACTAGGTGGTCATGTCCCACCTCCCTTTTGTGCCAATAAATTGTCAGGATAGAAACATACGACTGCCACTGCAGACCTCTTCTTCTAGAAATGCTCGCTTCCGGGCTCTAAGATTGAGCAATAGGCTTCAGTGCTTCAAATCTGAATTCTGGTCAGCCTTTAACCACTTCAGCCCCGGAAGGATTTACCCCCTTCCTGACCAGGCCCTTTTTTGTGATACGGCACTGCATCGCTTTAACTGACAATTGCGCAGTGGTGTGACGTTGTGCCCAAACAAAATTCACGTCCTTTTTTTCCCACAAATAGAGCTTTCTTTTGGTGGTATTTGATCACCTCACGGTTTTTATTTTTTGCGCTATAAACAAAAAAAGAGCGTAAATTTTGAAAAAAAAAAAGCTATATTTTTAAATTTTGCTATAATAAATATCCCAAAAAATATTTAAAAAAAAGAATTTCTTCCTCAGTTTAGGCCAATATGTATTCTTCTATATATTTTTGGTACAAAAATATATATATATATTGGTTTGCGCATAAGTTATCGCATCTACAAAATAGGGGATAGATTTACGGCATTTTTATTATTCATTTTTTTTATTAGTAATGGCAGCGATTTTATCATTTTTATCATTACTGAAACATTGCAGGGGACAGGTCAGACACTTTTCACACTATTTTGGGACCATTGACAGTTATACAGCGATCAGTGCTATAAAAATGCACTGATTACTGTGTAAATGTCACTGATAGAGAAGGGGTTAAACACTAGAAGGCGATCAAGGGGTTAAGTGTGTTCCCTCAGCTTGTTCTAACTGTAGGGGGGATGGGCTCACTAGAACATGACAGAGATCACTGCTCTCAATCACTGGGAGCAGTAGATCCCTGTCATGTTGCTAGGCAGAACAGGGAAATGCCTTGTTTACATAGGCATCTCTCCGTTCTGCCCCTCCGTGCCACGATCGCGGGCCACCGGCGGACATCGAGTCCGTGGGACCCACTAGCCGCCGATGACGGAGTGATGTACGGGTACTTCGTTTTGCGCACCCGTGCCACTTTGTCGACGTATATCGGCATGAGCCGGTCAGCAAGTGGTTAAAAAAGGTATTGTATGTCTCCCTACTTGTCCAGATAGTAGGGGTTAAATGCTTGTTTAGTTAAGGCCCCCTTCACAGTGTGTGTTGCATAAATGCATGCAGAAACATGTGTTCCTAGAAACTCGTGAAAAACGTGCATCACGCTTGCTGTGCCATAAATTCTTAATGGTACCTCAAACACGGATAACATAAGCGTATTTTGTCGCGCAACTGAACACACGAAAAATGCGCCAAAGCACGCAGTAAAAAACACGCCAAGCTCCGCACCCAAAAAAGATGTAGGGGTTTCTTTGGTGTGATCGTCGCACGTAGGGCAGCCCATTAAAGTGAATTAGCTGCCCCAAACTGTCAAGTGAAAAGCATGCAAAAAAAGGGCGAAAAAACGTGCATGAGTAGGAAGCAGAGGTGTTAATGGGGCCTTAGGAAGGGTGTAGTAAAGGATACTTACCTTATTCCTTGCTCACCTGGCATGCAGCATTCTTCTTCACTCCCAGAATTTGGGTGGGCCCTCAACATTCTCTCAAACAGTGCTGGTCCTCCATTGTATGTAATGATGTTGACAAGGAGAAAGCCGCATGGCCAGAAGAATAAGGTAAGTATTCTTATACTTTACACCCCAGCTTAGACTATGTTAAAGAGGCGCTTCATTCTCCCCCCAACAAATTAAAAGTCAGCAGCTACAAATACGGTAGCTGCTGACTTTTAATATGACACTTATCTGTCCAGAGGTCAAGCCCTGTCCTCACCTCGGGTCCTTAGCACCCGCAATCCTAAGAGAAACCGGCTGTAAACCCTTGAAGTTTCACAGCCGGCTTCCCACTGTGCATGCAAAAGCCACACTGCGCTTTGTGAATGGTCCCGCAATCTTCTTGGACCAATGATGTGTCCCAAAAGCCTGCAGACGAAAGAGGGGGGGGGGGGGTGAGACTTCCGCTTGGATCACCTAGGCTATCTGGGCGGAAGTGGAAGTTGGTACCTGTCAAAACCAGGTACCCACTCCTCCCCTCCCCAAAATAAAAAAACTGTGCCAAATGTTAAAGAAGGGAGGTGGGGGAGGGGAAAAACAAGTGGAACTTACCCTTTTGGGTGAAGTTCTGCTTTAAGCTTTTTACCCTTACTATCTGGGGTAAGGGAGGGGGAGAATGCACAATATATATTTTTAATTGGCTGACTAGAGTTTAGCTTTAGGTCACTGACGTGGAATTAGTATGCCCTTCTGACTTTCCTTATCTTCATACGTGTTCCTATAATGACAGTTTTTCTTTACCTTGATCAGCTACACAGCTTTGGCCAAAGGCAAAAACCCTGGAAATGCTACAGCAATGGAAATCAAATTTGCATCAGCCACAGACTTTCTAGTCCACACAGAGTTAATCAACTGCACTGTGGATAAATGACATATGCTATCAAAAGCCACTAAACTGTTTATAAGGTGAGCGGAACAGCTTTATCTTCTGCATTTTCACCAGTGACATCAACAATTCTGCTATTAAATTATAGCAACCCCTTTTACATCCATCCAAGGTAAGTTTTACTATCTCACCTGTTCTCTTCCAAATGACTGCTACAGTAGAAAATGAAGGCAGTAATAAAATCATAGTGCACTATCGTACGTACTGAGAAAACTATTTGTAAGCTATGCACCCATACAATTGAAATCAAACATTTCCTAATTCAATTAGAAGACGCAGATACATAAATGTAGTCTCATGTAATACAGCTTTACAAAGTACTGTAACCCCTAGCAATCATATTACAGTTTACAGTACTTCGATCAGAATGCCCAAAGCTTGCTATTAGTTACTGCAATCTCTATACAGCCTATTTACTTTGAAATGTGTTAAGCCTAAACAACATTAACCTTGCCTATTAACAATCCTTTACCCACTGCCTCAGTACATGCATGTTCTCCAGCATGTGCATCCCTACAAATGAGCAACATTGCTACAAGTATAAATGAATGTGTGCAACTTTAAAAACAAATAAAAATAAAATGATCCTACTGTGATCTGATTCTTGAAACACACAGATACATGGCGATTAAACACTCTGAAATACATTCTACAAAAATACAAAAATGTAAGCCTGGAGGCTAGCTGTCACTCGTTTTGGTCCAAAAAAAAAAAAAAAGGAATAAAAAAAAAGAAAAGAAAGAAAAAAAAAAAAAGAAAAGAAAAAAGAAATAAAGAATGATTAAAAAAAAAAAAGAAAAAGAAAGAAAAAAAAAAAAGAAAAAAGAAATAAAATGATTAAAGAAAAAAAAAAGAAAAGAAAAAAGAAATAAAGAATGATTAAAAGAGAGAAAAAAAAAAGAAAACACAAATCATTGACAATAAGAGGGTTTCTGTAGTCTCAGATCACAGAGCATCTCCATCCATGTGTGCCAAGAGGTTGCAGTTTAGGGATTCCAGGAAAGATCTGTCTATATAAAAGTGTAGTAGAAAGAAAAACATGAATGCAGACTGTTACCTGTAGAAATTCACATCCTTGTCTCCCTGGACCACAGTGAAGAATACTTTGGCTCCAGCTGTCCAACAGAAGTGCACTCCAACAGACGAATGCATGCATAGATGCTTAGAGAGAGAGAACATAATTGAGAGGGAGGTGGACTTTCTGGTGATGCTGCCAGCACACGGTACAGCCACACCATGGGTTTTATCCTCTAGGGAACACATTTAAATACTTCTCTCCATTGTCACCCTCTAGATTTGCAGTGGTTGACAGGTGTGGAAATAATGGAATAAGCAATGAAGCCTTGGAGGGAAGGCGTATTATAGATTGAGCACAGTAAGGGGCCCCCCCAAGCAGCACAGCTCATTTCACACTCTCCAAAGTCGTGCTAAAAATTCTGTCTGCTCCCTGCAGTCACATTTATTTAGAGGGATTGAAAGAGAGGGATTGCCAGAAGAAAAAAAATGAAATGAAGTGTGTTATGACGGAAAAGAGATAAAGGACAGCAGCTTTAGGGTAAAAAACAAAATCCATTCATAAGCTTTATATCTTTATATTATTATTATATTATATTATTATACAGGATTTATATACCCGGACTCTTTTGTATCTTTTCTATCAGGAAGGAAAAATAATTCAGACATACTTACGAGATGTAGACGGAAATCTGACTTACACAATCATCTCCTTTGGTATCTAAATAACAAGAAAGCCATTACAAACAATGCAGTTAAACCCAGCAGGGAGAACCAGTTAATCCCCATATTTTTTTCCATTGTAGCACACTATCTTAAAATATAACACAAAATGCATGCTATAGCTTATATTAAAGTAAATATAAATTCTAACTGGATGATATTTTTTTTTACTAAAGCACAATGGGGGTTATTTACTAAAGGCAACTCCACTTTGCACTACAAGTGCAAACTACAAGTGCAAAGTGCCCTTGAAATTGCACTGAAAGTGCACTTGGAAGTGCAATCACTGTAGATCCGAGGGGGACATGGAAGGAAAATAAAAAAACGCATTTTAGCTTGCACATGATTGGATGATAAAATCAGCAGAGCTTCCCCTCATTTCAGATCTACCCCTCAGATTTACAGCGACTGCACTTCCAAGTGCGCTTTCAGTGCAATTTCAAGTGCACTTGTAGTTCAAAGTGGATTTACGAAAGGCAAATCTACTTTGCACTACAAGTGCAAAGTGCACTTGAAATTGCACTGAAAGTGCACTTAAAGTGCAGTCGCTGCAGATCTGAGGGGGACATGCAAGGAAAATAAAAAACAGCATTTTAGCTTGCACATGATTGGATAATAAAATCAGCAGAGCTTCCGCTCATTTCAGATCTACCCCTCAGATTTACAGCGACTGCACTTCCAAGTGCACTTTGCACTTGTAGTTTGCACTTGTAGTGCAAAGTGTATTTGCCTTTCGTAAATAACCCCCAATGTGTCAGTAACAACTGCCATGGGTATCGTTTTAATAAAATACTGTTGCCATGTATACACAACCTAGTTGTAGAGCTGCAATTACCCAAGTTTATACTAAAATTACACTCCCTGTCCCCCCAAAAAAAATACATAAAAAAAAAATAAAATCATATACAAAACTAATCTACTAATCTAGATTTACTAAAACTGGTGCACACAGAATCTGGGGCAGTTTTGCATACAGACCAATCAGCTTTCAGGTTTTATTGTCAAAGCTTAAAGCGGAGGTCCGCCCACCCCTGCAAGAATTAAAAGCCAGCAGCTACACATACTGCAACTGTTGACTTTTAATAATAGGACACTTACCTGGCCTGGAGTCCAGCGATGTCGGCACCGCAGCTCATGTTTCCATCTGCTGTCAGGTGGTAAGGGAACCCAGTAGTAAAGCATTACGGCTTTACACCAGGTCCCTCCTGCACATGTGCGAGGCACAACTGCGCTCTCCTACTGGCCCAGCGGCGGGGAAAGGAATAGGGAGGAGAAGGGAGCCGAGTTGCTGACGTAATGCGCAGCAGCCCGGTCTCCCGTATCCGCCCCCCACGAAAGGTGCCAAATGTAGGAGGGGGGGAAGAGACAAATGAAGGGAAGTTCCACTTTTGGGTGAAACTTAGCTTTAAAGTGATTGTAAATGATCACCTTGTTAAAAAATTAAAACAAGCTATTCAGTTTCAATTGGAAATTAAAGGCAAAACATTTGTGTATACTTTTTTTTAACTGAACATATTCCCTCTGTTGTCAGCTGCAAAAGAGCTGTGGGGAGGAGACACATCAGCACACTGAGCTTCCAAGTGAAAGTATGTGCAGGGGAGGTGTGTCAGGACAAGTTTGATCATTGGAGAAGAGCAGGCTGAGTTCCAGCATAGCTAGAGAACTGATCACAGTGTGCTCTCTTGCTTAGTGTGGTCAGCTTTTGAAATAGGAAAGCAAAAGGACTGGCAGGAACCCCAGGGATTTCACACAAAGGAAGCAATACAAAGAGAGCAGGATACTTTTTCACACACGTACATGGTACAGCAGGCACATATCAGGAATATGAAATGCTGGAGTACCAAACACTTTAACTAAACAAGCTGAAGTTGGAAGCTGATTGGTTACTATGCACAGCTACACCAGATTCTCTGTGCACCAGTTTTAGTAAATCTCCCCCAATGCATCTAACCTCCATATATAACACCACCATGTGAACATATATTATTTTACCAAAAGTATTGGGATGCCTGCCTTAACATGCTCAGGAACTTTAACCACTTACCCACTGGGCAGTTAAACCCCCCTTCCTAACCAGACCAATTTTCAGCTTTCGGTGCTCTCACACTTTGAATGACAATAACTCAGTCATGCAACACTGTACCCATATGAAATGTTTGTCCTTTTTTTTCACACAAATAGAGCTTTTTTTGGTGGTATTTATTCACCGCTGTTTTTTTTTATTTTTTGCGCTATAAATCAAAAAATACTGAAAATTCGGTAAAAAAAAATAATTAAAAAATTCTTTGTTTCTATTAAAATTTATTGCAGAGTATTGGCAAGTATTGGCAGAGTATTGCAGTGTTGCAGTGTTTCACAGTATTGGTAGAGTATTGCACAGTGGTGGCAGAGTATTGCACAGTGGTGGCAGAGCATTGCACAGTGGTGGCAGAGTATTGCACAGTGGTGGCAGAGCATTGCACAGTGGTGGCAGAGCATTTCACAGTGGTGGCTGTGTAGCTGTCACTGACCAGCGCTGTGGGCACTACACATCAGCCCACAGCGCTGGTCCCATCTCTCCCCCTTTCCGCTTCTCCCCTCTCACTGTACCGATCGGTACAGAGAGGGAGGGAGGAACCGGCGTCATGACGTGACGCGGTTTGTGTACATGTGATCGCTCCGTCATTTGACGGAGCGATCACGTGGTAAACGGCCGCTATCAGCATCCATTTACCGTGATCTGTGATGCGCCGGGTCCTCGGGACCCGGCGGTCACGGATGTTCGCGAGTGCCTGGGGCGCGTGGGAGCAAGTTTCTGGGAGGACGTCCGTAGGACGTCCACCCAGAATAAGCCGAGTGCGCTGTAGCCGTCTTTCGGCTATGGCCCGGTTGGCATGTGGTTAATGGCATCCCAGCCTTAGTCTGTAGGGTTCAATATTGAGTTTGGCCCACCCTTTGCAGCTATAACAGCTTCATCTCTTCTGGGAAGGCTGTCCATGTTTGACCATTCATCCAGAAGCGCATTTGTGAGGTCAGGCACTGATGTGGATGAGAAGGCCTGGCTCGCATTCTCCGGTCTAATTCATCCAAAAGGTGCTCTATTGGGTTGAGGTCAGGACTCTGCAGGCCAGTCAAGTTCCTCCACCCCAAACTCGCTCATCCATGTCTTTATGGACCTTGCTTTGTGCACTGTTGCACAGTCATGTTGGAACAGGAAGTGCACATCCCCAAAATGTTCCCACAAAGTTGGGAGCATGAAATTATCCAAAATATATTGGTATGCTGACACCTTAAGAGTTTCCTTCACTGGAACTAAGGAGCCAAGCCCAACCCCTGAAAAACAACCCTACATCATAATCCCCCCTCCACCAAATGATTTGGAACAGTGCACAAAGCAACAAGCAGTTACTCCCTGCTTGTTCATTCAGCTTGTACAAGGGTGCTTCCAAGAGGTTCCAAGAGGTTTTTCTCTTGGTGTGTTCATTCCCTCAAGGTAATTAGGTCAGCCAGGTACAAATTGTTGCAGTGGGGTGGATTTACTAAAACTGTAGAGTGCAAAATCTGGTGCAACTCTGCATAGAAACCAGTCAGCTTCCAGGTTTTTGTCAAAGGTTAATTGAACAAGCTTAAGTTAGAAGCTGATTGGCTAATATGTACAGGTGCACAAGATTTTGCACTCTACAGTTTCAGTAAATGAACCCCAATGTCTTAATGTTGCACTGTTGACCTGGTGAGCTAGTGGTGTCTGATAAGGAAGGGTTAACGCTGCTGGCCAGGTTTTCCAGTTCCCAGAGACCCTGCAGGTCATAAATGTTTGTGGAAATAGTGCAAAAATGTAGCTGTTACTCTGTTGGAGTGGATCCCCCCTTGGAGGCGGGGTGATTTGGACCCCAGGGTTCCCAGGGGTCTGGAGCCTGTAGACCCTCTTGGACTTTTGGCTGCCACTTATGGACTTTATTGCATTCATGGACTACTACCAAATCATGGGCTCTAAGAGACTACTCCTACTTCTTGTGGATTCACTGCCTAAATGGACTCTTGCCTTGAAAGGATTGCTTTTATTGACTTTGCCACCTGCCTAATATACAGTCACTTTATGGAGCGCTAGAGAGCTTTGTATAGAAAACTGTTATTAATTACTTGCAACTACCACAGTAAAGGATCATTTGTTTGTTCATCTATAGTGCCTGGTATGAAGTTTCTAAAGGGGTGCATGCATGGCATATCAAAAGAACAGGGCTTACAGCAAACAGTACTGAAGTTAGGCAAAATACAGTACAGAGGTCTAATGAGCTGAATGCTGTCCAGAGGAAGCTGAAGTGCCATTTCTAATGACTGCAGTACTAGTATCACTTTCTAATGCAACAAACCAGCCAGGAAACGGATGCCACTTACTGGTACTGACCCGGCAACACAGAGTACCTAGGGACCTAGCCTGAAGTCACGAGCGAGAGAGAGAGGAATATAGAGGGGGCCCCGGAAAGGAGAACAAGCATGGAGTTTTGAAGAAGTGTGTTTCCCATGTCAAGCTGCAAGATTCAGGCCATTGTCACTGGGAGTGAGGTGACAGGACTGCTGAGTAGGTGGAGACAGGTACATGCTCCTCATTACCAGTGATGTAACTAACTGAGTTAAAGTAAATGGCGTTACTTAAAGCCGTTACTTTACAGGGTAACGAGTAATCTAACTGATTACTCTTCCCCTCATGGTAACGCCGTTCCCATTACTTGGGCGGCGTTACGGCAATTACATCTACCGCCACTAGGGGCGCAACGGATCGTCACCCTCTGCGGCCTCGGCCTTCGGTTGTTTACAATGTGATTGCTCTGCCAAATGACAGAGAGATCACTTGTAAACAAACCGGCGTCATGATGACGCCGGTTCCTCTCTCCCCTCTGTGTACAGATCTGTACAGTGGAGGGGAGAGATCGGATGGCAGCAGCGCTGTGGGCTGGATCTGTAGTGCCCACAGCATTGCTCTGTGACAATTGCAGTCACAGCCATCCCTCCATACCCTGCCAATACTCTGCAATACCCTGACAATACTCTGCAATACCCTGCCAATACCCTGACAATACTCTGCAATACCCTGACAATACCATGCCAATACTCTGCAATACCCTGACAATACTCTGCCATACCCAGCCAATACTCTGCCATACCAGCCATACTCTGCCATACCCTGCCATACTCTACCATACCCAGCCATACCATACTTGGTAATACCCTGTCATACTCTGCAATACTCAGTAATACCCAGCCATACTCTGCCATACTATGCAATACTCGGTAATACCCAGCCATACTCTGCCATACTCTGCAATACTCGGTAATACCCAGCCATACTCGGCGATACCCAGCCATACCCAGCCATGCTCAGCCGTACCCAGCCATACTCAGCCAATATTACAGTGGGGGAGATTACGTGGATATTACAGTGGGGGAGATGTATATTACAGTGGGGGAAATTGTGGATATTACAGTGGGGACTATATGGTGGTGCAATTTTCACAGGTTTTTGCATATTCAATTATTATTTGCTGATCCGAAAAATGATCCGAGGAATGATCTGATCCGTGAGTTTGGGGGGGACAGATGTACAGAGGGGAAACAGATATATGTGTGTGTGTGTGGGGGGGGGGGTGACAGATGTGTAGTGGGGTACAGAGGGGGAACAGATATATGTGTGTGGGGGGGGGGGGCAGACGTGTAGTGGGGTACAGAGGGGGAACAGATATATGTGTGGGGGGGGGGACAGGCATGCAGGGGGGTACAGAGGGGAAATAGATGTGCAGGGGGGGTACAGAGGGGAAATAGACGTGCAGGGGGGAACACGCCCCTTGCTTACAGTAATACTAGACCCGCCCCTTAGAATATTAAAAAAAAAGTCACAGTTACTTTGCTGAGTAACTAATTACTTTTCCAATGTAGTAACTGAGTTACTAATGCAATTACTTTTTGGGAGAAGTAATTTGTAACTTAACTAATTACTTTTTTAAAGTAAGATGACCAACACTGCTCATTACAATCTCAGAAATGCTGCACACCTGGAAAATGATGTTCTCTAACAGAAGTGTGCCCGAAGTGCTTAGTGGTAACAGCGTGAGAAGGATGGCCATGGATTACAAGGAGGTAACTGCATGTTACTGCTCGGTTCAAGAGTTTGAAGACCAGTCTTCTTGTGATTCAGGCATGCAGCTCCACAGTGTCCCCACTAGGATGCCTTTAGCTCCGTCCACAAGCTGTTTACCCATTCTGTTAAAAGGATGAAAACTGGCTTTCCTTGTTTCAAAGCAAGCTGACACTGAACTATTGAACTTGGTCACTAAAACAAGAAACACAACAAGTGCACAGTGTAGTAAACTTATAAACTAATGTTGAAATATTTTCTACTAGAGTGACAATAGTAAATTCTAATTGGTGGCTGATGTATTTCTTAGCTGCTTTATCTATTTATGTACTGAAATAAAATCTGGAATTGGAATAAATTCTAAATGAAATATTATCCGAAGGTGATTACAGATACCCTCTATTTATTCCATATATGTATTAATTTGTCTATTCCTATAGTTAGCTAGTCTATTAAAACTCTGATAGTTACTGTTGATAACACAATAATTTAAGGTTAGCTATGAAAACAAACACACTGCTTAGTAAAACAGCGTCTTATTTATTTCCCAAGAAAATAGGAAAATGCTAACATGAAAATACTAAAGAAAGATATTACAAAGCATATAACAATAGAACATCGAATATACTTATTTCAAGGCTGTCCTCTAGATATTGTCTCCTCAGTTGGGCTCACAAATGGTAGAGAGAGAGCCATGAGTAGGGATGAGCCAAACACCCCCCTGTTCGGTTCGGACTAGAACCTGCGAACAGACCTAATGCTTGTGGGAACTTTAGAACCCTATTAAGTCTATGGGACTCGAACGTTAAAATCAAAAGTGCTAATTTTAAAGGCTAATACGCAAGTTATTGTCATAAAAAGTGTTTGGGGACCTGGGTCCTGCCCCAGGGGACATGTATCAATGCAAAAAAAAGTTTTAAAAAAGGCTGTTTTTTCAGGAGCAGTGATTTTAATAATGCTTAAAGTGAAACAATAAAAGTGTAATATTCCTTTAAATTTCGTACCTGGGGGGTGTGTATAGTATGTCTGTAAAGGGGCGCATGTTTCCTGTGCTTAGAACTGTCCCTGCACAAAGTGTCATTTTTGCAGGAAAAAAAGCTATTTAAAATCACTCGCGGCTATAATGAATTGTCGGCTCCCGTAATACAGAGAACAGTCATTGAAAGTCATTGATAAAAAAAAAAGCGTGGGGGTCCCCCCAAATTCAATTACCAGGCCCTTCAGGTCTGGTATGGATATTAAGGGGAACCCTGGGTCAAATTTAAAAAAAAAATGACGTGGGGATCCCCCTAAATATCCATACCAGACCCTTCAGGTCTGGCATGGATTTTAAGGGGAACTCCACGCCAAACAAAACAAAAAAATGGCGTGGGGGTCCCCCTCAAAATCCATACCAGACCCTTATTCGAGCACGCAACCTGGCAGGCCGCAGGAAAAGAGGGGGGGATGAGAGAGCGCCCCCCTCCTGAACCGTACCAGGCCACATGCCCTCAACATTGGGAGGATGCTTTGGGGGTCTGTGACCCCTCAAAGCACCATGTCCCCATGTTGATGAGGAGAAGGGTCTCTTCCCCACAACCCTGGCCGGTGGTTGTGGGGGTCTGCAGGCGGGGGGCTTATCAGAATCTGAAAGCCCCCTTTAACAAGGGGACCCCCAGATCCCAGCCCCCCTGTTTGAAATGGTAAGGGGGTACAAAAGTACCCTACCATTTCACAAAGAAAGTGTAAAAAATTGTTAAAAAACACACAGACACCGTTGGGAAAAGTCCTTTATTAAAAATAAAAAAAATGAAAAAAAGATTCCAGCGGTGGTAATCCACTCTTGCTATCCAGCGATGGGTGGTCTCTTCTCCGGGGTCCAGCGATGGCTGATCTCTTCCGACGTCCAGCACTGCGCGTCCTGTCTCCACGGAGACACTGAGGGAATTCCGTCTGCAGAGGAGGAGCGGGGCACTCTGTCACCTGACCCCGCCCTCCTCTGACGCAACGCAAGGGGGAAGCTGGTATTCCCCGGTGACATATGGGTGACCCCGCCCCCCTCTGATGTAACGAAAACCTGCGTTACATCAGAGGGGGTGGGGTCACCCTTACATCACCGGGGAAGCCTGAGAGACAGAGACAGGGAAGAAAGATCAAAGAAAACACCAAGGAGATCAGCAGAGAAAAGAAGTGGAAGAAACGAAAAACGAGAAGAGGGTGCCGGGCAGGAGTCAAGAAGCAAAAGGAAAAGAGAGCAGTAGGAGAAGGGATCATTAATATAAGTGGGGTAGAGCTAACACAAGAAGAAATTAAAGTGTTAGACAAAGGACTTAAATTTGCCCCAAAAAAGAACCTGAATAAGTTCAATACATATGTTGATATTAATACATTTATAAGAAGTCTAAACATAAGGAAATATATGCTGAACGATCAAGGAATCGGTAGAGGGACAAAACTACCTGAGAATAATGGCATATTGTTTAGTAACTTACGTAATAAATCCCTCTTTAACCCACCCCCGGGCACTGATGGTCATATAGAGGTGTTTAAAAAGATGGTTTTGAAGGATCTACAAGAATTAGAAGTTAAAAAAGTTTTTGATCCAGGAGATATAAAAAGTGGCATAAAAAAACTGGAATCCAGGAAAGATATAGTAATAAGACAAGCAGATAAGGGAGGTGCTATAGTCATCCAATCGAAAGTGGATTACAATGAAGAACTATACCGCCAACTGAATGATGAGACAACATATTAGAAATTGCCAAGCAACCCCACTTCAAGATATAAAAAAGAATTAGCCAGAGTAATCCAAAAAGGATCAGAAAAGGGCCTACTGAATAAAAAGGAAATAAAATATTTGCAACCAAATGTATGTAGAGTCCCAGTAATATACACTGTCCCGAAAGTACATAAAAACAAGGAGAAACCGCCAGGAAGTAAATGGGATAAATTCGCGCACAAACATTTAGTTTGTGCGCGAATAGGGGAATACATCGATGGGTTTCTGCAACCAGTGGTAAAAAAGACCAAGTCGTATTTACGGGATACAAAACATCTGATCCAATTATTAAAAGATATCACTCTAGAAGATGTACCTGTTTATCTAGCAACAGCAGATGTCACATCATTATATACTATCATAAATCATGAAGAAGCTATACAAGCTACAAAATGGGCCCTCAGAAATCTGAGTGACCTGAAATGTATACAAAGAAGATATCTATTGGATTGTTTACGCTTTAGTTTGGATTCTAATTACTTTTGGTTCAACAATATGTATTATAAGCAAATATGTTGAATTGCGATGGGAGCTAAATATGCACCTAGTGTGGCCAATCTATATATGGCAGAATGGGAGGAAGAATCGCTGTATAATAATGTACCACACCAACTTATCTTGTTCAAACGATATATCGATGACATTATAATAATCTGGTCCGGTAACAGAGAAGGCCTAATGGATTTTTGCTTTAATCTCAATATGAACGAAAAAAAACATTAAACTCACCTGGGAAATTAGCAATGAAAAAATAAATTTTTTGGATCTTATAATCACCAAAGAGGAAAATATACTGACCACCCAAACCTATTTCAAGACGGTTGATAGGAACAGTTACTTGCCCCTAGACAGCTGCCATCATAATACATGGCTAGAAAATATTCCAAAGGGACAATTAATCAGACTGAGAGGTAACTGTTCCAATAAACAAACTTTTTTACAACAGGCTGAGATGATTGGGAAGAGATTCATACAAAAAGGTTACAGACTGATTTTATTGAAGAGAAAATAAAAGATGTTACACTAGTAGATCGAGATAAGCTAATACAAGACACTGTCAGAAAGGAAGACAAACAAGAAAGAGTCCCTATTATAATGGACTTCAATGTCCATTATAAGAAAATAGAGAAAATTTTCAAAAAACATTGGGAAATCATACGCACTGACCGGCACCTTAGCACCATTTTACCTCCAAGACCAAAATTCACATATAGAAGAGCCCCCACCCTCAGAGACAACCTGGCAAAAAATGTACTAGACCCCCGGTAAAAAAATCTTTATCATTCTTTGAAGGAAAAGGATACTACCCTTGTAAAAAGTGTTACGCTTGTAGACTCACTAAAAAAAGTAAGAAGAAAAAATCCAGCTTCACATCAACAGTCACACATAAAAACTACATAATAGAGGACTTTATAACATGTCGGAGCGAAGGAGTAGTATACCTTATGGAATGCCCATGTCATATTCAGTACATAGGCAGAACAAAGAGAGAGCTATATAAAAGATTAGGAGAACACGTTCAAAATATAAAGAAAGGGTATGATAAACATAGCCTGTCTAGACATTATGCTAAATATCACAAGAAAGATCCTTCATCCCTACAAATATGTGCAATAACAAAATACAAACCACATTGGAGGGGGGACAATAAAATAATTAAGATCAGCCAGGCTGAGTCCTGCTGGATACATGAGCTACGCACTTTAACACCGTGGGGACGCAACGTAGAATTTGACCTTCATTGTTTTATATCTAATTTTTAAAGAATAATTTTTAAGGTCATTTTATTTCATTATAGAATTGATTTTAATTAATTTTAGAATCTGTTTTTACCATATTACGTCTCTGTTGGGTTTCTAGTAATATTTCTCTTAAATTGATTTTAACATATTTAATTATATGGATTTTATTTTATATAACATTATATGTGGAGTTCAGTATGTTTTATATGTAATTTTTAGTGTTCACCAAATGGTGATAATGAGATTCTTATGAACTTTATGGACTGTCATTTTTATATATGTCCACAAGATGTCACTCTAAAAAATTATCTAATAGTGAAGTAATAGTGAAGTAGTTATATGACATGACCACCAGGTGGCATCTCTACGCTTCACATTAAGAAATTATGCCAATATTTAATATAGTTTATTTTATTATATTTTTTAATATATTAAAAGCAAGTCTCCTTATCGTTATGAAGGGACAGTAGGACCAGGAGTCGGGAGGGGCACAGGTGCCTGGCAGGAATGGTCAGACCGGTACAAGGGCTTCCTGGATAAGCTCAGCGGATGAGGTAAGTAGGTAGCTGTAGGCAGACTGGAACAACAGGCAGACTTGGATCTGTATGCAGACTGGAACAACAGGTAAGCTGGATCTGTGTGCAGACTGGAACAACAGGCAGACTTGGATCTGTATGCAGACTGGAACAACAGGTAAGCTGGATCTGTGTGCAGACTGGAACAACAGGCAGACTTGGATCTGTATGCAGACTGGAACAACAGGTAAGCTGGATCTGTGTGCAGACTGGAACAACAGGCAGACTTGGATCTGTATGCAGACTGGAACAACAGGTAAGCTGGATCTGTGTGCAGACTGGAACAACAGGCAGACTTGGATCTGTATGCAGACTGGAACAACAGGTAAGCTGGATCTGTGTGCAGACTGGAACAACAGGCAGACTTGGATCTGTATGCAGACTGGAACAACAGGCAGACTTGTATCTGTGTGCAGACTGGAACAACAGGCAGACTTGTATCTGTGTGCAGACTGGAACAACAGGCAGACTTGTATCTGTATGCAGACTGGTACAACAGGTAAGCTGGCTCTGGAATGGTCAGGCAGGCCGGGTCAGATATCAGGCTGGCAGCACGGTACAGATGGAGCAGACAAGAGGATGGTCAAAGACAAGCCAAGGTCGATACACAGGGACAGAGCGGATGGTCAAGGATAGCCGGGTCAGATACAGGTAAACAGACTTCAGATCAGGTTTCAAACACAGAACGTTGTAGAGCAGACAGCGGGGACCGTCAGTCACAGGAGGGTTTAAATAGCCTCATTGGCGCCAATGGAGGCGCGCACCCGTCCGTGCACGCTCGCCCCCGTCTGCGGGCGCGCGCGTGCACGCGCGCGCTCGTGCATGCGCAATGGCAGCCGAGAACGGGAACCAGGGATGCTGAGGCGCCGATTACTGGCAGGATCATCAGGTCGCCGGCCACGGATGGAGCCCTCATGACACGTTGTTATGGAAGTTCTATTGAATAAAAGCATTAAGCCACTGATACGGCGCCGCCGCTGTGATCATGCTTGGGGAGAATATAAAAGTAACACTTGGACACCTGACTCCTATACCCTTTGAAAAAGTCACGTGTGTTGTGACGCAACGCGTCAGGGAAGGAGCCAGGTGTCCCCATTTTACTTCCGGTCACGGCCTAGACTGGAAGAGCCGCTACACTTTATCACTGATCGTCAGAATTTTAAATGTAAGTCTGATATTTTTTTAATAAATTACTGTTTGAGCTTACTACACATTGGAGCCCCCTTCTATCGCTTCCTTATAATACCATACTTCTACATTTGGATAAACGGGAGCGTTATCCTTACCTGGAGTGCCCACAGAGAGACTGGCTGAGTGACAGCATACACACAAGCGGTACTAGGCCTGTAGAGGCCGCTCCTAGAGGTGAGAGGCTGGGGGAAATAGTGGGGAGCACCCCAAATGTCACAAACCACATTGGAAGCATGGATTGATGCATGAAGGATCACTTGATAAACAGCACAAAATCCGTTTGATTATCTTAGTGTTTTTTCAGATGATTGATTAATCAGAACTGCTGCAAAGGACATATTACTCATTTCAGCTGCGGATTGGATTTGTTAGGAGTTTTTTGAGTCACGGTTTCAAAAAAACACCACTTTTTGCACCTTATTCATAAGAGACACTTATTTGCATATTTTAGTAATATTTGATTATTGATATATACAGCTTTCATTTTTTATTTTTACCTCACTGGTACACTTTAGTTTTATGCTTCACTGGATACACATCACTTTTAAGAAGGAATTTTATATATATTTGTTCCACTATCGCATTGTTTTATTTGGATGAAATTATTTATTGGATGAAATGATATATATATTTATTTCATATTGAAGATTGTTTGTGGCAACTTGCACGTGTTTGTTTGCACTAGATTGCACATTTGCACATTGGATTTAAAACTTAGGTTTTGAATTGTTTATATTATTTTATATCATCAATTATTTTATCACCTATTTATTCATTGTAATACTTTTATATAGATGTTATCCCCAGTCGTTATAGATAGAATTAGTGTATAGAAGGTTAACTTAAACATAACATCCCATTTTAAAAGAAGGGACAAACCTCATAAAAGTGGAGGGTGGGAGGGTGACATGTGCTGTTTTCTGGATCTTCTCGTTGTGCCCATCTAATGACGAATCCTACATCTTTTTATAGATAACAGCTCGTGCCAGAGGACCGTTTTTGGGCAACTGTCAACTCATCCACCAATTATTGGTAAGTATTTCTTTCCTTTTTTTTTATTAGTAACTAGCAACTTCTAGAAATTTCTTTGTCTGCCATGCTCTCACAGGTGGTGGGGTGGGCACATTTCATGCCCCACCCTTCACCTTTAATCACATATATGTTCAGTTTCCTTGGAGTGATTGCAAATTATCTTTTAAGATGAACAGTGCCAGGCAATTGAAGATTTTTTCACAATCTGTACATTGAAGCTAAGCGTCAAGCACTACATTGGTGGAGTTAATTTTTTCCAAGTCATGAAAGCATGCCCAAGCACTACAAAAGGGGAAAAAGCTTTTCTGAAGAAAGGAAGCAAAAAAAACCCTCTACTTGCCAATAGTTTTTTAAGGGTTTTGTTCCACATTTAATAATGTAATAGAATACCATATGCATTCTCAAGCAGGAACTGGAAATAATGCCTTTATGAACACTGTGGATATATTAATGTAGTGAATGTGACATTCACTGAAAATCCACTGCAGGTGTATGTTCCGTTCCTGTTGCAAGTGTTTTAAATTACAGAGATGAATTCATCTGCAGTGAATGTTTTGCGATTGTCACATTCAGTGCATTAAAAATATTCCCCTAGGATTCCCCTAGTATGCTTGTACTAGTATTCACTGTCTATTCTCTCATTATGCAAGACAAACTGACTAGCGGACCTCCTAAACAATATCAGCACAAATGGGAAAAGCCTGCTATTCTTCTGTATACCAAACCTTACAAGGTTACTTTAAAGATCACTTCAGTGATTTGTAAAATATTAAACATGGCTGACTGTGTACATGACCCAACTATCTGCTGCATAAGACATAGTTTTTCAACTGTTCGATAGATGCTATGAGAACACAGAAGGCAAAAGATGAAGAGGTTAAGAAAAAGCACAAGAAATCCAATAAATATAAATGTTAAATTTCAAATTGTTTCCACGGTAACCATAAGGGGATTGAGAAATCCTTGCAATGTCAGAAGATATTTATAGGTAAAGTCCAAGCTAACCGAAGAGTTTCAAATTAAAGTGACTCAGTTTGCAAAGCTTGGCTGTTGAGTGGGTCTGCTTTTCTTCATGGTATGAATCTAGTCCAGTAGGCCACACTTCCCATCTAATAGCTAGGATAGCATGTCTCTTTATCTTAGAAATAGGGAAGAAAACCAAAACAAAATTCACTCAATGCTTAATATATTTTACCTATTAATCGAACCAAAAAATTCTTTAAATATAGTAGTGCCTGGGGGGGGGGGGGGGGGGACTTTTTAGTCTGCCTGTAAAGTGGTGTGTATGTACCGTGTATAGAACCTGCTGCAGCAAAACTGACATTTATAAAGAAAACAAATATGACCTATAAATTGATTTTCTCTGCAAGCTTTCTTTATTTTGTAAACTTGGGGAGCCAGTCTGTATGCTGAGGTCACATTTAGTGCACTCAGAACAAGAGTAGAAATTTTTTGGACAAATTCTGGTGTCTCTTTGGCAGACTTTGGATGGAAATAACAAAGTTTTGCACCACAGTGAGCAAGCTTTATGTGAGGAAGCCAAATTATAGTACACTCCGACCAATATTACATTTAAAAAAATATATAAAGTCTGTCTCCCCCTCTTTTGCAGAGTTTGGCTACAAGTAACAGGTGCGGAAAAATTTGGGCTTTGGGTGTTGGTGGTGCCTTCACACCATAACCCTATAGAGGTACTCTTAATGAAAGCAAGAAATGGCCTTGCTGTAAAAGATGTTAATTTGATGCCCCTGGTGTGGAAAAATTGGTCCTTGGGTGTTAATTGTGCCCATGAAACCTATACCAAGAATTACTTTAAAGCGTATTTCCAGACAAAAATGGAACTTCCGCTTTAAGGGAAGGTGACCCCCTGACATGCCACACCTGGCATGTCATTTTTGGGGGATGGGGGAGCCGATGCCCTCTAGAGGGTTCCAGCCCCCACTTCCTCCTAACGCACCGCGGCACCGGAAGGAATATCACCTCTCCCCTTCCCTCTCGGCAATCATCTGGGTCACGTTACAGGTCCCAGGTGATTGCATGGCCAGTTACGGCGCACCACGAAGCTCGCACATGCACAGTGCGTGCCTGGCTGTGAAGCCACAGCCGGGCACCCACAGTGACAATGCCGGCACCGTAGAGAGGAGGGGGAGACACTGGGACAGGTAAGTGCCGATTATTATAAGTCAGCAGCTGCAGTATTTGTAGCTGCTGAATTTTATAATCTTTTTTTTAAGCGGAACGCCTCTTTAAGATAAAATCAACACCCACAATGCTAGGCAGCCTAGACAGTCATGCAGAGATTCAAGATCCCAATAACACTTAATGACATTGGCTTATTCCGAAGGAGGGAAAAGACCCCATGGACCCCGCCTCATATCGCCCAATCTCTTTACTGTGCGCAGATGTTAAAATCTTGGCCAAAGTCTTGGCTGTTCGATTAAACACCTGCATACACAATCTTGTTCACCTGGATCAGTCTGGGTTTATTCCGGCGAGATCAACTAGTATCAATATTCGCAGGACCTATTTGAATATACAATTACCAATAGATAATAAAGGCTCAAGAGCCATTATGGCATTAGACGCTGCCAAGGCGTTTGATAGCCTTGAATGGGCCTTCCTTTTTAAAGCCTTGGAAAAATTTGGTTTCGGACCGAACTTTATCAAGTGAGTAAAGGCTAGTCTATAAAAACCAAAGAGCAAAATTAAAAATCAATAATGAATACTCGGACCTATTTAAATTGGAAAGAGGAACGAGACAGGGGTGTCCCCTGTCCCCCCTTCTTTTTTCTTTGGCAATAGAGCCATTGGCTATCGCAGTAAGGGCCAATGGGGATATACGAGGCTTTAGGAGGGGCGTACTTGAAGAGAAGATAGCATTATTTGCTGATGATGTCTTGTTCTACTTGGCAGACGTTCAAACTTCACTGAAAGCAGCAATAAAAATGGTGGGAGACTTTGGCAAGATATCCGGATTGACTATTAACTGGGATAAATCGTCCCTCCTTCCAATAGACCCAATTCCACCAGATATAAGACTTCACGAATTTACCTTTAAGATAGTTGATAAATTGAAGTACCTCGGGATCTGGATTTCCAGAGACACAAGTATGTACCTTGAAAATAATCTAGCCCCGCTATTAATAAAACTGAAACACAAGGCCGAGGTGTGAGGCCGCCTCCCTCTATCGGTCGCTGGACGATGCAATCTCCTTAAAATGATATGGCTCCCCCAGATTTTATATTTTCTTCATAATGCACCTGTGTGGATTGGGCAGAAATGGTTTAAAAGAATAGATTCTCTTTTTAGAGACCTGATCTGGAAAAAAGGTCAGCCTAGAATTGCGCCGTCCACACTCCAGCTGCCTTTTGCGGGGGGGGGTTGACGGTCCCATACCCCAGACGGTATTTTTTGGCGTCCCAGCTACAGCATCTAGCAGGGAGAGGGTCCTCCATAGGTATAGTTCCAAATCTGATGCTGATAGGATGCCCGCATGACACACTTATAGAAGCACTTGAGGCTAGTTCTTTTGCCATACGTTGCCCAACGGTAAAGTTAGTAATAAAGACCTGGCAAATAGCAAAGACTATCTTAGGGTATCAGGGCATATCAGATTTAGCTCCTTTATGGAACAACAACAATTTACAAGAACTAGCTAAAATTAAGGCGCCTTGGGAATGGGTAAATCAGGGCCTTACGCGGGCAAGGCAACTGTTTACCGGCGACAATATGAAATCATTTGCTGAGTTAAAGCAGGATTTCTCCCTCTCTAATGATACGTTTTATAAATTTCTCCAGGTAAGGCATGCAGCCCAGACGCAATTTGGACAAAAGATCCCGCATTGGATACAAATTACCACCCTGTCTCATATGGTGTTGTCGGAACCATCGAAGGGGGTAATTTCTGGGCTGTATGCCAAGCTAGGGGAAAAAACATGGATCAAAGCAGACCAAGTAAGATTAGGTTAATATGGGAGAGAGAGGTTGGCCCATTTTCACCAGTGGAATGGGATCGGGTCCTTGGCCAAGTAAAACGAGTCTCAATCTCCCCCTCACATAAAATATTGCATCTTTACTTCTTATACCGTGTATATTATACTCCCAAAAAAATGCTTAGACTGGGATGGCGGGAAAATGATCACTGCCCCAGATGTGGATTATGCGGAGATTTTATCCATATGCTTTGGAAATGTCCGAAGCTCTTTAGATATTGGACCAACATAATTAAGGAAATTAATAAAATATTGGATTTAAATCTAGAGGCAACGGCTAGAACATGCCTCTTGGGCATGTTTGAACAGGGGACTGCTTCAAAAAACGTTGTGGACTCGGCCTTAAGGGCTTTATTTCAGGCCAGAAAGCTCATCGCCCAACATTGGCAGTCCCAATCTCCCCCGACATCAGAGATTTGGCTAAAGAATATGAACTTAACAATAGGCAACGAGAGAGTATACTTCACTAAACAGGGTAACTATAAAAAATTCCAGAAGCTGTGGGGTCCCTGGATTATAACTACATTAGGATGAGAAAGCTAGGTGGTGTTACACTTTGCCTCCTATTTTTTTTAGTTGTGTTTTGCCTTTCCCTTTCTCTCTCTTTTTCCTCTTTTTCTCTTCTTTTCCTGTTTTCCTCCTCTCCTTCCCTCCGTTAGGCTGGGGGGGGGACGGAGAGAGGGGGGAATGGCTATTATAGGAGAGCGATACAGGAAAATAACTCTCAACCTGGGCGGGGAGGGAGGGTGGAGATTAGGGGGTGTAAAAGTAGATAGGGACAAATATAATAGTTGGTGGCATTAGCACAGTTAAGGATTAAATTATATAATTTGTTCACAAATGCTTTTTCTATAATATAAAGCTGTAATTCTTTTTGATGTATAAAAATAAAAGGAAGTATTAAATGAAAAGGGAAAATCTTAAGCCACAATGATGATAAGACTGAGAAGGGACAGAGAAAAAGGCCTTGCTGACCTAGTCCTACATACAAGTTTTGCTGAAGTGGCTGGAAAAAAAAAATGACATTGGCACCTGGGGCTTGATAGCTGATGCTAATCCATGACTGAATTATTTTTTAAAATGTCAGCAGGTCAATGGAGTCTGTGGACATATGCGCTCTTTTATCTATCACAAAACCTCTGGCAGCACTAAATGCCCATTTGGAAAGCACGCTGGATGCAGGACAGCCTAGCAGCTCAATTGCATACTGGGCAAGTTCTGGCCAGGGGTCTATTCTCATGACCCAGAAACCCAGTGGATTGTCTACTGAAAAGCTCTCTATGTCTGCTTTTGCCCCTAGATAATCCTCCACCAAATGATGCAGACGCTGCTGATGGGATCTTTAAGCTGACAACCCTGGGTGCAGAGGAGAAAACTAATTTTGAAATGCATCACTGAGGCGGCCCCCTTCTCCACCTCTACTTTGACCAACATAAGCCTCAAAATTAGCTTTCCCATGAGACTGTAACATACCAGAGTCTGGAAAGAGAGTTTACATAAACTCCTCTTTATGGTTAAAAAGGGAAGTGTATACCGTGCCAACCTAAAAAATAAAAATATAAAATAAACAGGCTGCAGCTTATAATTGCAAGATATACACAATCACTAACAGAAAATATGAAAAGAAAGCTGCGCACAAAATAAATGGAATTAAATTAAATATATATAGTGACGATATTAATTAATTATATATAGTGACAATATAATTATATAAATCAATACGCCAAATAGCCACCCCAATAAACGACTAAGTCACTCTTTGACGAAACGTACGTCGGGAGGGAGGTGTGCTGACATCATCGCTGTCTAGGACGGGTGTCTGAAAGCCGGCCGGCATATCTATTTTCCTATGAGTTTTTACAAGTTTTTTTAAATGTAAGTGCAATACTATTTTGTACAATAAATTTTTTTTTAAATAGATTTGCACTATCAATTATCACTGCGAATTTAAGTTTATTGGGGTGGCTATTTGGCATATTGATTCATATAATTATATTGTCACTGTATATAATTAATTAATATTGTCACTATATATATTTAATTTAATTCCATTTATTTTGTGCGCAGCTTTCTTTTCATATTTCCTCTTTAAGGTGTCCTAAAAATATTTCATACTGTGCTCCCACTGTGAGGGCAGGATGAGTACCGAGACTTTCTCCTTGTAACGGTGGTCAAGTGTTGCCAACCAAAAACTAGGAGCTTTTACCTCTGAAACACGGGCAATCTCTTGTGGAGTCCCTCAAGGATCACCCTTGTCGCCAGTGCTCTTCAACATATACATCCGCCCACTCCTCAAAATCATCAGAAGATCAGATCTCTGCTTCCACTCATACGCTGATGACACCCAATTATACTTTCGGATCACTGGACAAAAAGACCATCATCGGCAATTAGAAAACTGCCTCACTCGAATAGACGACTGGATGACCGCCAGCTCTCTTAAACTCAACGAATCAAAAACAGAACTTCTTATTCTACATGCAAACCAAAACTCCCGAACCAAGATCCCTTGGACACCACCCTCCATCTTTGGACAGACCATCGCCCCTAGGACCAAGGCCAAGAGTCTTGGAGTCATTTTTGACTCAGAAATGTCAATGGAGGCACAAATAGGATCGGTAATTAGCGGATCTCACCATCTCCTTCGCCTTCTACGCAGACTCATCCCCTTCATTCCAAAGGAGGACAAAGCAGTGGTAGTTGGAACAGTCATTAATTCACGACTGGACTACGCAAACTCCCTCTACATAGGGTTACCCCAATATCAACTAGCACGCTTACAACTTATCCAAAACACGGCGGCAAGGCTGATAACAGGAAAAAAACCCTGGGAATCCATCTCCCCTTCCCTGAGGAGACTACACTGGCTAACCGTAAAGAATCGGATCATTTTCAAGACCCTCTGCCTCACCCACAAATGCACCCATGGAGACGCGCCTCAATACCTTCTCGAGAAAATAAAACGCTACACACCCAATCGCAGTCTTCGATCGTCCGACCAAAACCTCCTCCTCATCCCCAAGTCCCGCTACAAATCAAAAGGGGAACGAAGATTCGCTGTCCAAGGACCACGGCTATGGAATGCACTACCAACCTACATCCGCATGGAAGAAAACCATCAGGTCTTCAGGAAAAAACTCAAGACCCACCTCTTCTAAGAAGCTTGACAACAAAGCACTAATTACAGCGCCTTGAGGCGATTCGGTTCGCATTGTAGCGCTATACAAATTATTCATTCATTCATTCATTCATTCATTCATTCAAAAACAAGCTCCAGCACTGAGCCCTGTCCTGCATCCTTCCTAGTTGCAAGCAGGTTTACCCAGTGTGTGGTGAATGAAATATATTGTCTCTGACCAAGCTCAGTGGACCACATGTTACCACATGTTAGCAGTAATGTGGACCTTGCTGCTGACTGCCTTGCCCAACAAAGCCAAAACATTGCCTTCCACGTGATGGTATGGAGCTGGAATGGCCTTATGTGAAAATAAATAGCGACTGGGAACCTGCCATCGTATTACAGCACATTTTGCAAATTCACGGAAGGGGGAAGAATCCACAAGAAGGACAAGATAAAATTGATTCACACTATGGTAAGCTTTCTTTTCTTACTGAGACCGTGATTGCTGCCTGCTGGACTGCCTATTGAGTTGGGATCCCCTGGTTTGCTCTCATTACACTCGCAGTGAATTCCTACCATTTGTGATCTGATGTCTGGATGCTGTTTTGATACTACAGGCTTTACACTGCTCTTGCCTTCTGGTAAGCGCATAGGTTGTGTGGTGGCGGCTCACTAATATCGGTGATGTTTTGTCTATTTGCACAGAAGAAAAATATTTATGTGATTCATTTCACTTTAATCACTGGACTTTGATTTCATCCATTTATTATTTTAGATTTGCACTATAAATTATTACTGCGAATTTAAGTTTATTGTGGTGGCTATTTGGCATATTGATTCATATAATTATATTGTCACTATATATAATTAATTAATATTGTCACTATATATATTTAATTTAATTCCATTTATTTTGTGCGCAGCTTTCTTTTCATATTTCCTCTTTAAGGTGTCCTAAAAATATTTCATACTGTGCTCCCACTGCGAGGGCAGGATGAGTACCGAGACTTTCTCCTTGTAACGGTGGTCAAGTGTTGCCAACCAATAATGATCCTTCTCCTTGATGCAACAAACTCTTGGGGCCTTTCGCAGGCTTTGAAAAATAAGGGACCCCATGCACTGCAAGTTTGCGGAGGCACGAGAAGCAGAGTTCTCTGGGTCACTGAGGATTACAGTTTTTGGAAAAGCCTCCTCCCAGCCACATACATCTTTCAATGTTTTTGGGGACGCAAAACCATCTCTTAGGGTTTGACGTATGCCTTCCTCTACTACAATGTCTCCAAAACTGCCAGAATCCTCCTCCTCCCTCTCCTCTTGAGTGTTCTGTGGTGTCAAAAGAATGCTGTCTGCATTAAGCAGGCCTTGAGAGGAAAGGAAGTCCTCCTCTTCCTCCCACTGCTCTGTCTCGAGTGCCCTGTCCATAATGCCATGCAGAGTATGCTACAGCAGGAACATAAGAGGGATTGCGTCACTGATGCATGCATTGTCACAGCTTCCAATCCTTGTCTCCTCAAATTGGGACAGTACAGTGCATGCATCCTTTATCAGCAGCCATTGGCCTGGGGAAAAAAAGCCGATCTGCCCTAAACCTGTCCATGTGCCATACTCCCTCTGCTGCATTATTGCCAAAGTTGAGTTACACCTGGTGGGCATGTCACAAATCAGGTGGTTTATGGGCAGGTGGAATTCCACTGAATTTCAGCCAACCAAACACTGGTTGTGTATGACGGCCTGAAATGGCTACAGACTCTTCTGGCCTGCCTCAGAAGATCTTCCAACCCTGGGAACCTGTTTAAGAAATGCTGCACAACTAAGTTGAGAACATGTGCCAAGCATGGTACATGTGTCAACTTTCCCTGTCGAAGGGTGAACAGAAGGTTAGTGCCATTATTGCACACCAGCATTCCTGGCTCAGGCTGCTGTGGCGTGAACCACCTCTGGGCCTGCCCCTGCAGAGCTGAAAGAATCTCTGCTCCAGTGTGGCTCCTGTCATCAGACAGACCAGCTGAAGCACTGCATGGCATCTTTTAGCCTGACTCGATGAATAGCCCCTTGAACGCTTAGGGGGTACTGGTGGTTCATAAGACAATTCAGCAGAGGATGGCATGGAGGGAGAGGAGTAGGGGATGGAACTGACAGATCTCACATCATCATCACCAGCTGTATGGGGACGTGACGGCAAAACAAGCTCCAGCACTGAGCCCTGTCCTGCATCCTTCCTAGTTTCAAGCAGGTTTACCCAGTGTGTGGTGAATGAAATATATTGTCTCTGACCAAGCTCACTGGACCACATGTTAGCAGTAATGTGGACCTTGCTGCTGCTGACTGCCTTGCCCAACGATGCCAAAACATTGCCTTCCACGTGATGGTATGGCCTTATGTGAAAATAAATAGCGACTGGGAACCTGCCATCGTATTACAGCACATTTTGCAAATTCACGAAAGGGGGAAGAATCCACAAGATGGACAAGCTAAAATTTAGATGCTGGGCATGTGGGTGGCAGGGAGTGTATTTTTTTCAATGCAGCAGCTGGGGTAGAGAAATTTGCCTGCTATACTACAGCTACACCTGGTTGTGTGCTGCTTGCAGACATGTTGAAAGGATCTGTGACACCCTTTGCTATACCATCATCCCTATCAGTAGAGGCTGCTGAGAGGTCATGAGATATATCGGGGTAGACATGAAAGGTGAGGAGTGAGGAGGAGAAAAATTGTGTCCCTTGTGTGTGGCTTTCAGGTGCTCTTGCCAACGGGCTGAGTGGTGGGAGGTTAAATGCCTTATCAAGCATGTGGTACCCAAATGCAGGGCTGTCTTTTCGACTGGGCATGCTGGGCAGTTGCCCAGGGGCCCTCTTGCCTGGGGGCCCCACCTGCCCAGCGACCAGTGGCGTTGAAATCCCGGCTCTGTCCCCCAAATTTTCTATTTTCTGTGTCCCCGTGGCCTGTGCTCCAGCCACCATGTTGAGTTTCCGTCTGCCCCTGTGATTAGGCGAATGGGGTCATGTGCGGCTTTACTTTTCCACCTAGCGCTCGACGCTGACGTCATTGTCGTGCACCGGACACCTTCGATTCAGCTCGGCCCCCCTGGTCCTTGGCTCTCCGCTTTCAAGAGACATGGCTCCATTTGGTAGACCCCTCGGACCCCAGCTTGGCCTGGACTTTAAATTGGTCCTCAATTTAAAGTTCACCAAACACCACTTTTCATTCAATAAAGTGCATCCGATCCCTGTCAGAGCCCTGAGCTTTTGCTGGGTCTTCTCCGCTGTCTTCTTCCTCTCTGCCACTGATCCCATCCATCGCACCATCCTTCTACCCCTGATCCCACCATCTCTCTGCAACTAATCCCACCCCCCAACCACCACCATCCCTCTGTCCCTGATCCCATCCATCGCACCATCCCTCTGCCCCTGATCCCACCATCTCTCTAACACTAATCCCACCCCCCCACCACCATTCCTCTGTCCCTGAACCCATCCATCCCACCATCCATCTGCCCCTCATCCCATCCATTCCACCATCCATCCCTCTGTCCCCGACCCCCCCCCCCCCACCACCACCATTCATCTGCCCCTGATCCCCCCACCACCACTACCATTCCTCTGCCCCTGATCCCATCCGTCCAACCATCCCTCTGCGACTGCTCCCATCCATCCCACCATCCCTCTGCCCCTGATCCCATCCATTCCACAATCTTCTGCCACTAAACCCATCCCACCCTCACCACCATCCCTCTGCCACTGGTCCCATCCACCCCACCCCCCCACCTTTGCCTGATCCCATCCCCCACACCCTCAGCCTTCTGTCTGATACCACCACCACCATCTCTCTGCCACTATAACTTGTATTTTGTGCATTTAGAACAGAAATGCATTTAAGGTCTTTGTTAAAAGTAGCCCAGAACTAGTTTGTGAGAGAGTCAGTCTATTCTACATTTTCACAGCTCTTGCAGCAAAGAAGCCTATCTGGTTTTCCTCTAGGTGTAAAGAATGCCCCTTTGTACTATGTAATAAACTGAAAGTGAATAACTTGTAGCCCTCTTTTGAGATGGTTATGAGAATTACCCTCCTCAAACAGGATATTGCGCTAAGAGCAAATTAAAATTAAAAAAATGTAGTTCTTCTGACTGGTTGAAATTTTGGATAAAAACCATGCGGAGTAATCGTGACAGAATCTAATCAAATCATTGACAGGATAATCGTAATCGAATCATGAGACCAGTAAAGATGTGCACCCCTACCTTCTATAGTGTGGGGTGGGAATATGAGCACTGAGCCATGATTGAACAAAGTCATCATCACTTTGTTCAATCAGGGCTCTGACAGTGCTCTGTGCTCTAATTGGCAAAGCCTTGCAAGCTTCATCCAAGTAGGGCCCTAGAATGCACTAAGAAGCACGCTGTCATGAAGATCCTGCCAGAAATCTAAACCCGGGCCGTCCTGGCCCTCAGATTCCATTGCGCATGCGCATGCGCGCCCGGGCGCGGGCACGTGCACAACCGCGCACAGGGAGACGGGCGCGCGCCCTAGTTAGCACCAGCCGGCCTATTTAAGCCTGACTTGAGCAGACGGTCTTTGCTGTCTGCTCTACAGCGTTGTGGTGTAGTAAAAGAAACCTGATCCTGTTGTACCTGTTCCTTTGACCCGGCTTGCCATAAGACTATCCTGCTTTCTGCCTGTACCCGACCCCGGCTCCCAGTGACCATCCTCCTGCCTGATCCATTGTACCTTGCTCTAGTTCAGATTCATTACCTGACTTCTTGATGAACTTTGGTTCCTTGCTTAGCCTTTGTCCAGTCTGCAGACTGACCCTCTGTAACGAGCCTGTTCACCTGCTGGTCCCAGTCCAGTCTGTGGTTCCGTTTCCTGTGTTCAGTTCCTGTCAGTTCTGCTATCCCAGCTTACCTGTGAACCTGCTTGCCAAGCCGTTGTCCAGTTCCTGTCAGCTCTGCTATCCGGTGTACCTGTGAACTTACTTGCCAAGCCGTTGTCCAGTTCCTGTCAGCTCTGCTATCCGGTGTACCTGTGAACTTACTTGCCAAGCCGTTGTCCAGTTCCTGCCAGCTCTGCTATCCGGTTTACCTGTGAGCCTGTTTCCTGTGATCCTGCCAGCTCTGCTATCCAGTTTACCTGTGAGCCTGCTTCCTGTGATCCTGCCAGCTCTGCTATCCGGTTTACCTGTGAGCCTGATTCCTGTGATCCTGCCAGCTCTGCTATCCGGTTTACCTGTGAGCCTGTTTCCTGTGATCCTGCCAGCTCTGCTATCCAGTTTACCTGTGAGCCTGCTTCCTGTGATCCTGCCAGCTCTGCTATCCGGTTTACCTGTGAGCCTGCTTCCTGTGATCCTGCCAGCTCTGCTATCCGGTTTACCTGTGAGCCTGCTTCCTGTGATCCTGTCAGCTCTGCTATCCAGTTTACCTGTGAGCCTGCTTCCTGTGATCCTGCCAACTCTGCTATCCAGTTTACCTGTGAGCCTGATTCCTGTGATCCTGCCAGCTCTGCTATCCGGTTTACCTGTGAGCCTGTTTCCTGTGATCCTGCCAGCTCTGCTATCCAGTTTACCTGTGAGCCTGCTTCCTGTGATCCTGCCAACTCTGCTATCCAGTTTACCTGTGAGCCTGCTTCCTGTGATCCTGTCAGCTCTGCTATCCAGTTTACCTGTGAGCCTGCTTCCTGTAATCCTGCCAACTCTGCTATCCAGTTTACCCGTGAGCCTGCTTCCTGTGATCCTGCCAGCTCTGCTATCCGGTTTACCTGTGAACCTGCTTCCCAGAGATCCTGCCTGCTCAGCTAACCTGTTTCCTTCCCGCCGGTCTGTTGATCCTGCCAGGCACCCGTGCTCCTCCTCACTCCTGGCTCTCCTGTTCCCACACCAGGGGACCAGGAGTGGGAGACGCAAGGGAGGCCTCTCCCTGCAATCTCGGGCTCGCACCACCAGGTACGTGACAGTAGCAGACAGCCATGTCTGAGCCCGAGCAGGGAGCCCCCGCCATGGAGGGGCTATGCCAACACCTGGCAGGTCTGACCGAAGCGGTGAAGAACCTCCAGCAGGGTTATACCCGGCTGGAGGAACGGGTACTGGCCCTTTCTGGTCCATCCAGTACCCAAGGAACTCCTCACCCAGCAATACCCCCAACGGGGCCTGCACCTACCCAGACTATAGTGATGCTACCACCTGAGCCCAAGGTACCTACTCCAGAGAAATTTACGGGTGCCCGTGGTAGCTTTAGAACTTTCCGTAACTCCTGTGAACTCCATTTTGCCCTGCAACCTAGGACCTTCTCTTTAGAGACCACCAAGGTGGGTTTTGTGGTAGCCCTACTGACTGGGGATCCCCAAAACTGGGCCCACCGTCTCGTGGAACAAAAGGATGCAGCATTGACCAGTCTCTCCACCTTTTTTGATGCCATGGCGCAGCTTTATGAGGACCCCCAACTCTCAACCACTGCGGAGGCCGCCTTACGTTCTCTCCAACAGGGTCGAAGACCAGCAGAGGACTACGTGGCCGAGTTCAGGCGTTGGGGTGCCGACACCGACTGGAACGATGCTGCCCTCCGTCATCAATTCCGCATGGGCCTCTCAGACGCACTCAAGGACGAGCTCGCCAGAGTGGGGGTACCCCAGACCCTGAATTCCCTCATAGACCTAAGCATCCAAATTGACCGGCGCCTACGGGAGCGTAGGGCCGAACGAACCTTGGGGTCCCCAAGACCTACCTGGATGCTCCCCAGGGGTCCTAGTCACTTCCGCACTGCTCCCCCCGTTAAACCTACTCATGCCTCTTCAGCATCCGAACCCATGCAACTTGGACTCCTGCGGCCTTCTCTCACCCCAGCAGAACGTCAGAGACGCCGCAGCAACAATCTGTGCCTGTATTGTGGAGAGCCTGGTCATTATGTTCGGAATTGCCCGGCTAAACTCCGTAAGTTCCCCACTATTCTCTCCAGTTATGTGGATCCTGTGACCGGGGTTTCATCTCATCTTGCCCTTTCTGTTTCCTTCCAGTTCTCAGGAAGGACCCTACAAACCACAGCTATCATTGACTCTGGTGCCTGCAGTTGCTTTATGGACTCTGCTTTTGCTGCCCGGCATCGAATTCCTCTCCGTCTGAGAAAACAAGGCCTGTCTGTCCACCTGGCGGATGGGTCCACCATCAAATCTGGCCCAGTGACTCAGGAGACTGCCCCATTGCACACAGTAATCTCAGAGTCACATCAAGAACTGTTATGTTTGGACATAATTTCTTCTCCCTTGTTTCCAGTCATTCTAGGGATCCCCTGGCTGCAAGCACACAACCCGGTCATCAACTGGTCCACAGGAGAGGTGGCCTTTTCTTCTCCCTACTGCCAAAGGTCCTGCGGTTCCTTGGCCCCCGCAGGACCCTCTGCTCTGCTCTGCCTCGAAAACGAGGCAGGTCTACGTCAGTCCATCCCTGAAGTCTACCACGCATACCTGGATGTGTTTAGTAAACAAAGGGCAGATGTGCTGCCACCACATAGGCCCTATGACTGTCCCATTGAACTCCTTCCCGGGGCCAAGATTCCCTTCGGTAGGGTTTTCCCGTTAACAGAGGTGGAGCAGGGGAAATTAAAGGACTATATTGATGATAACCTGAAAAAAGGGTTTATCCGCCCATCTACGTCTCCTGCAGGTGCAGGAATATTTTTTTGTAGAAAAGAAGGACCATTCTCTCAGACCCTGTGTGGACTACCGTGCCCTAAACGAGGTCACAGTCAAAAATCGCTACCCGCTTCCCCTGGTACCTGAACTGTTTCAGAGGCTTGGCACGGCCTCCATCTTTTCTAAACTGGACCTCAGAGGGGCATACAATTTGATACGTATAAAGGATGGGGACGAATGGAAGACGGCATTTCGGTCTCGATTTGGGCACTTCGAGTACCTGGTGATGCCGTTTGGACTCTGTAACGCCCCCCGCTACCTTCCAGGCCTTTATAAATGATGTACTTCGGGACTTCCTTGATGTTTTTGCTGTTGTTTATCTTGATGACATACTAATTTTCTCTTCCTCCCTAGAGCTGCATCGTGGACATGTTAAAAGTGTGTTGGGTCGTCTCCGGCAACATGGCCTCTATGCCAAGGCAGAAAAATGTCTCTTTGAGGTAGAAAGCATACCCTTCCTAGGTTTGATCATCTCCAGTAGAGGCATCCGGATGGACCCCCAGAAAATCTCAGCCATCCTGGACTGGCCAGTTCCCGCAGATAAAAAGGGGATCCAGCGATTCATTGGCTTTGCCAATTTTTATCGCAAATTCATCAAGGGGTTCTCGGCCATAGTGGCACCCATTACTCAACTCACCAAACAAGGTACCCGTTTTCATTGGTCCCCTGAGGCCCAAGGGGCCTTCGAGGCCCTCAAGGGGCTCTTTACCTCAGCCCCTATCCTGAAGCATCCAGATCCTTCTCTGCCCTTTGTCCTCGAAGTGGATGCCTCAGAGATAGCTGTAGGAGCCATCCTGTCCCAGAGACAGGGCATCAAAGCCCTGCTACACCCCGTGGCATTCTTCTCACGGAAACTGTCCCCAGCCGAGAAGAACTACGATGTGGGGGATCGGGAATTACTGGCCATAAAAACCGCCCTCGAGGAATGGCGTTACCTGCTAGAAGGGGCTACTCACCCAATCCTGATCTTCACAGATCACAAGAATCTAGAGTACCTGAAGACTGCCAAGAGGTTAAAACCTAGACAGGCCCGTTGGGCCTTATTTTTCTCTCGTTTTACTTTTCACGTGACATATCGTCCGGGTTCCAAAAACGCGAAGCCAGACGCTCTGTCTCGTATGTATCACAAATCCCAGGATGGTTCCCCTCCAGACACTATCCTTGCCCCTGGAAACTTTCTCCTGTTTCAGGAAGACCTACTGTCCCAGCTCAGGCGGGCTTCCAGTGGCCTCATACCCACTCCCGGTCCTGGGTTGCAGGCCAAGGATGGTTTATTGTGGCATGGGGATAAGATTTTCATTCCCGAGGGTCTGCGGGTAACCGTCCTGGAATTGTGCCATGATCACAAGCTTGCCGGACACTTTGGTGTCACCAAAACCACTGAATTGGTACAACGTACCTTCTGGTGGCCTCAGCTAAGGGAAGACTGCAGGAAATTTGTGGAAACATGCACTGTGTGTATTCGGAGCAAGAGTCACAGAACCAAAGCCTGGGGCCTACTCAAGCCATTACCAGTCCCAGATCGCCCCTGGAAAATGCTGTCCATAGATTTCATTGTGGAACTGCCCCCAGCAGAGGACCACACTACGATCTTCGTGATAGTTGATCGTCTGTCAAAGATGGCACACTTTGTTCCCATGAAGGGTACCCCTTCTGCCTCAGAGACCGCACAAGTGTTCATCCGAGAAGTCATCAGACTCCATGGGGTACCAGCCAACATAGTGTCCGACCGAGGGGTACAATTCACCTCTCGGTTTTGGAAATCACTCTGCAAGGCCCTCAATATTGAGCTATCGTTTTCTTCCGCTTATCACCCTCAAACCAATGGGCAGACCGAAAGAACCAATCAGACCCTGGAACAATATCTTCGATGCTTTTCTTCCTTCTCCCAAGACGATTGGATCTCCCTGTTACCAGTTGCCGAGTTTGCATATAACAATGCTATCCACTCGGCCACCCAACAGACACCCTTTTTTGCCAACTATGGCTTTCATCCTTCATTTCTGCCCAATTCTCTTCCTGAATGTACTGTGCCCGCAGTCCAGGAGAAGATTGACTTCTTTGCTTCCAATAACCAACTCCTGCAGGACACCATGGCCCGAACCCAGGAACATAACAAAACAGTCTTTGACCGAAAGAGGCGTGGAGAATTGGTACTGGCACCGGGTGACACAGTGTGGCTCTCCACCTTGAATCTGAAATTGGCTTGTCCCTCAAAGAAACTGGGCCCTAAGTTCTTAGGTCCCTTTCCATTCAAACGAAAGATTAATGAAGTAGCCTATGAGTTGGAACTTCCTGATTCCCTCAAGGTCCATCCAGTCTTTCATGTTTCCCTGTTGAAGCCCTCTACTTCCAACCCCTTTTCCAACAGAAGGACGGTACCCCCGGACCCAGTCTTGGTAGATGGCGAGGAAGAATATGAGGTAGAGGCCATACTAAATGTTAGAAAAAGGAGAAATCAGAACCAGTTTTTGATCAAATGGAAGGGATATGGTCCTGAAGAAAATTCCTGGGAGCCCGAGTGTAATATCCATGCTAAGAGTCTAGTTCAAGCCTTCAAAAGAGCTCACCCTGAGAGATTTGCCCAGAGGGGCACCCGGAGGTTGCCCCTAGGAGGGGGGCAATGTCATGAAGATCCTGCCAGAAATCTAAACCCGGGCCGTCCTGGCCCTCAGATTCCATTGCGCATGCGCATGCGCGCCCGGGCGCGGGCACGTGCACAACCGCGCACAGGGAGACGGGCGCGCGCCCTAGTTAGCACCAGCCAGCCTATTTAAGCCTGACTTGAGCAGACGGTCTTTGCTGTCTGCTCTACAGCGTTGTGGTGTAGTAAAAGAAACCTGATCCTGTTGTACCTGTTCCTTTGACCCGGCTTGCCATAAGACTATCCTGCTTTCTGCCTGTACCCGACCCCGGCTCCCAGTGACCATCCTCCTGCCTGATCCATTGTACCTTGCTCTAGTTCAGATTCATTACCTGACTTCTTGATGAACTTTGGTTCCTTGCTTAGCCTTTGTCCAGTCTGCAGACTGACCCTCTGTAACGAGCCTGTTCACCTGCTGGTCCCAGTCCAGTCTGTGGTTCCGTTTCCTGTGTTCAGTTCCTGTCAGTTCTGCTATCCCAGCTTACCTGTGAACCTGCTTGCCAAGCCGTTGTCCAGTTCCTGTCAGCTCTGCTATCCGGTGTACCTGTGAACTTACTTGCCAAGCCGTTGTCCAGTTCCTGTCAGCTCTGCTATCCGGTGTACCTGTGAACTTACTTGCCAAGCCGTTGTCCAGTTCCTGCCAGCTCTGCTATCCGGTTTACCTGTGAGCCTGTTTCCTGTGATCCTGCCAGCTCTGCTATCCAGTTTACCTGTGAGCCTGCTTCCTGTGATCCTGCCAGCTCTGCTATCCGGTTTACCTGTGAGCCTGATTCCTGTGATCCTGCCAGCTCTGCTATCCGGTTTACCTGTGAGCCTGTTTCCTGTGATCCTGCCAGCTCTGCTATCCAGTTTACCTGTGAGCCTGCTTCCTGTGATCCTGCCAGCTCTGCTATCCGGTTTACCTGTGAGCCTGCTTCCTGTGATCCTGCCAGCTCTGCTATCCGGTTTACCTGTGAGCCTGCTTCCTGTGATCCTGTCAGCTCTGCTATCCAGTTTACCTGTGAGCCTGCTTCCTGTGATCCTGCCAACTCTGCTATCCAGTTTACCTGTGAGCCTGATTCCTGTGATCCTGCCAGCTCTGCTATCCGGTTTACCTGTGAGCCTGTTTCCTGTGATCCTGCCAGCTCTGCTATCCAGTTTACCTGTGAGCCTGCTTCCTGTGATCCTGCCAGCTCTGCTATCCGGTTTACCTGTGAGCCTGCTTCCTGTGATCCTGTCAGCTCTGCTATCCAGTTTACCTGTGAGCCTGCTTCCTGTGATCCTGCCAACTCTGCTATCCAGTTTACCTGTGAGCCTGCTTCCTGTGATCCTGTCAGCTCTGCTATCCAGTTTACCTGTGAGCCTGCTTCCTGTGATCCTGCCAACTCTGCTATCCAGTTTACCCGTGAGCCTGCTTCCTGTGATCCTGCCAGCTCTGCTATCCGGTTTACCTGTGAACCTGCTTCCCAGAGATCCTGCCTGCTCAGCTAACCTGTTTCCTTCCCGCCGGTCTGTTGATCCTGCCAGGCACCCGTGCTCCTCCTCACTCCTGGCTCTCCTGTTCCCACACCAGGGGACCAGGAGTGGGAGACGCAAGGGAGGCCTCTCCCTGCAATCTCGGGCTCGCACCACCAGGTACGTGACACACGCAGTGCATTGTGGGGTGCTCGGATTAACATTCACATTATCAGATGAGATATAAGAAAGAAGTCGTATCGTGACGAAATGCATAGGTCGAAGTTACTTGTCTATGTCACCGCGCTACCCGATTTTGGGAGTGTTAATCTTTTGTAATAAAATACCAGCTCTTAAGATTTTACTATCTATCTATCTATATATATCTATATCTATATCTATCTATCTATCTATCTATCTATCTATCTATATATATATATATATATATATATATATATATATATATATAGAGAGAGAGAGAGAGAGATATCGCTGTGGGAGTTTGTAGTCTTCACTGTGGGTCACATTGGCAGATGACACTTGATACATGCTTTATCTGCGATTATGGTTGGAGCATGTATCCTATGAAAAAAAAAAAACAAAGCGTCTTTGACCTTCCTGATAGGGGGTGCTGGTTTCCTGGTAAGAACATGCCTTATCTGTTTGGTTGTGATCGATCTCTGCTGAGGCAGCATGATTCATTTCATCTCTGTCCCCTGGCTACAAGATTCACCTTTAAATTTTTTCTCATAATTTTTTTCTTCACTATATTTTGTCATCACCATGTTTGGGATTGATTTAAATTTGAGACTTTATTCACCAATAGCAATTCTATGCATATGTTATTTTTGTTTCACTTTAATAGCGCAAAACTTTAGACTACTTTAATTCAGAAAACAAATGAATTACATGAAAGAGTCTGGGAGTGAAACTGATGCACACAGAATCTGGTGCAGCTGTCCATAGTAACCAGTTAGCTTTTAGGTTTTTTGCCGGGTTTACACGTACGACAAACGCTCCAACATTGGGAGCTCATGTCGCATGACGTGTGAAAATAAATGATTCCCTATGGGAGCCGTCTTAACTGGTCCGACACAAGTCGGTCCGACTTTGAAAATGCTCCCTGCACTACTTTGGTCCGACTTTGATCCTACATCAGCCCATTGAATATCACTGAAGTCGGATCAAAGTTGGATCGCCATCCTAAGTGATCCAAATTTGGCATGCGACTTGTGCTCTGATGATCTTGAAGGGGAACTCCACGCCAAATAAAAAAAAAACGGCATGGGTTCCCCCTCCAAGAGCATACCAGGCCCTTCGGTCTGGTATGGATTTTAGGGGAAGCCCCACGCTGAAAAAACAGCATGGGGTTCCCCCCAAAATCCATACCAAACCCTTATCTGAGCACACAGCCCGGAAGGTCAGGAAAGGGGATGGGGACGAGCAAGCGCCCCCCCCCCCCTCCTGGACCATACCAGGCCACATGACCTCAACATGGGGGGGTCGGTGCTTTGGGGGTAATAGGGACCTGTGCCCCCCCACCCCAAAGCACCTTGTCCCCATGTTGATGAGGACAAGGGCCTCTTCTCGACAACCCTGGCCATTGGTTGTGGGGTCTGCGGGCTGGGGGCTTATCAGAATCTGGAAGCCCCCTTTAACATTCCTAATAATATTCATGGCTATGCACTCTTTCGGTGAGACAGGGTAAAAAGGAAAGGTGGCGGGGTCTGTCTCTATGTGAGAAGTGATCTCAAAGCAAGCGTGAAAGAGGACCTGGTTGATGGAGAGTGTAATGAGTCTGAAGCATTATGGGTGGAACTGCATATAGATGTGTGTAGTTCAAAGTTAATCATTGGAGTTTGTTATAGACCACCCAATGTTCACGAGGAGGTGGAGACTCAGCTCCTTGCACAGATGGAAAGGGCTGCAAGGGGATTTTAACTACCCAGAAATTGACTGGAGTAATGGCACTGCTGGGACAGTTAACGGGCAAAAATTTATAAACCTATTACAGGACAATATTATGGTCCAGTTTATTGAGGCCCCAACTAGGAATGATGCTCTGCTGCATCTGGTAATCTCAAACTATGCAGAGCTTATTACTAATGTTCAGATAAAGGAACACCTGGGTAGCAGTGATCATAACATGATTTCATTTGATGTTAGCTGTAAGCAAGAAATACACACAGAAAAGATAAAAATGCTCAACTTCAAGAGAGCACATTTTCCAAGGATGAGGGCTGTTGGACTTGGACTGGGAGGGAATATTGGCATCAATGAACACAGAACAGAAATGGGAATTCTTCAAAAAGACTGCTTTGGACCTCACTGCAAAGTATATTCCCATTGGCAATAAGTTTAAAAGGCTTAAAATAAAACCTATGTGGCTCACGGTCAAAGTTAAAAAAAGCTATAAACAATAAGAAAAGAGCTTTTAAAAAATATGAAAATGAAGGAACACTAGTGTTGTTTAAATGTTACAAAGAATTTAACAGAATATGTAAAAAGGAAATCAAGGACGCAAAAACGACAGATTGCAAAAGATAGTAGGAAAAACCCCAAAAAATTCTTCAAATATATTAATAGTAAAAAGGTCAGGTCTGAGCATGTAGGCCCTTTACAAAATAATCTAGAGTGGGTGACTGGGGACAAAGAGAAGGCTAATTTATTAAATAATTTGTTAGTCCCATTACACAACAGCTATATTTTGTTCCCAAGAAGAACCTATAGGACTTGAAGTGTGTTAGTTACACACAAAGAGCTATACTTCCCAGAGCACCTATAGGACTTGAAGTGTGTTAGCTACACACAAAGAGCTATATTTTGTGTACTTAGAAAAGAGCATGGGGAGCTCCAGGGAGGATGCCAAACGATTCGAAGGCTCGGATGACGATACCCAGCTTGAGGAATCTGGCAGTACAGTTCACCAGCTGCAGCTTACTGCCAGGTTTGCTCTAGTGGTTGAAGAGGGAGGGGAGAATGATGAGGTCACTGACTCCACGATGGGTGCCTCAAGGGAGAGAGGATGAGGAGGAGGACGAGGAGGAGGAGGGGATGCGGCGTCACATGTCCAACGAGGCAGGATGCCCCCCTGGAGGCCAAGGTAGAGGCAGCACAGCAACTGTACAACAACCGCAGAGCTCTCGCCTGTGCAGGGGCGCTGCTCTGCACGTTATCAGAAAAGTTCTTTGGTGTGGGCCTTTTTGAGACGATAGTGCAGCACGATTCGCACCACTGCTATTTTGCCATATTTGTCTCAAGCGTATCTCGCGTGGCAAAACATTCAGCCGCTTGGGGCACCACAAGCATGGACCAGACATATGGCGACCTGCCATGCCAGCTCGTTGCAGGCACACATAAATGGACCACACACAAAGGAACTAAGCGGACCTCTCCTTGCTCATCCTCAGCAGGGATCTCCATCCCCACTACACCTTCAGTCCTCTCTGAAAGCTGCTCTGAGAGGACTGAGGTGTAGAATTCGGTGTGTCACAACCAAGTACTTGCAGTACACCGACGGTCCGAATGCAGCAGGCAAATTTCCCTGCCCCAGCTGCTGGACCGTAGAAAGAACTGTTTAAGGCACAATTTTTCAGCCCCTGTTTAACAGGGGCGTGTACTTACAATTTTTTCCAAAAAAAAAAATGCTTCGCAACACGTGTGACAGTGTGCTGTGCTCCAAGTACAGTCTCTGTGAGGGGTTGCAGTGTTGTGGCACCAGCACCAGTGCCTAAGGCACAATTTTTCAGCCCCTGTTTAACAGGGGCGGGTAATTACAAATCTTGATCTAATAGTTCACAGCAGGGCCCATTCCTGCGCCCACCAAGAGTAACTATGAGGGCCTGCAGTCTTGTGGCAACACCGTCCACCACCACCGCCAAAGGCCCAATTTTTCTGCCCTGTTCATCAGGTGCTTGCAATTACAAATCTTGATCTAATAACTCACAGCAGGGCCATTCCTGCGCCCACCAAGAGTAACTATGAGGGCCTACAGTCTTGTGGCAACACCGTCCACCACCACCGGGGGTGGGGGGGGGGGGGGCGCCAAAGGCCCAATTTTTCTGCCCTGTTCAACAGGTGCATGCAATTACAAATCTTGATCTATTAACTCACAGCAGGGCCCATTCCTGTGCCCACCAGTCTTGTGGCTACACCAACATCTAATAGGGCAAATTTCTGCAGAGTATATACGCCAGGCCCCTACTTTCAAACATCTAACTTACAAACGACTCCTACTTGAAAATGGAAAGAGAAAACAGGAAGTGAGAGAAATCTACCCCTAGGAAGGGAAATTCTATCCTAAATGGGAAAAAGTTATCTCCTCTCTACTGATACTTTATCACCAATCCTTGTTTCAATTAAAACCCCACTTTTTCCAAAAAAATTTGTCATTGGGACGGAAAGTGAGGTGACATATGTCCATAATGGGGGTGGTATTGACACAGCCCCGAATGATCCACAATGGCTCAAATGTGATATGGTCCAGACATATTTAGACAGAATAAAGGTGGATAAAGCACCTTGACCAGTTGACATTCACCCACGGATCCTAAAAGAATTGAGCTCTGTAATTTCAAAGCCATTGTATTTAATTTTTAGGGACTCATTAATGACAGGAATAGTACCACTGGATTGGCGCAGGGCCAATGTGGTGCCTATATTTAAAAAGGGAACACAGTCTTTACCAAGTAACTATAGACCTGTTAGTTTAACTTCTATAGTTGGGAAGATACTGGAGCGTTTAATAAAAGACCACATAGATGAGTTCTTGCTAGAAAAAAACATTTTATGCAACAGACAGCATGGGTTCATGAAAGACAGAAGTTGTCAGACAAACCTGATTTCTTTTTATGAAGAGGTAAGTAAAACCTTGGACTGAGGCGTGGCTGTGGACGTGGTATACTTGGATTTTGCAAAAGCGTTCGATGCAGTTCCCCACACACGGCTCATGTGTAAGGTAAGGTCTACAGGCTTGGAAATATCAGTTTGTATATGGATAGAAAACTGGCTAAATGACAGAATTCAGAGAGTAGTGGTTAATGATTCTTACTCTGAATGGTCTAAGGTTATCAGTGGTGTACCCCAATGTTCAGTGCTGGGACCATTACTTTTTAATATCTTTATAAATGATATTGGGTCTGGGATTAAAAGTAACATTTCTGTCTTTGCAGATGACACCAAGCTATGCAGTGGAATAACGTCCTTACAGGAGGTCTCCAATTTACAAGCCGACATCAATGCTTTAATTGGGCGACTATGTGGCAGATGAAGTTTAATGTTGATAAATGTAAAGTTATGCACTTGGGGGCTAAGAATATGCATACATCATGCATGCTAGGGGGAGTACAACTGGGGGAGTCCATAGTGGAGAAGGATCTGGGGGTTTTGGTAGATCATAATCTCAATAATAGCATGCAATGCCAAGCAAGCAAAGTCCTTTCTTGTATTAAGAGAGGTATGGACTCCAGAGAGAAACATATCATTTTGCCCCTGTTCAAATCATTAGTAAGACCTCATCTGGAATATGCAGTTCAGTTTTGGGCACAAGTTCTCAAAAAGGATATCGGGGAACTGGAGAAAGTGCAGAGAAGGGCAACCAAACTGATAAGAGGCATGGAGGAGCTCAGCTATGAGGAAAGATTAGAGGAACTGAATTTATTCACTCTTGAGAAGAGGAGAATAAGGGGGGATATGATCAACATGCTCAATTATATAAGGGGTCCATATAGTGAACTTGGTGTTGAGTTATTCACTTTACGGTCAACACAGAGGACAAGGGGGCACTCTTTACGTCTGGAGGAAAAGAGATTTCATGTCCACATACGGAAAGGTTTCTTCACAGTAAGAGCTGTGAAAATGTGGAATAGACTCCCTCCAGAGGTGGTTCTGGCTAACTCAGTAGATTGCTTTTACTTTCCCAAATGTACATAATATAACTGGGTACTAACATTTATAGGTAAAGTTGATCTGGGGAGGATCCGGTTGCCTCTAGGGGGATCGGGAGGGGATTTTTTTCCCCTGCTGTGGCGGATTGGAGCATGCTCTGCTGGGGTTTTTTTTTTGCCTTCCTCTGGATCAGCTGTGGATGTGGAATTGGGTATATTGGATTGTACGATATTTTTTATTTTTATTTATTATTTATTTTTTTATGGTTAAACTGGATGGACTTGTGTCTTTTTTCGGCCTAGCTAACTATGTAACTATGTAACAAGGGGGCCCCCAGATTCCGGCCCCCCACCCTAGGTGAATGAGTATGGGGTACATTGTACCCCTACCCATTCACCTAAAAAAATAAAACACATTACACATGTTAAGTAATTTATTAAGGCAGCTCCGTCGTCTCCCTTCTCTGGATTTTATGCCTCCGCTGATGTCTTCTAGCCTTCTCCGGTTCTTCTCCTTCTGTCCACTGTCTTCTGTCCCTGCTGGTTCTTCTCTGCTACCTTCTCGCTCTTTTGCTGGGTCTTCACCGCTGTCTTCTTCCTCTGTTCTTCTTCCGATGTTGACTCAAAGCTCTCCTCCGCTTTAATGCTGGGTGCGTGGTGTGCCACTATTTATATTGTCATGGGGAGGGGTCACCGGAGGCCCGTCCCTTATGACGTCACTGCCCGTCATGCCCCGGGCGGTGACATCATACGGGGTGGGGCCTCCAGATGACATCACCTGGTGACCCCGCCCCATGTCAATATAAGTAGTGGCACACCGTACACCCAATCACACCCGCATCCGATCGGTCTTGCTTGCTGATTGCCTTTAAATCATGGTCTTGGAACCATTACCCAACCTTGAGTGGATTGGAGTTGCAGTCATTGTGTTACCACCCAGCCTGGCATCATCTCATCATCGGGTATCCAACACCCGGGTATCGGGTCTTTTAGACGCTCTGCCGTATGGTATGTGCGTCCGCCTGGATCAGTAAGAGTACCCATTACTGATTATTTCTTCCTTGTTTACCAGTGCATTCCTGGTCTATTTTGACTACATGTTTTTTGCTCTAGTCGAGGATTGAAGAGAACGTTTTCCACTTATCGGACACTATATATGTGGATACTTTGTCATTTGATTATTGTAGTTCATCCACCTATATCATCTTGGTGGATGTTTCTATGTCACGTATATTTCTTTTTGTTTACAGGTTAACTTGATTTATTTCATTTTAACCCTAGCACATTTGAGGTGTTTTTGATTTTTCACCTAAACACATTTGTTTAGCGCTACACTATTTGTTTGATATTGCTATTTGGACTTTGTTTGTTAGCAGCTTATCATTTGTATTACTCTTTTTTCACGTTCACTTTTGGGTTTAGCGCAGTATTTTCATCCCTTTTTTACACCTTACTGTGAATAAACCTTTCCGTATTTAGAGATGAAATCTCTTTTCCTCTAGACGTAAAGAGTGCCCCCGTGTCCTCTGTGTTGACCGTAAACACCAAGTTCACTATATGGACCCCTTCTATATTTGAATTAATTTGTTGATCATATCCCACCTTATTCTCCTCTTCTCAAGAGTGAATAAATTCAGTTCCTCTAATCTTTCCTCATAGCTGAGTTCCTCCATGCCTCTTATCAGTTTGGTTGCCCTTCTCTGCACTTTCTCCAGTTCCCGATATCCTTTTTGAGATTTGGTGCCCAAAACTAAACTGCATATTCAAAATGAGGTCTTACTAATGATTTGAACAGGGGCAAAATTATATCTCTCTCTCTGGAGTCCATACCTCTCTTAATACAAGAAAGGACTTTACTCGCTTAGCAAACAGCAGCTTCGCATTGCATGCTATTATTGAGCTTATGATCTACCAAAACCCCCAGATTCTTCTCCACTACGGATTCCCCCGGTTGTACTCCACCTAGCATGTATGATGCATGCATATTCTTAGCCCCCAAGTGCATAACTTTACATTTATCAACATTAAACCTCATCTGCCACATAGTCGCCCAATTAGGCAGTGCACTGAGGTCGGCTTGTAAATTGGAGACATCCAATTCCAACAGAACTACCAGGTATAGTTGTTGGACTAGTAGCTAACTTTTCTTTTAAACATTCTCTTCTAACTGCAGAAAATTCACATAAACTGCAGACAGCTAATATTGTACATATCCACAAAAAGGGTACTTAGATAGACACTAGGAATGAGTCAAACACCCCCCCCCCCCCCGGTTCGGTTTGTAGCAGAACATTCGAATAGGCAAAAAATTTGTTCCGACACCGTTAAAGTCTATGGGACACGAACTTGAAAAATCAAAAGTGCTAATATTAAAGGCTTATATGCACGTTATTGCCATAAAAAGTGTTTGGGGACCCGGGTCCTGCCCCAGGGGACATTTATCAATGCAAAGAAAAGTTTTAAGTGTCAGTTTTTTCTAAATCAGTGCTTTTAATAATGCTTAAAGTGAAACAATAAAAATGAAATATTCCTTTAAATATTGTGCCTGGGGGGTTTCCTTAGTATGCCTGTAAAGTAGTGTATTTTCCTGTGTTTAGAACAATACCACAGCAAAATTACATTTCTAAAGGAAAAAATGTCATTTAAAAGTTTTACTCGCGGCTATAATGTATTGTCCCAACAAAAAAAAACAAGCGCCAAGTTCCTAAAGCGCTCGACCTGAAAGTGAATTAAAAGGTGTATAGGGATAAAACTGACACCCAGTGCAGCCACCAACCACTGGAAAATTTAACACAGGATATATAGAAACTAAGGCGGCGCTCTATGGGAAGAAGAAAGTCAAAAATATGTATCCGCATATATAAAATATAAAATAGTATACACCTTGGATTCAATTAAAAAACGCTTTATTGCACTTAAGTTGAAGCCCAACCATGTCCATAAGGCTATGAGTACAATTGTAGTAGTGAAAAAAGTTGTAACTATGCACTGAAAAAAATATCAAATAAAAATGTATATACAGTACCACCTCCTGAATGAGAGGGGTTAATTGCTCCCAGGAGATACACCAATTCATTGATGGAAGAAAGTCATCCTGTATGTATGGGACACTCTGACTCAAGTCTGGGAGAAGGGGGTGACAGGGAACTCTGCCTGCTGTCACAGGATCACTGAGTGTCCAGATGAAAAAGGGGAGACAACTCCTACCGGCCACAACGGTGGTCGGTGCTCACCTCTGTTCTCCCCAAACACAGCTGCTGTCTGAGATGGCGTGTGTGGGGAACTCCGCTTGCTGGCATCGGATCACTGAGTGTGCTGATGGAAAGGCAGAGACAAACTCCTGCAAACCAAAGCACAGGCGCGTGAAACATGTCAGCTATGGCAACCCTTCAGTTTGCGGTCCACCTCCATTGATTTGGTTTCTGTTCCTGGATGGGCGCTGACATCACACGCACGTCTCTGCGCACGCCCAGTACTTCCTGAAGCACCTGTCACGCTCGCCCCAGCTTGATCACAGTGACGGATGTCCACACGCCATTTCAACTACCAGCTGTTTTTTGAGGACAACAGAGGCGAGCTCCGACCACCGCTGTGGTTTGCAGGAGTTTGTCTCTGCCTCTCCATCAGCACACTCAGTGATCCGGTGCCAGCAGGCAGAGTTCCCCACACACCATCTCAGCTAGCAGCTGTGTTTGCGGAGAACAGAGGTTTGCACCGACCACCGTTGTGGCCAGTGGGAGTTGTCTACGCTTTTCCATCTGGACACCCAGTGATCCTGCGACAGCAGTTCCCTGTCACCCCCTTCTCCCAGACTTGAGTCAGTGTCCCATACATACCTCAGGATGACTTTCTTCCATCAATGAATTGGTGAATCTCCTGGGAGCAGTTAACCCCTCTCCTTGATATTTTGTTTTTTCAGTGCATAGTTACAACTTTTTCCACTACTGTCTACACGTATTCATAGCCCTACGGACATGGTTGGGCTTCAACTTAAGTGCAATAAAGTGTTTTTTAATTGAATCCAAGGTGTATACTATTTTATATTTTATATATGCGGATACATATTTTTGACTTTCTTCTTCCCATAGACGCCGCCTTAGTTTCCATATATTGTCCTGGCAATATAGATGAAAATCTTTGAAAAAAGGCCATGGTTATTAAGGGGATACCATGGATATTAAGGGGAACCCTGCACCCAAATAAAAAAAAATGGCATGGGGGGCCCCCAGGCACTATATACTCTGAACAGCAGTTACATACTTTACGTCCTGCCCTATAAACTCTGCAGAAAATTGGGCCTTGGGTGTTTGTGGTACCAGAACACTGTAAGCCCTCACAGTTACTCTTGGTGGGCACAGGAACAAGCCCTGCTGTGAAATATTATATCAAGGGGGGCATGTGCGAGATCGGGGAAGATGGCAGCATAATCTCCCTGCTCCGCGCCATCGGACTGCTCACACTCGGCTATCAAGGCACATCCCACGTCCAGACATCAGAGAACCAGCTTCCGGGGCAGCAGACACCACCAGGCTCCTGGTGGGTATGCATTGCACACCCTGGAACCGGCAGCATTACCACTCACAACAAAAGGCCTCCCCCTCTGCAGGAAAGGGGAAAGGCAAAGGTAAAATGGCACCCGAGCCTCCGAAAATCAGACGATACTATGCAGCATTCAGAGGACAGCCTGCACCAGTTCCCTTCTGACCTGGTAAGCCCCATGACTATGGATTTTGATGCCCTGCTCCACAAATTCCATTCTATAATGCGGGATGAAATTACCTCAGCCTCCCGCAAGCTCTCTGCAGATTTAGTAAGGGGCACTTTATTACAGAAAATTGGCCGACGTGGTAGCTCCACACCTGACAGCTATGTATAACTCTGTTAAAGATGACCAGACCTTTACTTCTGACCTTTTAACCGCTAATATTGTGATGCTCCCGAAACCGGACTGCAACCACTCCTCCTGGGATAATTTTAGACCCGTCTCCCTAATTAATGTAGATATAAAAACCCTGTCCAAAATCCTGGCTAACCGCCTAAATTCTTTTCCTCCCTGTTTAATTAAAAAGGATCAAGTAGGCTTTGTACCACAGAGACAGGCAGGGGATGCTATTAGGAGAATATTACAACTACAACACATAGTCCACAACCGCTCGCTGGAATCTATGCTTTTGTCCCTTGATGTGAATAAGGCCTTCGACACTGTCGTTCGTGGTGATACCTCACATGCATAGTGCAATTGCTGTTTACATACAACACAAGACCAACGCTTACGGGAGGGGACAGGAGTGCTTTTTTTTTTGCTTTTTAATTTTATTTTTACACTGTTCCTTTCATTACTTTTTTTTATCATTTTTATTATCGCAGGGAATGTAAATATCCCCTATGATAGCAATAACTAGTGACAGGTACTCTTTTTTGAAAAAATGGGGTCTATTATACTCTAGATCTCTCCTCTGCCCTCAAAGCATCTGACCACACCAAGATCGGTGTGATAAATTGCTTTCCAAATTTTCCCATGGCGTGGTTTATATCTGGCGAAACCAAAGTCATGAAATTCTTGTAGCTTCCGGTTTCTTAGGCCATAGAGATAATTGGAGCCATTCTGATCTGCTCTTTGGTCAGCTGGCAGAACCACTGGCTGCATTCTCTGGTTCCCAGGTGGGACAGGAGAGTCCAAGATGGAAGACGGCAGGAGGGGGGGGGGGCGTTACCCGCCAGGATTGCTTTTTACATGAAAGCAGACCACTGGCTAAAAAGAATGATACCAAGATGATACCTAAACCTGCAGGCATCATTCTGGTATAAGCACTCAAATCCAGAAACATACCAGTATGTTGCTGGTTCTTGTTGGGCATATATTGTAATGTTCTTTTTTTTTTTTTCATGCAGCCTGTGGGCTGAACGAAAAAAGAGATTGATCAGTGGGTATGCCCACCATTAGAATACAGCCCTGCATCCACTCACTTCTAATGATGGGTATACATGCACCGTTTTTCTTAACTGAGGTGGTGAAATCACCTCCTACAGCACTCGCTGATTTATGTATCACGAGATCAAGCGTTGTTGCTGTCAAGATAAATAAATCAGTGCTGCAGCTGAATGGTGTACCTGAAAAGCAAACAATGGTAACAATAAAACATTAATTCCATAAAACAACAATTTGTGCCAAAAAAGAGTAAAAAATAAATGCCGAAGCATGGGGGCAATCCACCCCTAATGTTAGGGGCAAATTGCACCTCCACCCCTGCCCCCATTCTTTGGCATATATGCTCTTTTTTTTTAACTGTGGTGGTGAAATCACCTCCTACAGCGCTGGAGTTACAGCTTTATGTATCGTGAGAGCAAATACTGTTGCTGTCAGAATAAATAAACCCATGCTGCAGCTGAATGGCGTACCTGCAAAGCAAATAATGGTTAACAATAAAACAAAGTAACATTACAGTATGACAGTAAGACATACCATACCTGCAAAGCAAATACAATAAAATAAAATACAGTAACAAGAGTGAGAACAATAGAGAGAGAACTATAGAGAGAGAACAATAATAAAACAACTATTTTTGTCTTTTTTTAAACTGTAAACATTCCAGATAAGGGTCTCTCAAAATGTGATGACCATCTCATCTTTTGAGACCCTGTGTTAGTGTTCCTCTAGGATTGTGCAGTGCTGTACCCTACGCTAATACTCCACTAGTGTGTGGTAGCGACAAAAACATTCACTGATGCAGAGACCAGGTTGATCAGGACAGAAGGGACAATAATAGCGGGTGTCACGCCTATATCCGTGTCTTCTGCAGACACGACATCTTCTTTGGGGGGATCGTTGGATAGATGTACCACAAAGGACTTCTAAGTGCCTCTAATGCAGCCTGCTCACTGCTTTTACATTGTAAAGTTGGGACACAGCACCGTCTGGAAACAGAAGGGCTTTGACGATCTCTTCCTGTAATTTTAGGAAGAATCCAGTTCATCCTGATGCGTTGTATAGCACATAAGTGTTCAGCAGAGCCAATTGGAATAAGTATACAGACACTTTTTTTATACCAGTGTCTGGCCTTACGGGCAATTAAGTATGGCGCCAACAACTGGTCGTTGAAGTCCACTCCTCCCATGTTAAGGTTGTATTCGTGGACACAGAGGGGCTTCACAACACTACCAGTCGCCGTTGGAATTTCGACTGTCGAAGGGAGGACAGAACAAAAACATTCCGTGTATCCCTCCACTTCACTCTGAGCAAATTATTACATTTCAAGCAGGCTCTCTCCCCCCATTTAAGTCGGGACTCTACAAGCCATTATGGGAAGTCCTAGTGATTAGATCGCACGGTGCCACATGCGCCAATTTTAGAATCGAAAAGGTGACTAAAAAGTGGCATGCTTGTGCAATAATTGTCCACGTACAAGTAGTACCCCTTTCCGAATAAGGGTGACACCAAATCCAACACAATCTTGCCAGCGCTCCCTATGTAGCCTGGGCAGTTCTCGGGCTCCATGTGACTATCTTTTCCTGTGTAAACCATAAAACTATATGTATAGCCTGTTGCCCTGTCACAGAGCTTATACAACTTGGCCCCATATCTGGCACGCTTCCTGGGAAGATACTGTTTGAAAGACAAGCAGACAGAAAACGTATTCAGGGACTCATCAACGCAGACAACTTGATCGGGAGTAAACAAGGCTGCAAACTGTTGGTTGAAGTGGTTTACGAGGGGACGAATTTTGTGGAGCCGATCGCATTCAGGGTCACCCATAGGACTACATAGTTCATTGTCGGTGAAGTGCATAAACCGTAAGATCTGCTCGTATCACGTCCTGGCCATGGAAGCAGAGAACACGGCATATGATGAATTGGGTCAGTGGACCAATATGACCACAACTCACTATTTTTAGTTATGCCAATGAGGAGGGATAGGCCCAGAAAGGTCTTAAATTCGGAAACCGTAATAGATTTCCAATCTCTGGCAAGGGTCAAATGGGGATTAGCGGCAATGAATTGACCAGCATACAAATTGCTTTGGTCCACAATAGATCTATAGAGATCATCCGTGAAAAAATACAAATCAAGTGACGTAAAATCAACTGTTTCCACCTGAATTCCAGGTTGACCAGTGAATGGGAGAAGTACGGGCGATGAAGAAGTGGTGGGCTCCCAATTAGGATTGGCAAATACAGCAGGAAGGGCACTATGGGCTCGATGGGCCTGTCTTTGTGTTCTTGTTGGCTGCAGGACACTACTTGTGCTAGCTACCTCACCAGCTTGAACTGCACTTATGGGACTCGCCACGTCACCACGTGTTACTGCAGTGCTGGTTTGACTACAACCAGGATATACTAGGCCGATGGTGCTTGCCAGTTCACCAGAAGGATGAGCGGCACTAGTACTGGCTCTCTATACGAGAGCCTGTGGTTCTTGCACCTCAACAACAGAAGAACGGGGTCAGGTATGCCTGACCTTAGCAGGGACCACTATTCCGTCGTCAGCGCTATCTGTCAGGGTACCGCTGCTGTCTACCAGTTTGTATACTGAGCCAGATAGGTGACTTCCTCTTCACTTTCATCTGTCATGCTCAGCAACGTGTAGGCTTCTTCACTAGTGTACCTCTGTTTGGACATTTTGGACATTATGGCCTCTAAATTTACTAAATAAACTAGTGTGACTCACAGGCAAAAAGAGCACATGATTGTCAGCGACTGCTTCAATTGCTACTAAAAAATCAACTGTAAGCGCTAGCAAGGATCAGGCCTGACTATGCGAACACTACAGTTATGTGTTTTCTGTTTTGTACGTGACAGTGATCGATTGATACTGCACTTGGATGGGCTGGGCTGGGTGGAGGGGCTAAACGCAGGTGCTAGCAGGTATCTGGGCTGATCCTGCTATTGCTGCGTTTTTGGGAACACCTAAACTACTGGGGACGCTAGTATAGACCTGATCAGATCAAAGATATTGATCCGTTCAGACACTATATTAGTAAGGGAGGTGTATGGTTTGTGCGTGGGTGTTAGCGCTACTAATCCGACACTAATCTGACGCTGCCTGGGACTGATGCTGACCCTAACTGATGCTAAAACCTGTACTGGGGGTGATCAGGGGGTTAAACCTTTATTTAGTAATATATGGCAGGTAACCTGACGCTATAAAAACCTGACAGTGACAGTAACTAGCTAACTGGCTAACTAGCGTCACCCGTGACACTAAATACATTGATCAGAAAAGAGATCTGTACACTATACTAGTGACACTGGTGACATGGGGTGAAAGGGGGGTGATCAAGGGGTTAAAGCTTTATTAGGGGGGAGTTTAGGGGGTACCCTAAACCTACCTGGGCCTACTACTAACTGCCCTAACACTGATTAGTGTCTGAAAACTGCACTTGGTGACACAGTGGCAGGGGGTGAAGGGGTTAACTGGGGGGGAGCGATTAGGGGTGAAATGTGGGTCTGGTGTTAGTGTAGTGTTGGTGCAACTCACAGTTAGATGTCCTCTCTCCTATCTCTGGAACCGAAAATAATTCCAGGAGGGGAGGTGACATCACTTCCTCTGCCTGTGTACACACTTACACGCCAGAACTGATCACCAGGTCCAGGCCAGAAATCACTGGTCGCGCCCGACATACCATGATGGCGATTCGCGCAGGAGAGCCGACTTGCCGCAGTCTGGAACTAGTTAAATAAATACCTAAAGCAACTTTCATAAGAATGCCGCCCAGCACTGGAAGATATCTGTTCTATGTAATCTGTTTGTAAGTGATATAACTGAAGGTTTGGTGGACAAGTTATGTCTTTTTGATGATGTTGTATCATGAGTTGGCATTGAGGGAAGATTGGTCAAAGCAATTCAACATATCTATATGCAAAATAATGTGATGTGGGGATTGGGAGCCTAATCCCCAACTAGGCTACCAACGAAAATGGGGGCAGTTTGGACTATTGCGTTACAATACAAGGGGTACAGAAGTTGATATAACGAAAATATATAATTATAAATATTCCAGATGATTTTATTGATGCCAGAATACAAATCATCATTTACATGTTAAAAGCATAATGGTGGTACATGTATACATCACAAATCAGTAATTAAAATACAATAGTTGATCACAGATGTCAGATGTCATTGGTCTCGACTAGTTTCGCGGTCATTTACCGCTTCATCGGGAGATTATCTGTGATTAAATCAAGAGATTCCATATGATGATCAAAATGTAAAAATATAAAAAACAAGAACATATAGCATCCTAATAGAGAAAATCTTTAATCATACAGCGGGGAGACAAAGCAACGCAGCTTACCTATGCTCCAGCAGGCTAACGGCTCACAGTGTTACCACCTAATGAATGGTCCCCCGCGGCAACTCGGGGGAGCTATGGTGTGGTGGTTGGAATCTGGAGGGATAAGTATGCAGGTAAGAATAATGGGTATAGTATAAGCTTGGAAGGATAAAAAAAGAGTGAACTGTGTGGTCAAAATGTGTGGTGAGGATGTGTGAAAGTGGTGAGGGAAAAGTGAATGGGTACCATAGGTGGGTGAGGGGGTAGGGAAGACCACCAGGATATTGGTGAAAGTGCAATATGAAGTTGAGGTAACAATATAAAAATATGAAAAGAAACACCAAGTGGGATGAAAATCAGGAGGATATAGGAACGTTGTCACTAGATATTTAAAAATGTGAAATGAAGAAGAGGAAAGGGGGAGCGGGTGGGGGAATGGGGAAGGGAACCAAGGGGCTGGGGGAGGGGAAAGGTATGCAGGAAAGGAAGACAGGGAATTGGGGGTAAGGCAAATCGGGGCTGTGGATTGAGAGGAAATATGGGCTAAGGGTGAAACAATTGTGAGTTATGGTAATTAAGAGAAGCACACTATACCTGGTACTAAGGTTGATAGAAAAAAGGGTCCCGGGAGTGACTTTTTTCCCCTTTTTTCTATCAACCTTAGTACCAGGTATAGTGTGCTTCTCTTAATTACCATAACTCACAATTGTTTCACCCTTAGCCCATATTTCCTCTCAATCCACAGCCCCGATTTGCCTTTCCCCCAATTCCCTGTCTTCCCTGTATTTTTATATTGTTACCTCAACTTCATATTGCACTTTCACCAATATCCTGGTGGTCTTCCCTACCCCCTCACCCACCTATGGTACCCATTCACTTTTCCCTCACCACTTTCACACATCCTCACCACAAATTTTGACCACACAGTTCACTCTTTTTTTATCCTTCCAAGCTTATACTATACCCATTATTCTTACCTGCATACTTATCCCTCCAGATTCCAACCACCACACCATAGCTCCCCCGAGTTGCCGCGGGGGACCATTCATTAGGTGGTAACACTGTGAGCCGTTAGCCTGCTGGAGCATAGGTAAGCTGCGTTGCTTTGTCTCCCTGCTGTATGATTAAAGATTTTCTCTATTAGGATGCTATATGCTCTTGTTTTTTATATTTTTACATTTTGATCATCATATGGAATCTCTTGATTTAATCACAGATAATCTCCCGATGAAGCGGTAAATGACCGCGAAACTAGTCGAGACCAATGACATCTGACATCTGTGATCAACTATTGTATTTTAATTACTGATTTGTGATGTATACATGTACCACCATTATGCTTTTAACATGTAAATGATGATTTGTATTCTGGCATCAATAAAATCATCTGGAATATTTATAATTATATATTTTCGTTATATCAACTTCTGTACCCCTTGTATTGTACCGCAATAGTCCAAACTGCCCCCATTTTCGTTGGTAGCCTAGTTGGGGATTAGGCTCCCAATCCCCACATCACATGATTTCTGGATGATGGTACAAGTTCTTTCATTTTATCTTCATTCTCTACGACAAGAGGTCACACTTAATCTTATATGCAAAATAAGACACTAAGGTAGTTAGGTACAGTGTTGGCTATATTAGATCAATGATTTCAGCAGCATTCCCCCCACTTTGTTAAGTGCAGCAGTAGGGCATTCCATTGCCACAGCTGATTGGTGCAGTGGTTTACTGCCATATGACAGTTTGCTGCTGGTTTGGGACAAGTTAGCGCATCCTAATAATTATATATAAGGATCTAGAACTATTCCTCTCACTCAATCCCAAACACCCTACACCCATGTTTCTTCATTTACTTTACTGCAATCACAAAGAGCATTGGGCAGGTGTCACGTACTCTTTATAAAGACATAGGGGGTCTACTAAACCTCTGTTGTCTCCCCTGGCATCTCCCTTTGCTCAATCACATCAAGTAAAGGACTGTGCTTGATCTGTTTGCCCACAGTCAGGATTTTGACAGCTGTGCAGTGGGAATGCCAGGAGCTGAGCACACCTGGGTTCACATTCTGTTGAGGTGAGTCCTGTAAAAGTGATTGGATGGCTACATAAAGACCAAGGTGATTTTAACATAAAAGAACTGAGCTTGTTGCACAAAACAAACAAACTTGTGTCTGTTATGCCGCATACACACGATTGGACTATCCGGCGGACTCGGTCTTCTTCCGACTTCGGGGGTCTTGTCCCGCTCTTTATTTCTTCTGCCGGGCCTCCGTTATCTTCTTGCAGCTCTTTTACTAGCGTTGGCCCGGTCTTCTGGTTCGTCGCTGCCATCGCCGGCTTTTGCTTCTTCTTCCTTCTTCTTACGATGTTGACACAAAGCTCTCTCCGCTTGTAATGGCCGGGACTCATCAACATGGGGACAAGGTGCTTTGGGGTGGGGGGGCCGCACCTTGTCCCCATGTTGAGGGCATGCGCCCTGGTACGGCTCAGGAGGAGGGGGGGTGCTCACTCGTCCCCACCCCCTTTCCTGACCGGCCGGGCTGCATGCTCGGATAAGGGTGTGCTATGGACTTTGGGGGGACCCCCACGCCATTCGGCGTAGGGGTTCCCCTTTAAATCCATTCCAGCCGAAGGGGCTAGTTAAGGTGTCAATCTCGCCGACATTGACTTCCTGCGCTAGTCCCGTCTACCTGGAGTCACGTTCAAAATGAACGGACTTTACTCCGTGTGTGGGCAAGTCCGTCATTTCAAAAGTCCGGCGGACCTCCGCTGGAGAGTCCGATCGTGTGTACGCGGCATTACTGTAGCTGTGAGTTTGCTTTAACTTCTTCCATCTCTTGACATACTAACATGTCTGGTCTGAAGAGATTAAGCTGGTCATGTACATTTAAATTTTCTGTAAATTTCAACCACTTTTCATCCACCATGAATGCAAGTATTTACCAGAAAGTAAGCAACCTGCCACCCATGAGTTCCATCAAACATTAGAGTTGAGCGGATTGTGAAGCTGAAATTGGGCAATAAATTCACACCTTCAACACAGTTTATTGACATGATCAAAAACAAACAAAAAAACCTCATGCAATCAGACTTTTCCTTTAGCTTCTGTAGAAAAATGTTATTCTATCTCTGGGCAATTTTTATTCCATTTCCTTGTGGTCATTAACCACTTGCCGACCGGCGCACGACGATATACGTCGACAGAATGGCACGTACAGGCAGGAGGGCGTATATATACGTCCCTCCTTTAGCCTGTCCGTGCCATCGGGAGCGCGCCGGGAGCGGCGCGCTCCCGCGCCGGTCGGGACCCCCGTGAGTCCGGCCGCGGTCCCCGCGGACTCGATCGCCGCGGGGACTCCCGCGATCGTCTCACGGAGCGGCTGAACGGGGAGATGCCGAGATAAACAGCATCTCCCCGTTCTGCCTAGCAACTAGTGACGCCGATCTCTGCTCCCTGTGATTGGAGCAGAGATCAGCATTCACTAGCTGACAGCCACGCCCCCCCACAGTAAAAAACACACCCCTAGGCATACTTAACTCTTTCACTGCCCCCTTGTGGTTAACCCCTAAACTGCCAGTGTCATTTATACAGAAATCAATGCATTTAAATGCATTAATTGCTGTATAAATGACAATGGTCCCAAAAATGTGTCAAAAATGTCCGATGTGTCCGCCATAATGTCGCAGTCACACAAAAAAAAATCGCAGATCTCCGCCATTAATAATAAAAAAAAATTATTAATAAAAATGCTATAAAACTATCCCCTATCTTGTAAACGCTATAACTTCTGCGCAAACCGATCAATAATCGCTTATTGCGATTTTTTTTACCAAAAATATGTAGAAGAATACGTATCGGCCTAAACTGAGGAAAAAAAATGTTTTTTTATATATTTTTTGGGGATATTTATTATAGCAAAAAATAAAAAATAATGCATTTTTTTTTTTTCAAAATTGTCGCTCTATTTTTGTTTATAGCGCAAAAAATAAAAACCGCAGGGGCGATCAAATACCACCAAAAGAAAGCTCTATTTGTGGGAAAAAAAGGACGTCAATTTTGTTTGGGAGCCACGTCGCACGACCGCGCAATTGTCAGTTAAAGCGACGCAGTGCCGAATCGCAAAAAGGGGCCTGGTCCTTTGGCTGCAAATTGGTCCGGTCTGAAAGTGGTTAAAAACCACCCCATTTATGTATTTGATTGCTTTAGATTTTCAATAAAAAATAAACCAAAAGTTAGATCATTCGATCATATTGCCACATGTATGGCTAACTGTACATCTTTTTCTGTTTCAATAAATCTTTATTAAAGATTTGCAAGTGACAAGAATAAAATAAAAAATGACTGAGTGCTATGGTAATAAAGTACTTGATATTGCCAAAGGGTACAGTTTCAGATCAAGGATACTACTAACCAGAATCAAATTGTTGAAATGATAGAAAAAGATAAAAAACAAATTGAGTGAAAGAAACATGATAGCGCTGGTCAGATACAAACATGGGATGGGATGGGCTGGTACACAGGACCAGGCCACTCATGCGTATAATGTGCCAGTGTCCCAACTCTGCTGTGGTAGCCAACCTGCCAAGCCAATACTATCTTGAAAAATACAAAAAAATACAAGATTTTAAGCTTTGGAAAAGGAGACGAGAAAAGAATAGATAAGTAATAGGGGAAGGTTATATAGTCAATAGCAAATGATCAAAACAATTTGGAGATAGTACTTTATCTAGGGTGTCAAACATTTTGGACTTTATCCATGGTGTCCCCAGTATAGACACCATTTTTTCATTCGTTAAATACCAAGTAATTTTGACTTAAGCTATGGTTGATTGTGAGGACTTCCAGGCTTTAGCTAAAGTCTTCAAGTTTCAGTTCTCAAATTAAAGAGGGCCTCATGTTTTTTTTTTTTACATATTCCATGACCTAAGCCTGTATATATTACCATTATTATAGTCCACCTTACAGCTTTTTATAGCTGACTAATAGTGAGGCACTACAAGGCTATAAAAAACGATTTCAGATTAAGTAATTACTCTCGATACATGATCCTGAAACAGTATTTGCTTAGGAACAAGGATTTGCTGAGGAACATGCACATTTCATAGAGGACGTCTTGACACTTTTGCATGGTTTAAAAATCAGATAATAGAAGATGAAATTCTTCTTTATCTAAAAAAAACAGATGCAGCACAGATAAATATTCCTATTCATTACTGTTAAATTATTACCGATCAATCAAAAATGTAATGGGCCTACTTTTCTCTAGTTTGCATTACAGAATTTGCATTTTTTTTTCTAAAACAGCATTAACTTTGGTCTCCTTGCAGTCAGCCTAATTGTATTTAAAATGTTCCTTGATGTATCTGCCACCTGAATAGATGAGAGAATAAATATTACTGTTAACAGTGCTAGTCTCCTGGTTCACCTCTTTGGCTGGCTGAATATTAATTACAATAAATAATTTGTATGTAAATGTCTAGCTTTGTGCTCTGGGTATTTTCATGTCATTCATTTTTAGATCAAATCAAACAATTTTACATTAATGCAGAAAAGTCATCTGGATTGCCATGCCTACTCTCATGGCTTTGGTAAGATATCTCAGAAAACTGGTTGTTATAAATGTTATAACTGTAACGTGTGTAATTCACTTACTTGCAGCAAGCATTTTTCACATCCGCATAGGGGTAACCAGTATCTGATACGAGAGTACTTTAATTGCTACACAAATTTTTCATTGACATATGTGGGAAAAACTGTTGGCCCGTTTAAAAAATGTTTTCAGAAGCACAGAAGTGACATTAGAGTAGCCTTGGCCAAAACTGAAAAGAGCGAACAGGCTGACCCTAGCAAACCCGTAGCAATACACTTTGTGACATCTAGGCACCAAATCCATGAGTTAGGTGAAATGGTGTTGGAACACGTCAAGCTTCCCAATAGGGTGGATGATCGAGACTGGTTACTCCTCCACTGTGAGGCATAATGGATACACACATTAGGCACGGTACAGCCTGGTGGTCTCAACACCAATCTATCTCTCACTAGGGATGAACCAAACACCCCCTGGTTTGGTTCGCAGAAGAACATGCAAACAGGCAAAAAGTTTGTTCGAATACCATTAAAGTCTATCCGACACAAAACTGAAAAATCAAAAGTGCTAATTTTAAAAGCTTATATGCAAGTTATTGCTATAAAAAGTATTCAGGGACCCGGTCCTGCCCCAGGGGACATGTATCAATGCAAAAAAAAGTTTTAAAAACTGCTGTTTTTTCAGGAGCAGTGATTTTAATAATGCTTAAAGTGAAACAATAAAAATGATAAATTCCTTTAAATATCGTGCCTGCGGGGTGTCCTTAGTATGCTTGTAAAGTAGCGCATTTTTCCCGTGTTTAGAACAATACCACCGAAAAATTAGATTTCTAAAAGGAAAAAATTTTATTTAAAACTACTGTAATGTAATGTAGATAAAAATCATTGAAAAAAAAAACCGCATGGGTTCCTCCTCCCCCAGTTCATTACCAGGGCCTTTGGGTCTGGTATGAATATTAAAGGGAACTCTGCACCCAAATTTAAAAAAAAAAATGGTGTTGGGGTCCCCCAGGCACTTTATACTCTGAACAGCAGTATATATATTATACGGCCTGCCCTATATATTCTGCAGAAAATTGGGCATTAGGTGTTGGTGGTACCAGAACACTGTAAGCCCTCACAGTTACTCTTGGTGAGCGCAGGAATGGGCCCTGCTGTGAAGTACTATATCAAAAATTGTAATTACATGCCCCTGCTAATCAGGGACAGAAAAATTGGGCCTTTGGTGGTGGTGGTACCAGAACACTGTAAGCCCTCACAGTTACGCTTGTTGGGCGCAGGAACTGGCCCTGCTATGAAATATATCAAGAATTCATAATTACATGCCCCTGTTAAATAGGGGCAGAAAAATTGGGCCTTGGGTGGTGGTGCCTGTCATGTACCTAGTGATGAGCCCGGAATGCAGAAGGAGACCTATCTTGCGTCCCTAGAGGAGACATGATGCACGGGAGTCGAAGGTAGCACGAGTGCCTGGCAGGATCCACAGCCGAAGGATGGATCAGGCGGCCCTCAGGAAGCTGTATCAGGATCAGCAGACCTTGGCGGCAGGAGACAAGAACCAGCAGGCAGCAGGGCACACAGGAACAGACAGCAGGAGACAGGAACCAGCAGGTAGCAGGGCACACAGGAACAGACAAGTCCCTCAGAAGCAGGCACACAGAGAAGTCAGGCAAGCCGGGTCAAACCAAATGGTAGTTACAGGAACAGATGCAGGAGGCAAAGACAGGGTCATGGAGCAAGCCGGGGTCGGTAACGGATGAGCACGGATGGACCAGAGGATGAGGTAGTTGCAGAGTCGTAGACAAGCCGGAGGTCAGAGGCAGGCAGAAAGCAGGAAAGGTCACAGGTCAGGCCGGGTCAACACAAGATCAGATTGGGTCAGAAGATAAACACAGGGACGCTGTAGATCAAGTAGCAAGAACTGAGGGGAGAAATAGGTTTAACTAGCCTGCCTGGTGCTGGTAACCGCGCGCTAATGCGTTTGCGCATGCATGCGGGCGCGTGCGGGCGCCCACAGGCGCGCACAGACAGACGAGGAACCACTGTCCCCAGCCAACCTTTCCTTACAGTGCCACAACACTGTAACCCCTCACAGATACTGTTGTTGGGCACAGGAACGGGCCCTGCGTTGAAATATTATATCAAAAATTACATATTACATAGTATGAACAAATGATCTGTCTCCTCTCCCCTGAAAGAACCGGGATCTGTGTGTTTACACACACAGATCCCAGTTCTCGTTCTGTCAAGAGGGATTGCGGGTGCCCGGCGGTCATCACGCCCGCCGGGCACTCGCATAGGCTCTGGGCACACGCTGTGAAGCAACGGTAGGTAACGTTGTTTCGCCCAGCCATGCCATTCTGCCGCAGTAAAACTGCACCAGCTGGTCGGCAACCAGTTAAACAGGGGCAGAAAAATTGTAATTACATGCTCCTGTGCCTTAAGATCCGTGTTTCTCAGATCCGCCAGATGAAATTAAAGATAGGGTCTCTAAGGTGGAAAAAAGGGTCTCCACATTGGAAAACTCTACTAAGCTGGAATCTAAAGAACTGCAGGCTTTACAACTACAGGTTAAACAGTTACAGGAGCGAGCCAATGATACTGAAAATCCTCTTAGAAGAAACAATGTTGTATCTTGGACTTACCAAAAAGGGCTGAAGGGACTAAACCTACTGAATTTGCTGAGCAATTACTTATTACAGTTCTGGGCCTGGGTAGTGTACCACCCACCTTTGTGGTGGAGCGGGCACATAGGGTCCCACCAAAACCATCTAAACCTGGGGCACCTCCTAGGCCTTTTCTGTTACGATTATTCAATTATCGAGATAGAGACAGGGTTCTGGCAGCAATGGTGGGCACAGTGAGGCTGCAATGGTGGGCACGGTGAGGCTGCAATGATGGGCAAAGGTCACGCTGCAATGATAGGCACAGGTCACGCTGCATTGATGGGCACAGGTGAGCCTGCATTGATGGCCACTGGTGAGGCTGTGCTGAGGGAAACTGATAAAGTTGTTGTTAATATTTATTTTTGTAACATAATTTTGCATAAAACATTTAAGCGTAATTTCATGAGATAAATTATGAGGGCGTGATTAGGGGCAGAATTAGGGACGGGGCAAGGTAGGGGTTGGGTGGGGCAACTGGTGGCGAGTAACCCTTGAGACCTGGCTAGTAGCTCAGGACTTGAAATTTTGAGCCCTGTGTGTATATATATATATATATATATATATATATATATTAGTTTGACCCTGTATATATATATATATATATATATATATATATATATATATACCAAATACACTGCCACTAACTGAATAACCTGCCTGCCTAATGTAACTCAAGCTATCTCTCTGTCCACGGCAACACCACTAAACAGGGCCACTGTGTAAGCTGCCTTATATAGTGTGGGGCGTGGACTTAGTCCCCCTGAGCCATGATTGGCCAAAGGCACCAATTATGGCTCTCTTAGTAGAGGGCGCTGTGATTGGCCAAAGCATGCAGGTCAGGTGCATGCTTTGGCCCATCACCATACAGCAATGAACTGCGATCTCGCAGTGCATTATGGGGCGTTATGCTGTGCTGACATCAAGCTAATCCCTATCTCTCACATGTTTCATTGACGACAGATATCTCTTCCTCATTTTTATTAATTTTTTTATTTTCTTCGTACACTTTTCCATTCTGTTTCGCATACCCTATGCTCACCTGTGATATTTGCTTAGGTTAGCCGATAGATCAAGAATACCTACGTTTTTTCTGATATTTTCCGATATACTGTAATGCCGTGTACACACGATCATATTTTCCAATGGGAAATGTTGGATGTGAGCTTGTTGGCGTTAAGTCCGACCGTGTGTATGCTCCATTGAACATTTGTTGTTGGACTTTCCGCCAACAAATGTTGGCTTGCATGCTCTCAAATTTTCAGCCAACAAATGTGTGTTGTCGGACTTTCTGATCGCGTGTACACAAGTCCGTCGGACAAAAAGTCCAAAGTACAAACACGCGTACTCGGAAGCAGAAGCGGTCGCTCTTGTAAACTAGCACTCGTAATGGATAATTAACATTCGTGACGTGGCAAATTATGAAATCTCCAAATGCAGTGCACAATTCTCTTCTTCTTTAATGGGATAATAATGAAGCTGCTTTGCTGGCCATACTGATGGAGTTATTGCAAATGAATTTCCAAAGGCTTTTTTTTTCTAGTGATATCAAGAATAATATTATTATGTTTTTTTTTTTTTACTTGTGCAAGTTACAACAACACCATTATCCCGTAGTTTTTAAGATCAAAGATACAGCTATGTTGGTGTCCCTTAAAAATGTAATTTAAAATGTAACTGCCTACTCCCAAACTCTCAAAAAGAATTTGAAGTAAAACACATATCCATGTATAATTCTCCACAATTTTTTTATTGTGCATTAAAAAAAGAAAACAAGGGGCGCATGCGCGAGGCTCTACATGGCGGACGTGTTCCACTAGAGCTCCGCACTTCCCGCCGCAACATCGGGACCATACGCCGCGCCTGAGCCACCCTGCAACCCCGCTTCTTCTCGATACAGCCTCCGGAACAGCTACAGTATCACCCGAGATGGTTTTAACCGGCCACCGCGGCAAGGCCAAGCCAAAACCGATCAAAGAAGCCCTGGCCCGCGCCTCGTCCAAGATGGCGGCGAAGGCCCTGGCTAAGCAGCACGCTGCCTCACCGGACAGACCGGCACAAAACACCGCTGAGAGCGACGACGAAGAGGATAACCCTGACTATACAACCGGCTGTTCTCCCTTCCTGCCTCCCTCAGGTATGTCTCAGGGTGACTTTATACAACTGATGGAATCCATGTTACATAAAGCCCTAAAATCCACTTCAGACCAGATAACTAGTAGACTGTCACGTGAGATCAGGGAGCTAGGCCAACGCACAGCAGACCTGGAGACCAGGGTGGATGATATGGAACTCACACTGCAAGAGCAAGCCCAGGAGCAAGCAGCCCTCCGTGATGAGAATGCTATGCTACTCTCCCGCCTCGAGGACGCTGAAAATCGCTCCCGAACGTCAAACCTGCGCCTGAGAGGTATACCAGAAAATGTGGACGACCTACTGTCCTTCTCTACAGCCCTATTCCAAGAGCTAGCACCCTCTATCCCCATAGAACGCCTGGAATTTGACAGAATACACAGGGCCCTGACCCGCCGCCAGCAAGATGGGCCGCCACGAGATATTATCATCAAGCTGCACTTTTTCCGCACAAAGGAACAACTCCTAGCTGCTGCTCGCAACAAGGACACTCTCCTATTCCAGGGCCACACATACCAACTTTTCTCTGACCTAGCTCCATCCACAATTGCCAAGCGCCGTGCCATGAAGCCACAGCTTCAAATCCTCCTGCAACACCAACTGAAGTACACCTGGCGCTTCCCCTTTGCTTTGCAATTCTCTTACCAGGGCCAACAACACTCCTGTACCTCGCCAGAATCCCTCCAACGCCTTCTTGAATCCCTGCGCCTAACTACTCCAGAACAATCCACGGAGACAACGCTACCTCGCACCCCTGCCCGTGCGACAACCCATCCCTATGCAGCCACACCAAAGAGGCCTAATCTGGGCCCCTCATCCATCCGCAAAGGCACCCCAGCTCGCTCACCCAGAGACAATCTGCCGGATTGACAAATATACTCGCCACGTTGAACTTGAACTTGTACTCCAAATGACCATTTGATTCTAGTTTCCGGAGACCACCTGTCTGAAGCTATTCTACTCCTTGCCACCTGAAGCAACCGTTATTTCTTCAGTCAAGTTAAAGGAGGACTGTCCGGTTATAGGCTACCCCCCAATGGTAAAAGGGGAGCCTGTACAGTCCACCTAACCCCGGTTGCAGGGGCTCAGACCCCACGTTATTATTATATCTTCTTTATCACTAACATATATGAGGGAAAAACTTCCCTCCCCTTTTTTTCTTTTTTTTTTTTTTTTTTTTTTCCCTCTCTCTTTTAAGGAAGAAGAGACCCTTTTTACTCCCTTTTTTTTTCTCCTCCCCTACAGGTTACTTTTTTTTCACCTTCCCTTTGTTATTGGGAAGAGACAATATATGTTATGCATAAATGCCACTATGCCACACATCACCGGGCGCTGTCTGTCTGGCTCGCCGCAGGTGCCCAGGGTTTACCCTGGGGGCCTGCGGCGACCCAGACGCTGCTGCCTATTTGTTATCCACTAACCCAAGACATTGGTTACTTGAAATGTTATGTTTGATTGTTTTTTTTTTCCCTCATTCATCCCGTATTTAAGACATATGTAACAGGACACATGTACATGGATACACTCAACATGAACACCCAAGTATCCCTGGCCATGTTCCCTGAGTACTAACCTGGGGGTTTTTGTCACCCCAGATTGAAGTGGGTTATATCGCAATGTTAATGCAACCAAAGTCCTTCTTCCCTATTGCCATTTTTTTTTTACTGTTATGCTTGTTCAAATTTCCAGGATATCTGTTGTAATCCCCTTCTTGCGGCGGGAGGCTGTCACTGCCCCCCCCTACATGGTGAGCACACTCGCGAGTCGGCTGGCCGGCTGGCGAGTCTACCTACTATTTGGTCGGGCGACCAAACTCCACCTTTACCTACTCTGTTTACTTATTCATATGCCCTACAACTACTACCCACCCCTTCCCCCCTTTCTCTCTTCCCACCCCCCTTCCCTCCACCCCCCGTCTGATCCTTGTCGGCGGGGTTGCGGGGTCCCAGGGACCCCCCACTCCAACAACCTACCCTCCCCCCCCATGGCCCCCCTGAATATTCTCTCCCTTAATGTGAAGGGACTTAACTCACCTCACAAACGAGTGAAAGCCTTCAACTCTTTTGCAGCACTCAAAGCTGGCATTGTGGCCCTCCAAGAGACCCACTACACGGCACAATCGACCCCAACATTTTTTAACCACCGATATCCCCAAGTATATACTGCCTCAGCCAATGTCAAAAAACGTGGCGTGCTAATAGCGCTCCACCAATCCCTTCCTTTTGTTTTAGCATCTGAAATTAAAGACCCAGAAGGGCGTTATATAATCCTGGTAGGCACCCTCCAGGAAGTGGAGACCACATTAGTCTCCTACTATGCTCCAAACGATAACCCGATTCCCTTCTTCTCTCACTTGTTACAAGTTATACGAACACATTGTAAGGGCACAGTGATTCTCTGTGGTGACTCCAACACAGTGTTGCACCCGCACATAGATAAATCCCCATATGCTCCTGACCAATATACCCCCTCCACGCGCTTTAGGAAGCTACTACAGCAAGCTACACTGCTTGACACTTGGCGAGAATGCAACCCGACAAAGAGGAACTACACATTCTACTCATACCCCCATAAATCCTTCTCTAGGATTGACCACATATTCCTCTCGGTTGCATCCTCCCCAACACTTGTCAAATCTTCCATACAGCCTATACCCTGGTCGGACCACTGTGCAGTAGTTACCACGATCTCCTCCTTAATCCCCCAAACTAGTGACCGCTCCTGGTGCATTAATGAAGCCCACCTCACTAATCCATCCTACTGTCTTGACATTCAAGTAGCCCTCACGGACTACCTGCGACACAACAACACCCCTGAAATCTCCCCTGTTCTCCTCTGGGAAGCACACAAACCGGTAATACGGGGCACATGCATATCAGTATCCACACACCTCAAAAGAGACAAGAAGCTTCAACTAGCTAATCTCGAAACGGAATATCACCATCACTTTCTTCAATTTCAGGCGACCCCATCTGAACCCCATAGGGTAGCAATGGAAAAAGCCAGAACTGAACTGGATCTGCTGCTGGCTGAATCGGCCGATAAGGCCATCCGCAGATCTAGTCATACCATATACACCAAAGCCAACAAACCTGACACCTTTCTAGCTATGTGCCTCCGCCGTCCCGAACGGAACCATGTCCCCATCAGGTTAAAAATCGACAAAAACTCCTACACCAGTAACCCCACCAAAATCCTGAGAGAATTCCGTAAGCGATTAGAGGACCTCTATAAAGCCAAATCTACCTTCTCCCCCTCAACCGCTGACTCACTCCTACAAGACGCACCACTCCCTAAACTATCAGACACAGACCGCGAACCCCTAGAAGCACCCATCTCCGCAGAAGAAGTATTTGCAGCGATAAAAACCCTTAAATCCCACAAACGACCTGGCCCAGACGGACTCTCTGCCACTTACTTCAAAAAATTTGCCCCAATTCTCACCCCCCTCTTATGTAAATCATTTAATGCCCTCCTACAGAACCATGCCTTTGGTCGAGACACACTAACAGCTATTATAGCAATGATACCCAAGCCAAATACTGATAACTCCCTGTGGTCCAACTTCAGGCCCATCTCCTTACTCAACCTGGACATCAAAATCTTGGCCAAAATATTAGCCCTCCGCCTCAGCCCCCTTATCGGTAAATTAGTAGACAGAGACCAAGTTGGCTTTATCCCCCGAAGACAAGCTAGCGACAACATTAGGCGAGTGATACTCCTCCAACACATTGCAAAATCCCGTAATATCCCAATGCATTTGTTATCTCTTGACATAAGGAAGGCATTCGACACGGTATCCTGGCCGTACCTAGACTACATTCTTAAACGCTGGGGCTTTGGCCCACACTTTTTACAATGGATAAATTCCCTTTACAACCAACCACAAGCCTATATCAGGTACTCAGGATTCCGCTCAGACTCCTTCTCTATAGCAAGGGGAACCAGACAAGGATGTCCCCTCACCCCTCTAATCTTTGCGCTAGCTATCGAACCCCTGGCAGCCCTGATCCGATCCAACGTCAATATTAAAGGACTTGAAATAGCCTCCACATCACACAAGGTTTGTCTGTTCGCGGATGATGCACTCATATTCATTACGTCACCCCTCACCACCCTTCCCAACCTTATCCTCACCTTAGATAACTTTGCTTCCATCTCAGGTCTGGAAGTCAACCAAGCCAAATCTAAAGCCCTCAATGTGTCCCTCTCACCCCAAGAAGTCTCTCATCTACAACAAAACTTCCCGTTCACTTGGTCCACCACCTCCCTCCCATACCTGGGTATAAAATTGACTGGAAACCCAACCTCATTATACCAAGCCAACTACCTCCCCATGCTGGCACAACTGTCATCCCTCCTTGACACCTGGAAGCCCTTGTGTGTATCCTGGTTGGGTCGGGTTGCAGCTGTCAAAATGTCTCTACTCCCCAAGCTTCTATACCTCTACAGAGTCCTCACAATCAATGTCCCCTCATATTATCATAGGATTATCCAATCAAGAGTCTTCAAATATATCTGGGGCCCCATCAAACCCAGAGTCCCACGAACTATTCTCCTACGACACAAACTACACGGAGGCCTGGGTATACCAAGTTTCGCTAAATACTATCACGCAGCCCAACTGGCCCAACTCACTCTATTACACGCCCTCGCAGAAACCCCAAAATGGGTCTCCCTCGAAGCAGTAGATCTCCACCCTCTGACAGTTGATAACGTGCTATGGCTACCCCCTCTCACTCGAGGTCATCTAACCAACCCCATCACTTGTCACTCTTTAAGAATTTGGGACAGACTACGTAAACAATTCAAACTGATCTCCCCACATAACCCCTTACTCTCTTTCCTACACCACCCTTCCTTCTATCCTGCTTACTCTGAACCCAGCACCTTCTCATGTTGGTCACAGGCAGGTATAACTAGAATACGTGACCTTACCACCAACTCCACTTTTAAGACATTCACGGACCTTCAGACTAACGCCAAACTCCCATCCTCGGAATCCTTCCGATACCTCCAAGTGATCCATTTTGCCAAAACAGTAGTTGGTCCCTGTACTGGCTTAAATACCCAATCGCTTTATGAAAAGATTTGCACGACAGACCCCCACGCCCCAGGCATCATTTCTGATCTGTATACCCACTTCGCCGCACCAAACGCCGCCCTACCCCATTATGCCGCACAGTGGTCCAAGGACCTAGATATATCCCTCTCTCCTGAAGAATGGTCCGACATCTGGGCCACTACGAAATCATCCTCTCAAAATGTGGTAGCACTCGAAACAAATTATAAAGTACTAATGCGCTGGTACCTTGTTCCAGCCAGAATATCCCATCACACTGCTTTCGCGGATGCAACGAACATGGCACCCACCTTCACATCTGGTGGTCTTGCCAGATAGCTCAACAATTCTGGACAAATGTCTTCCAAATGATCTCCACAATATTGCATGAGACTGTGCTCCCTGACCCGGCCCTAGCCCTGCTTAATCATATCCAGGGAGAATACACCAGAAGTCAGATTAACCTCCTCCTCCAGTTGACCACCGCGGCCAAACAAACTATCGCTAAGGCCTGGAAAACCCCTAAACTTCATATAGCAGAAATGAAGAACAGAGTAACCCAAGCCATGATCCACAGCAAAATTTAGGCCACCATACTAGACAGGGTCCCCCGACACACTAAAATATGGACCCCCTGGGTAGACAACTTTCTGCCCCTAGACTTCGACCACAATCTCCTTATCCCATAATTCCCTGTTAATCTCCGCCCCTGCATGTATAATGGCTCCCTCGGCCGCACCGCGGCCTCGCCGACACGGACCCCCCCCACCTTATCTTCCCCCTTCTCTCCTATCTATCTCTCCCAACCCTCCCACCCCTTCCCTTCTCTGCAAACCCAACTTGAACCTATGTTCACTTACCTTTCCAACAAGAACAGGCCCTCGAGGCTATGACCCCACCAAGCAGACATTCCAGGAACCTGCTTCATGCGACTGGTATTCTATGCTGTCATAGTTCTTGGGACAATACATGCTGATACATGCTGACCCCATCATGATACTATAACCCCACTTACCTATCAGCAACTACTAAAAGCACTTAGGTTACTTTTTTCCTGTTATTCTGTAACGTTTACACTTTGTATGCATCGTGAATGATGTTCATTCACCGTTCATGTTCATTTCTTGTTGTACTTTGTACTTTGTTCTAATAAAAAACTTTGAAAAGAAAAAAAAGAAAACAAATACAATTAGACATGCTCGAAGGTAGCGCAAGTGCATGGCAGGATCCACAGCCGAAGGATGGATCAGGCGGCCCTCAGGAAGCTGTACAGTGGTGTGAAAAAGTGTTTGCCCCCTTCCTCATTTCCTGTTCCTTTGCATGTTTGTCACACTTAAGTGTTTCGGAACATCAAACCAATTTAAACAATAGTCAAGGACAACACAAGTAAACACAAAATGCAATTTTTAAATGAAGGTGTTTATTATTAAAGGTGAAAAAAAATCCAAACCATCATGGCCCTGTGTGAAAAAGTGATTGCCCCCTAAACCTAATAACTGGTTGGGCCACCCTTAGCAGCAACAACTGCAACCAAGCGTTTGCGATAACGTGCAATGAGGCTTTTACAGTGTCCTGGAGGAATTTTGGCCCACTCATCTTTGCAGAATTGTCCTAATTCAGTTACATTAGAGGGTTTTCGAGCATGAACGGCCTTTTTAAGGTCATACCACAACATCTCAATAGGATTCAGGTCAGGACTTTGGCTAGGCCACTCCAAAGTCTTCATTTTGTTTTTCTTCAGCCATTCGGTGGTGGACTTGCTGGTGTGTTTAGGATCATTGTCCTGCTGCAGAACCCAAGTTTGTTTCAGCTTGAGTACACGAACAGATGGTCGGACATTCTCCTTCAGGATCTCTTGGTAGACAGCAGAATTCATAGTTCCTTTTATCACGGCAAGTCTTCCAGGTCCTGAAGCAGCAAAACAGCCCCAGACCATCACACTACCACCACCATATTTTACTGTTGGTATAATGTTCTTTTTCTGAAATGCAGTGTTCCTTCTACGCCAGATATACTTGGACACACACACCTTCCAAAGAGTTCCACTTTTGTCTCATCGGTCCACAGAATGTTGTCCCAAAAGTCTTGGGGATCATCAAGATGTGTTATGGAGAAATTGAGACGAGCTTTGATGTTCTTTTTGCTCAGCAGTGGTTTTCTCCTTGGAACTCTGCCATGCAGGCCATTTTTGCCCAGTCTTTTCCTGATGGTGGAGGCATGAACGCTGACCTTAACTGAGGCAAGTGAGGCCTGCAGTTCCTTGGACGTTGTTGTGGGGTCTTTTGTGACCTCTTGGATGAGTCGTCGCTGCGCTCTTGGGGTAATTTTGGGCGGCCGGCCACTCCAGGGAAGGTTCACCACTGTTCCATGTCTTCGCCATTTGTGGATAATGGCTCTCACTGTGGTTCGCTGGATTCCCAAAGCTTTGGAAATGGCTTTATAACCCTTTCCAGACTGATAGATCTCAATTACTTTCTTTCTCAATTGTTCCTGAATTTCTTTGGGTCTCGGCATGATGTGTAGCTTTTAAGGATCTTCTGGTGGACCTTACTGTGTCAAGCAGCTCCTATTTAAGTGATGCCTTGATTGTGAACAGGTGTGGCAATAATCAGGCCTGGGTGTGGCTAGAGAAAATGAACTCAGGTGTGGACAACCACAGTTATAGTATGTTTTAACAAGGGGGGCAATCACTTTTTCACACAGGGCCATGATGGTTTGGATTTTTTTCACCTTTAATAATAAACACCTTCATTTACAAATTGCATTTTGTGTTTACTTGTGTTGTCCTTGACTATTTTTTAAATTGGTTTGATGTTCCGAAACACTTAAGTGTGACAAACATGCAAAGGAACAGGAAATGAGGAAGGGGGCAAACACTTTTTCACACCACTGTATCAGGATCAGCAGACCTTGGCGGCAGGAGACAAGAACCAGCAGGCAGCAGGGCACACAGGAAGCTTGTAACTGGGTCAGCAGTCCTTGGCAGCAGGAGACAGGAACCAGCAGGTAGCAGGGCACACAGGAACAGACAAGTCCCTCAGAAGCAGGCACACAGAGAAGTCAGGCAAGCCGGGTCAAACCAAATGGTAGTTACAGGAACAGATGCAGGAGGCAAAGACAGGGTCATGGAGCAAGCCGGGGTCGGTAACGGATGAGCACGGATGGACCAGAGGATGAGATAGTTGCAGAGTCGTAGACAAGCCGGAGGTCAGAGGCAGGCAGAAAGCAGGAAAGGTCACAGGTCAGGCCGGGTCAACACAAGATCAGATTGGGTCAGAAGATAAACACAGGGACGCTGTAGATCAAGCAGCAAGAACTGAGGGGAGAAATAGGTTTAACTAGCCTGCCGGGCGCTGGTAACCGCGCGCTAATGCGTTTGCGCATGCGTGCGGGCGCCCACAGGCGCGCACAGACAGACCAGGAACCACTGTTCCCAGCCAGCCTTTCCTTACAGTGCCACAACACTGTAACCCCTCACAGATACTGTTGTTGGGCACAGGAACAGGCCCTGCGTTGAAATATTATATCAAAAATTACATATTACATAGTATGAACAAATGACAAAATCTGTCTCCTCTCCCCTGAAAGAACCGGGATCTGTGTGTTTACACACACAGATCCCAGTTCTCGTTCTGTCACGAGGGATTGCGGGTGCCCGCGGTCATCACGCCCGCCGGGCACTCGCATAGGCTCTGGGCACACGCTGCGAAGCAACGGTAGGTAACGTTGTTTCGCCCAGCCATGCCATTCTGCCGCAGTAAAACTGCACCAGCTGGTCGGCAACCAGTTAAACAGGGGCAGAAAAATTGTAATTACATGCTCCTGTGCCTTAAGATCCGTGTTTCTCAGATCCGCCAGATGGAATTAAAGATAGGGTCTCTAAGGTGGAAAAAAGGGTCTCCACATTGGAAAACTCTACTAAGCTGGAATCTAAAGAACTGCAGGCTTTACAACTACAGGTTAAACAGTTACAGGAGCGAGCCAATGATACTGAAAATCCTCTTAGAAGAAACAATGTTGTATCTTGGACTTACCGAAAAGGGCTGAAGGGACTAAACCTACTGAATTTGCTGAGCAATTACTTATTACAGTTCTGGGCCTGGGTAGTGTACCACCCACCTTTGTGGTGGAGCGGGCACATAGGGTCCCACCAAAACCATCTAAACCTGGGGCACCTCCTAGGCCTTTTCTGTTACGATTATTCAATTATCGAGATAGAGACAGGGTTCTGGCAGCAATGGTGGGCACAGTGAGGCTGCAATGGTGGGCATGGTGAGGCTGCAATGATGGGCAAAGGTCACGCTGCAATGATAGGCACAGGTCACGCTGCATTGATGGGCACAGGTGAGCCTGCATTGATGGCCACTGGTGAGGCTGTGCTGAGGGAAACTGATAAAGTTGTTGTTAATATTTATTTTTGTAACATAATTTTGCATTAAACATTTAAGCGTCATTTCATGAGATAAATTATGAGGGCGTGATTAGGGGCAGAATTAGGGACGGAGCAAGGTAGGGGTTGGGTGGGGCAACTGGTGGCGAGTAACCCTTGAGACCTGGCTAGTAGCTCAGGACTTGAAATTTTTAGCCCTGTGTGTATATATATATATATATATATATATATATATATATATATATTAGATTGACCCTGTATATATATATATATATATATATACATATATATATATATACCAAATACACTGCCACTAACTGAATAACCTGCCTGCCTAATGTAACTCAAGCTATCTCTCTGTCCACGCCAACACCACTACACAGGGCCACTGTGTAAGCTGCCTTATATAGTGTGGGGCGTGGACTTAGTCCCCCTGAGCCATAATTGGCCAAAGGCACCAATTATGGCTCTCTTAGTAGAGGGCGCTGTGATTGGCCAAAGCATGCAGGTCAGGTGCATGCTTTGGCCCATCACCATACAGCAATGAACTGCGATCTCGCAGTGCATTATGGGGCGTTCTGCTGTGCTGACATCAAGCTAATCCCTATCTCTCACATGTTTCATTGACGACAGATATCTCTTCCTCATTTTTATTAATTTTTTTATTTTCTTCGTACACTTTTCCATTCTGTTTCGCATACCCTATGCTCACCTGTGATATTTGCTTAGGTTAGCCGATAGATCAAGAATACCTACGTTTTTTCTGATATATTCCGATATACTGTAATGCCGCTTACACACGATCATATTTTCCAATGGGAAATGTTGGATGTGAGCTTGTTGGCGTTAAGTCCGACCGTGTGTATGCTCCATTGGACATTTGTTGTTGGACTTTCCGCCAACAAATGTTGGCTTGCATGCTCTCAAATTTTCAGCCAACAAATGTGTGTTGTCGGACTTTCTGATCGCGTGTACACAAAAAGTCCAAAGTACAAACACGCGTACTCGGAAGCAGAAGCGGTCGCTCTTGTAAACTAGCACTCGTAATGGATAATTAACATTCGTGACGTGGCAAATTATGAAATCTCCAAATGCAGCGCACAATTCTCTTCTTCTTTAATGGGATAATAATGAAGCTGCTTTGCTGGCCATACTGATGGAGTTATTGCAAATAAATTTCCAAAGGCTTTTTTTTTCTAGTGATATCAAGAATATTATTATTATGTTTTTTTTTTTTTTACTTGTGCAAGTTACCACAACACCATTATCCCGTAGTTTTTAAGATCAAAGATACAGCTATGTTGGTGTCCCTTAAAAATTTTATTTAAAATGTAACTGCCTACTCCCAAACTCTCAAAAAGAATTTGAAGTAAAACACATATCCATGTATAATTCTCCACAATCTTTTTATTGTGCATTAAAAAAAGAAAACAAATACAATTAGACATGCTATCTGCCAATAGAACTTAACCAAAAAGTGCATTCCATGTGTAAGGAACGATAGCATGATAGACTCCATTTTGTTCAAGATGCTTTAATAGTAACATTGAAATTCTCAATATATGAGTTTAAGTTGAAACCCACACATGTTTAAGCTGTTATCTATAGAATATGTTCTCATAAGTTATTTTTGCATATATATATATATATATATAGTCTGTGGACTTTGACCTAGCTTAGGCTTCCATTTGTTTTAGATAAGATAAGAACATCTGTTCAAGAATACATATATACTTGTAGTAAAAAAGATGTGAATTTTGGCTTATGTTTACCAGCTATTAAGTAGAATATTGACTGAAGCTATTTCTACTGTAACACGTATAGGTTTAGTATACTCCTCCCATCTCCCCCTCCCCCTAGACGTGCATAAATATCATGATTTTTGAGTGAGTAAACCAGATATCTAAGTGTACACAACCAAGCATCTCCTGTGTGTATCTGCTGAGGGGTCTACAGAAGTCTTCCTGCATTACCTGAACCTACCTGGGTAGAAAATATACCAAATCAAATCATTATTCAACCAAAAAAATAATGTCAAAGAAATAAATCCAAGGCCAATAATAAATAACACGTTATCTCCTCTGATTTCGCAACATGTCTGGTTGACGAATGTCCGTTCAGAAACAAACTGAAAAGCACAAATCAACACTCACCAAACTTCTACTAACAATAAATTAGCAGAAGGAGCCCAAAGTGTGGCGCTAAAGAGCTGAAAAATCATGTAGTATGTCTAGTACGTCACTATGTTCATAATTGTTGAGCAATATTTGTGTGACCGTGTGTATGCAAGACAAGTTTGAGCCAACACTCTTCGAACAAAATTCCACGGTTTTGTTGTTGGAAAGTCTGATCATGTGTACGGGGCATAAGAGCTGAATGTGACAATTTGTCTACCATTGGCTTGCACATTAAACTAATTTGGCATAGCCTTAAGCTTACCCCATGGTATGAGCATAGGAGCTAGTCACTTGAGTTTTTATCTTTTTTCGGCCATATGTTTATTTAATTTATATTTTTATTTTATTTAGTGACTTGTGTTTCTGTTTTTATATTTATTTTTATCTTTATTTTTCTTTCATTTTTGTTATATCTATTTGTATTTGTTTATTTTTCATTTACATTACTTTTTATATATTTTGAGTAATTTTCTTTTTATTTATATTTTATTTTCAATTTTACTCATATTTATTTTTTATTTTTGTTTATTTCCATTTATTTTCATATTTACTTTTATTTTGTCTTTATTTAATTCTCTTTATTTTTCTTATTTTTCTTGGTTTTGCATGTTGTTCTTTCCTGCTCAACTTGTTTCTTGTCTCTGCTTTCCTTTTCCCCTCTTTTCTACCCCCTTCTTTTCCCTTTCCCCCTTTTTTTTATTTTTTCCCCTTTTTTCCTTTTACCGTTTGTCCTTCTGGCCCTTTTTTTTCCACCCCCCCCGTTTTCTATCTATTGTGCTTTATTATCTGTTTTTTCTTTTTCTTTTCTCCCCTGGTGCTTTTTTTCTTTCTTCTTTTCTCCTTTAGTTTTCTCCCCCTTTTCCTGTCCTTTTTCCCTTTCTCCTTTTCTATGTAACTATGTTTTCGTTATCTCTTCTTCCATTTTGTTATACTTATCTCCCTGCTCTTGTATCACTCTTCCCTTGCTTTTCTCGCTTTTCCTTAGCCTCACTCCTACACACGTGCACTTTTTCCTTCACTGTGGTATACCTAATGTGGTGCCGGCTGTACTTCACGATGGCGGCCCCGCAGATAAGTGTCCTCCCATCACCCTGTTGCCATGAGCACCATGCGTGGCATACGTGGCACGCCGTGATTGGCGACCGGGGCTCCTGGATAGAAACATGACCACTCGGTCCTAATCGCTGCTTGTTTTTGATTGGGTGCATCTGGTTGATGTACCCAATCTAGTGCATACACACTGATGCTAGACATGCGGGCTGTATTCCGCAATATTGGAGTTTTTTTGCCTCTGCCTGCTTTAGGTTACTTTGATGCCTGTTAGTTTTTTTAACGCTTTCTGGCAGGATTTTCTGTTACAATTTTTTGGCATTTTTTACATGTTCTGATTGGTGACTAATGTATTTATATTCTGTTTTGACACTGTTGTACTTCATCACATGCCTGACAAAGGGGCTCTGTGCGGCTCCAAAACATTGCACTTCTCTTTGTGATGTGATCTCTTTCATTAAAAAAAACAAGACACCAAGAAACAGTACACTAGGCCAGTTACCAGGACAACATGTTTCAGGGCATGCCCCTTCTCAAGGGGGCAGATTTGAGAATCCAGCTATTACATTCCCCATACATACAACAGTTTTCTTTTTTTTTTTTTTTACACTGGAGTGCTTGTTTAGTGTTCTTTCTTGCCATTAAAAAACACGTTAATTACATTTTTTGGTTTCCCTGAAGCCAGTGGTGATGTAGCCCCAGCCACACCGATGACACCTGGGAAGACAAGGTCTCCATTGCTGTCATGGAATTCTCGTAACCAGATTGTCAAACTGGGGATGCATGGGATGAAGCAAATGACGTGATGCACCTCATCTCTCGCATGCATCATTCTAAATTACACTTGCACCACAGCTCTCACAAGATCTCGGAGCGAGAGTTTGTTTTCAACAGTTGTATGGTGCATGCGCAAGATGAAGCACATGATGGCATGTGCGTCATCTTGTTTATGCACAGTATAACAGAGTAATGATGTCAATTTTCAAAATAGTGGTGTGGGAGCCCAGGCTGCGCAAAAGCAGAATGAAAATTTTTAAAAATGAAGAAAAAGTCATGTGGACATAGGTAAGTATAGATTTATTTCCTCCCTTTACATAATACTAATGGTGTTGTAGATGAGGGGCAGGTCCTATTTGAAGTATTTTTTATGTTGAACTTTCAGTGCTATCCCCCAGTGATTTTCAATCCCAGGTGGGGGTTGCCACACAAGCAGACTGGGGGGTTTATTTACTAAAGACAAATCCACTTTGCACTACAGGTGCTGTACCTCATTCACTGATGTTAGAAACGTATAAACGTTTACACCCCCCCAGAAGAAAAAAAATAATCAAGTCAAGATAATACATATTATAAGGTACTGGTTTCTCAAATAAATTGAAAAAAAAAATCAATTATATAAAATTCACTTTACTGATGTTATAAAACGAAGAACATATGTCCTGGAGGTGTTTATTTGAAACACGTAATAGGTTTCAGAAAACCATAATTTTACAAACAATAAATGTGTTATTTTCTGGACAACGTGGGATCTTTAAATAAGTGTTGTACATGGCAGTGCTATTTCTATACACAGCGCTGTGTCTGAGCTCATGGAGGTCTCAGCTTATTAAACCCTGGGGCAAAGACCTCTGGATTCCATCTTGGAAGCTACAAGGAAGAGAATTGGGTGAAGACAACGGCATTGTAAGTTTGTAATTGGACACAAATGGGCTTTACTTCTCTGACAGATATATGGTAAAATGTTATATCCTGACAGAATGTCGAATTTTATGTTACATTAAGAGGATGTAAAAATGCAAAAGGCACATAAAATAACTGAATGTAAACACTGCAATAATAACACAAGACGTGACACCAGCCAGCTATAAAGAAACACACCCTCACCAAAAAATGTATTTCATTAGCCACACAGCATATGTAATTCATACGCTACACTTAGCAATCCTATGGCTGGCAAATTGCACTAACCTGCTCCTGCAGTCATTCCTCTGCTGGCCAAAGCAGTGAGGTCTTAAGCCATTGCTTCATTTTTGTGATGAACAGTTCTAGACACAAACAGTTTGCACCCAGGGGAGTACATCTGTTCCTGTACACATGTCCCTGTATCATATCTCCCAACTTTTAGAGATGGGAATGAGGGACATCTATCAGCAGTATGCAGGCATAGGAAACATCCCCTTGCCACGCCCCCTTAAAGGAGAATTGTACAAGAAATAAAAGATTGGTTCAACCCAGAAGTACTTTTTTTTTACCACTACTATTCCTTTATATTGGCTTTTGGAATTTACAAATGCAGCAATTTAGAAATCAGATGAAAGGTTTAGCGCTGGAAAATACTTTTTGATAGATAAAAAGTGCATTTTATATACATCTATATAGATCAGACAAAAATGAGGGACAAATGGGGAGGAAAGAGGGGGCAGTCCCTCAAAATCAGGGACAGTTGGGAGCTATGCTATATGCATGTAAACATGTGCAGTTATCAGTGTACAGCTGCAGCCTGTTATTCATTTGTACAGAGGACTGTGTGCAGCACCCAGTGCTGGATTAAACTCTGTGGAGGCCCCTAGGCAGTTGAAACCTTGCCCCCCGCAGGTTTCTGGAGTTTTCTCATGCACATGCTCTAGTGGGATAATATTGAACTAAGCAGTGTTCTAGTGGAATAACATCAAGCAAATAGTGTGCACGTCGGCGGCTAGGTGGAGAGCACTATCTCTACTGTACATTACACGTATATAGGTTGCAGAGGCGAAGATCGACGTTTGCATGCCCCTGATTGGGAAATTTCATATTTCCTTATTGTTATTGGCTCACAATTTCTAAGAATGACATCCTAAGCCTGGTTGCCTTAGATGACCTAATGCTATAGGAATGTCATTGTAAACTGGTTAGGATGTCTGAGCCCATGGGATATCTCCTTAAAAAGTAATACTGCTATTCAGAGTTTGTAATTGACCAAATTCTAGTCTGTATATACCACCAGTGGCGTACCAAGTGGGAGGCGGGCTGCCCCGGGTGCCACACACTGGGAGGGGGGGGCAAGTCGGTGCCCCCCTCCGCAACTGAATCGCTGACAGGTTTAGGCAGCAGCACTGTGACAAGGCAGGTTAGAGCACGGAGGGGTGGGCTGGAGTGGTGGGGGGTGCAGGCCGTTGGCAGGGCCCAGGGCAACACCAATGATCCCCTTCTCTTGCGGCTGCGGGCTGTCTGAGCTTCTCTGAGCAGTTCCGGCTGTCTCACACAGCCGAGCAGAGGGAAGCCTCCTCCCCCTGCTCTCTGTTTATGTCTACACAGGAGGAGGAAACCTGCTGTGCATGTACCACACTGGTCTGAGGTACATTATGGGTCTGACTGTACTGAATGGGGGTGTCTGCACTGAATGGTGGGGGGGTCTGCACTGAATGGGAGGGGGGTCTGCACTGAATGGGGGGGTCTGTACTGCATGAGGGGTTTTGCACTACATGGGAGGGTCTGCACTGAAGGGGGGTCTGCACTGAAGGGGGGGTCTGTACTGAATGGGGGTCTTCACTGAATGGGGGGTCTTCACTGAATGGGGGGTCTGCACTGAATGAGGGGGGTCTGCACTGAATGGGGGGGCCTGCACTGAAGGGGGGTCTATTCTGAATAATTGGGGGGTCTGTACTGAATGGGGGTATGCACTGTAGGGGGTCTGTACTGAATCAGGGTTTGCACTAAATGGGGGGTCTGCACTGAATGGGGGAATGTACTGAATGTGGGAATGTACTGAATGGTGGGTCTGTACTGAAGGGGGGTCTGTACTGAATGGGGGGGTCTCTACCAAAAGGGGGGGTCTGTACTTAGGGAGGGGGGTCTGAACTGATTAGAGGGGTCTGCACTGATGGAAGGGGTCTGTACTGAGGGAGGGGGATCTGTACTGAGGGAGGTGGATCTGTACTGATGGAGGGGTGTCTGTATTGAGGGGGGGACTATAGTTGGTGGAGGGGGAGTGACGCCATGTTTTTCCTAACCGGGTGACACCAGCCCTAATGACGTCACTGGCCAACCAGCAGGCAATTGGTTGCTAGGTGGTCCTAGCAACCAATCAATAGCTTGTTAATTTGAAAAATTAACTCCAGCAGTTACCATCCTCTGTTCAGCGCTGCTCACTGTCTTTCCATCTGCATGAGTAAGGTAAGAAGAGACAGAGCTGGGGGGTCTGTGTAACATGCAGTGGGTTCAGAACTGTTATGGGGGGTCTGTGTACCATGCAGGGGGTCCAGAACTGTTAGGAGGGGGTCTGTGTAACCAGAAGGGGTCCCGAACTGTTAGGGGGGTTCAGTATAACCAGCAGGGGGTCCAGAGCTATTAGGGGTGGTGTCTGTGTAACATGCAGGGGCCCAGAGCTGTGGGGGGGCTGAGTAATGTAAAGGGGTCCAGAGGTGCAGGGGGCTGTGTAATGTAAAGGGGTCCAGAGGTGCAGGATGCTGTGTAATGTAAAGGGATACAGAGGTGCAGGGTGCTGTGTAATATAAAGGGTTCCAGAGATGCAGGGTGCTGTGTAATGTAAAGGGGTCCAGAGATGCAGGGTGCTGTGTAATGTAAAGGGGTCCAGAGATGCAGGGTGCTGTATAATGTAAAGGGGTCCAGAGGTGCAATGCTGTGTAATGTAAAGGGGTCCAGAGGTGCAGTTGTAGAGAGGGGGTAAACAGTAGTGACAAAGCGATATTGAAGGATGCAGGGGGCACAGTGGGGTGTTTTTACATGACAAAACAAACAAAAAACAAAAATGCTAAATTTGACCTTGGGCCCCACACTCCACCGTGCGCCAAGATACTGCAATTGGCTAGGTATTTCAGATCTCTATTTACACATTAAAAGGGTAATACAAAAGATTTTGGAGAAACTAACACATATGTCCATGTGAATCAAGTCTAAGATAGGATGATTTGGAAAATATTTAAATTTACAGTATAATATATATATATATATATATATATATATATATATATATATATATATATATATACACACTTTTTAAAAAAAGTTATTCCCCAGCAGTTAATTAAAAAAAAAAGAACAGCTTTTAGTACACTGATGATTTTCCAACGTACAAAGATAAAGTGGATACAATAATGATTACAATTTACTAATTACCCCTGTACTGTGCAATACAATGCTTATAATATTTTATAAAGACCATTGTGTAATTCATTTTCACAAATAACAGACAACAATATTCAACAGAATAAGAATAAAGATGAACTGGGTCTATGTTATGCTTTTTACACTGTGATGAATGATGCCTGTTGTTTACAGATGTACAGATCCGCAATGTATGCAGCTCCCTTTACTAGTACAGCTGATGTTTATCTGGGCTCAGCGTGAAAATGTCACAGGCACACAGACAGGCTCCACCAGGTATGAATGCTGATAATCTATGCGTAGAAAGCAGGGTTATTAATCAACATGCTACATACACTGTCTATAGGTTAAAATCACCCCTTTTCAAGCAGAAAAACAAAGCTGTACTTAGAATATAAATTTGATTTTTAATAAGGTAATAAACTCCTACATTATCACTTACATTGGCCTTTACAAATAAAAATTACAAAAAAATGCCAAAATGAGTTTGAGCAGTGAATTATTTATTACACCTTTCATGTCTGAAGATTTGTAATTCTGTTGGGTCAAAGTTGTGATCCTGGTACAAAATTATCAATAACTCTAAAATTTGCTGGCACTCTCTCTGTTTTTGTAGAGGACTCAGGGAAAATTTTTTTTTTTTTTTTAACCCCCCCCCCCCCCCCAGACTCAATATCCAAAAGTTAGGTGGTAAAAGCTGCTGCACCCTAAATGTACCCCGACCAGCCTGCCTCGTCCAGCCTGGCTGTCCCCTCCTAAGACCTCATTCAGATGTGTATTGTCACTGTTTCTGCGTGCAGGTTGTCTTTGCTTTGGTGTCTGCCTCTGCCCTGAGCTACCTACCAGCACCCATCTGAATGAGGCCTAAGTAGAAAAGCATTTTCCCTGCCACCATGCTGCAGAGAAAGACCTTTGCTCTCTTTGTGAAAGCAGTGGTCTCACTTTTTTTCCAGTTTTGCTTAGAATCTCTGTCAGGTTGTGTTTGCTGTCTGTGACCTGAGTGGGTAGACTCACTTTTTGTCTTGGTGCTTTTCACATGAACAGGACTAGAAGGAATATCTTTGAATAAGGACTTTTTTTCCAGTGACTAGTGTTAAAAAGTGAGATATTGCCCTCACTAGGGGCAGCTGTCCTCTCTTGTCCTATTGTGTCTCTGGAACAGGAATTGAAGAGAAATCTTTCTGGCGGACACAGACAACAAAAATATCTAAAAGTGGATTACCACTCTGACCAAAATTAGAAAAAAGCATGTAGAGTTAATTTTTTTTTAGAATATTTCAATAGTGGGCTATGTATGACAAAGTACTAACTGTGCTTTTTAAAGTAGGATTATATAAATAGCCTGTGATGCTTACAAGTTCCGGGTCAGTATTTTAGAAAGTAAAGTACTGTACATAAAGTAATATTAAATCCTAATTTAAAAAAAAAACACATAGTGCTGTAGACTTTGTTCTCATGCGTCTTTCTTTTATTGCCAGTCCTCAATATAAACCCCCCTTCCCTTCTCTTCCCAATCTTTTGGTGGCGCCATCCCCTTACAGGGACCCATGGAGCCACCTTTGCATGCTCTCTCCTGGGTGGCTACAAGTTATAGGAGTCTCTTTGGGGGAGATTTACAAACACTGGAGCATGCAAAATCTGGTGCAGCTCTGTATAGAAACCAATCAGCTTTCCGGTTTTATTACCAATGCTTAATTGAACAAGCTGAAGTTAGAAACTGATTGGCTACTATGCACAGCTGCACCAGATGCTGAGTTCACCAGTTTTAGTAAATCTCCCTCTTTATGTCCACAGAAGCTCATAGCACCAGCAGCAATCCACGCCCCATTAATTTCTGCTGTCAATCAGTAGCTGTAGCTTGCACAGTCCCCATTCTTCTGTGCCTATGAATTGCACAGGGGGTGCGCTTCACTAACTGGAAGTTTGGGGGAAGTGATGCTGAGGATCTGGGGCATTTGCTAGTACATTTTAAAAACAAGCTGAGGGTTTAATACTACTTTAAGTAAAAATTCAGTTCTTCTGGAATGGGTGAGCTCTTGCTCTACCTCCTAGGGTTGTCACCAGGGTCATCAAAACTAATGTCCTCATTGGAAGATTTCCTTTCTCTTTGCTGATTTTCTTTCACTTTCAGTGAAAACTGGCAACAAGAGGTTAAATAACTCAATAACAAAATATCTCAATTGTCCTGTTTACAGTCACTTCATGTGACACACACTGGAATCAATGTAGTGAAAATTACTGGTCAAAAAAGTATTTTAAAGAGAAACTAAACTGTAGAAGCTGTGACCAAAAATAGGCAGGCATACGGCAAAAGGTTATCATCACTATTGCCTGTGGCCTCCCTGCAGCTGATTGTTACCCCATTAATGATTTACCATGCCTTGTTCTGCAGTGTGCCTATATGTGGAGGTGGCCATCTTGGTACAAATAGGGCTTCCTCATGTCAGAGCCTCCAGCAAGGAGAATAGCACAGTAGTGACATCGCCGAAACTCACATCAAATCTCCTGTAAGAAAATGTAGGTTAGGGGGAACAACACCTTTTAGCCACCCTACCTGACTCAGAGCCCTTCATCCCAACCTCCATCCCCTAGATTTACACAGGCCAGTCCCCAGTTCAGTGCATCCCAAAGATCCCCACACCCCAGCCTCCCAGCTCCCTTCCATCATCCCATTGACATGGATGCCAAGAAAGTCCTCCCAGGACTCACACTACTGTCACAGCTGCATTTTTTCTACCTACTGATATTGATGTACAGTGGTAGCATTCGCATCACCACTGCAGGGGCATTTTTACCTTTCAGGAGCATCGTTTCCTTACACTGATACTGGGGCGTTTCTTCCTACGCCACTGTTAAAGGGAGGTCCGTTCACCGCTGCAAAAATGAAAAGCCAGCAGCAGCAGATTTTAATAAATCTGACACTTACCTATCCTGGAGTCCAGCGATGTCGGCACCGTAGCTGATGTTTCCATCAGCTGTTGGGTGCATGCCGCCTCTATTGCGAGTAAGGAAACCCGGCAGTGAAGCCCAACGGCTTCACGCCGTGAACCCTACTGCGCATGCGTGAGGCTCTGCTCCTCTCTCCTATTGGCCCGGCGGCCAGGGGAAGGAGGAGGAGGAAGCCCGGGCGGTGACGTCAATACCCGTGGCTGAGGCTCCTGGAAGTGGGAACAGGATACCTGTGAAAGACAGGTATCCTGTCTCCCCTCCTCCGCAAGGTGCTAAATGTGGCACTGGAGAGGCGGGAGTAGTAGTTGAACTTTTGGGTGCAATTCTGCTTTAAGCCCAAATTTCCCACCCCTTTTAAACTCTTTAATTTGCTGATGTGTGCCACAGCCATTGGCACTACTTAGGCACACGCCGCAGACATTAAATACATTTGGTGCAGTGCACCATGTGTGCCGTTATTAGCCTAATAACTTCATCCACCCTCATATTCCTAGGCCCACTGATTTTCAAATGTTTCCACGCAGGCAGCAAGGCCTTAGATTCACACCACACTGCAGATACACAAATATGAGGCTGTAGACACAGGAGTGCACTGTCACTCTAACATTCCTTGAATTGTTTCTGGGTACTACTTAGGCACAATTAAAGTGATTGTAAAGGAAACATTTTTATTAAAAAATAAATAAAAAACATGTCAAACTACCTGCTCTGTGCAGTGTTTTTGCACCGAGCAGCCCTGATCTTCCTCTTCTCGGGTCCCCTGCTGGCCCTCTGGGCCCCTCCCCCTTGCCTAGTGCCCCCATAGCAAGCTGCTTGCTGTGGGGGCACTCGTGTGTGCTCGCTCCTGAGATGGCTCTCTGCGTCCATAAGACAGGTAAAAAAAAAGCTTCAGCCTATACAAACACTTTAATATAAGTTTAAAATTGCCAGTACTGTAGTGTAAAGTGAAGTTCTGTTTCTATGTCCACCTCAGATATAAGTGGAAAGTAAGTGCATATCAAAAGGTTCTTTATAATTAATTTCTGTAATCTCCTATACAGAAAGGTTCACAATGAATGGGAGTGCCATATTCTAACCAACAAGACTCTAGAGCAAAGCACAGTGGTTTCAATGCAACACTGTTAGCTTGGCAGCTTAGTATAAAATGGAGCAAGTACAGTGATGACCTCATCAGCATGGTGATGTTCCATTACTTTCTAATCAGCAAGTTGGAATGGGTCAGTGACCAAGCTGCATTTTTCAACTGCAATCAAATCAAAAATGAACAGAATTATAGCTTTTTTTATGTAAACAGTTTACAGAATAATAGTTCAACTGCATGTTAAGCAGTCTGCCTGGAGTTCAGCTATAATGACATATGGTCAACTCTTTCTTTTTCTAAAGACTTTTCTTTCTGGACTGCCTAGAACAATTATAGGTTTGCATGTAATACAGAAATGATGCTGCCTTCAGTAGCACTTACTGGCTTTAGTTTTTGCCTGCTATGAAAAAATCAAGTTGGTTGAAAGAGTAAAGCTTGCATGGAAGGATGTCATTATTTACAGGTATCACAAGTACAAAATTAAAAGCTCCTTAACTTTAGTTGAAACTCAGAAAAGGTTACGTAGTCCTGTCCTAATTTTCCATTTAGTTTGGGAGTGTTATGTAAGGGATCTGAAATGCCACATTGCTTTTTCTACAATATCTAACATGGAGCCTCCATGCAATGTTTCCCAGCATGCATTCATGTGATATAAATCTGCCTTCTTAAAATACAATTCCTCCCTCCATGTTGCCAAACAAGCCTTTGTCATGCTCATTAATACTCTGTCCTCTAGTCCTCGTTGTCTTTTATCTACTTTTAACGCTATACTTTTTCCACCATCATCTCCACCCAGTAACTCAATCACTGCTCACGAGATTGCCAATCACTTCAAAAACAAGATAGATGCAATTTGTTGGGGCATCTCCACTGCACAAACATCTATCCCACTTAACATACCCTGTACAAAAGAACTCTCAACACTTTCTTCTTTTGATGTTGCTACTACTGAAGAGGTTGCTAAAGTTTTCTCAGAAGTCCGCCTTATTACCTGTCCCCTGGATCCTGTTCCCTCACAACTACTACGGTCACCCTTTTCTTCTATCCTATGCTTCCTCACTCACATCTTCAGTCTCTCCCTCTCTACTGGCTACTGCCACCTTCCCCTTCCCTCTAAAACATGCACTGATTACCCCCATACTTGACCACTTCAATACAGGACACTTATACACCCTTCCTGCCCAGAACAATTTTCAGCTTTCAGCGCTCTCGCACTTTGAATGGCAATTACTCAGTCATGCAACACTGTACCCAAACAAATTTTTTTTCACACAAATAGAGCTTTCTTTTGGTAGTGTTTAATCACCACTGGGTTTTAAATTTTTTGTGACATAAGTGAAAAAAGAGCAAAAACATTTTTGATGGGCTGGTGACAAAGTCGATAAATTTGAAACTATAAAAGATTACCATTTATTTACACGTAAACTTCAATTACAAAGCATGTATGATAAAGTTGGTTTAGGTTCGATCACAGGTCGCTCCCTCAGCGAACAACAAGCACTAGCTAACTTAAATTCGCTTTTGGAAGAAAGCGACACTAGAGACCTAATCAATATTATTGATTTAGAGTCTCTACTCGAACAACCTGCTAATTCCTCTATTACTCGTATCGGTCCCTTCGACATTAAAGAAAAAATCTGATTTATATCCCCCTCCAAGTTCAAATCATGGCATAGCTACTTTCCTAAAATTGATCACCCAGGATATAAAAAGATTAAATCCAGCAATGCATTTACCCGAAAATTTTTAATTAATGAAAAGGCAGCTTTAAAGGAATTATTTAGCAACCCAAGTCTGACTGTTAAACCTTCAGATAAAGGTGGGAATATCGTTTTGATGGACAACACCAACTATGTGCTGATGTGTATGCAGTTACTTTCCAACACTGATTGGTATAGACCCACAACCTGAAATGATCAATAAGTTTAATGAAGATTTTTATATCCTTGTCAATATAACGTAACGTAATATCCAACCAGCTTTGGAAATTCATTCGGTCTCCCTTTCCAATAATACCCACATTTTATTCCCTCCCCAAGATCCATAAGAACAATGTTGACCCTCCAGGTAGACCAATTGTGTCAGGTAATGGATCTTTCACGCAAAATCTCTCAAAAGTGGTAGATGAACATCTGAGGCCATTCGTATCTTCCTTACCCTCACATGTGAGAGACACGATTCACCTACTACGGATTATTAATGGAGTTCAGGTAGCCAACCATTCCACCTTAGTTTCCACCGATGTAGAAATACTTTATAGCTCTATACCGCACAATAAAAGGATAATCTGCATCAAAAAAATCTTGTCACAAAACAGCCATCTTGAAGAACCATTCAACAAATTTATTCTGTTAGCATTGAGTTTCATACTTGAACACGTTTTCAGCTTCAATGGTCAGTATTTCCTCCAGGTACAGAGCGTAGCCATGGGCACTTGTTGTGCCCCTGGCTACGCCAATCTGTACCTGAGGGAATGGGAGAGAACCTTATTCAAGGATGAGGATCTCTCTATGTACCTGTGCGACATCACCATGTGGCACAGGTACATAGATGCCATCTTCCTCCTTTGGAACGGCCCAATCGATCTACTACATAACTTTTTAACAATTTTGAACCAGAACGAGTTCAACTTAAAATTTACAATGTCTGATGACTCTACCTCTATAACATTTTTAGATGTTGAGATTTTCAAAAGTCCCAATGATACACTATCGTGTAAGCTTTACAGGAGACCCATTTCAGGTAACACCATATTACATTCTACTAGCTTTCACCCAAGACCTTTAGTAAATTCAATTCCTTATAGACATTTTTTAAGAATCAAGCACAATTGCTCAAATGATCTGGATTTCATTTGCAAAGCCAAGGCTTTGAAAAATCGCCTCTTGGAAAGAGGCTATCGCCATAGATGTCTGAAAAGAGCTTTTAATAAAGTAAACACCAAAAATAGACATGATCTGTTATTTTCCCAGAAAAGGGCCACACCTGATCCGAAAGCTTATGCCAGAAAAGTCACTACTTTTTCCAACGAACAAACACAAGTGAAACAGATTTTGAATAAGTACTGGCACGTTCTAACTAGTGACCCTGTAGTAGGCCCCTTCGTTCCTCCAACTCCCCTTATGACTTTCAGATGCAATACATCAGTGGGTGATCAAAAGTGAATTCAAGGGATTTAGACGTGGCGATCCATGTAACACGCTTGGCACCTTTCCTTGTGGTGCCTGTGGATACTGCCAGTATAGGAATAAGGATAGAAACCCACACCTTTCCAATGGTTGGACATTTGTTTTAAAACATTTAACCAACTGCCAAACCACATTCGTAATATATTTATTGCAATGTGAGTGTGGCTGCTATTATATTGGCAAAACCTATGGAAATGGCTTTATAGCGCCACATAGCGACCATCAAGATCGGTAATACAGATTTTCCTCTAGGCCGCCATGTGGCATCTGTTCACAACAATCGTTTTCCCAAAATTTCGGTGATGGTATTGGATGGACTTCACCAAACCCCCAGAGGAGGAGATCTGAACAAGATTCTCCTCCAACGGGAAATGAGGTGGATTTCCAACCTCAATGCCACCTCACCACCAGGCTTAAATGAAGTATTTAATTTCAAACCCTTCTTACAAAGTTTTACATCAGGAGGATACGAAAGAGATTTCTAAATTATTTTTCATTATTAGTATATCTAATGTTATATATTAAATTGCTTCAATTTGTGTATATACAATTGTGTACACTTTATTTGTATTGTACAACGGTCAAAGCATATATATCTGTTTATACATCTGATTTAATTTGATTTGTTTTTTACGTTGGTTACTTTTTTGTATTTCAGGCTGGCTGCATTCTCCAGTCTCCTTGTGTCATATTTTTCACCAAATTTGTTAAGCTGCATTATATGACCTCTGATTGTGCACCATGAGTTCGGTTGGTGGTGGCTACACTCTCTTTTGGTTTCCCCGGGCATGGGGAGGCCCCTAGACATTCTTTTGTCTCGGGCATCTATTTGGGCTTTACATTTCCTGCTTTGCTGCTAATCGCGCATGCGCGATCCAGCCTTCTCTTCCTGCTGGATTCTTTTGGCCCTCATCTCCATGTCGGCGGCACTCCGACGTCTGACGTCATCGCGCCTTCTTGGTGCCGTGGCGCCGGACGCCGCCTCGCTGGGGGAACAGCTGAGTGACGTTACCAGTTGGGTTGTAGGGCGTTGCTCATCACGGACCGTTATCCTGTCTTGATTGGACAACAATTATAGATGTCTGCCTTTATTGGGCGGCGTTCTTACACAATTGCTACTATTTAAACATACTGGTGGCACCATTCGTTTGCTGCACGCTCAGGCTTTATACCAAGAAACAGTGTGATGGCCTCTCTCCTGTATTAAGTAAGTAAGATGCGTTATTTTGAATATACTACACTCATTCATCAATATTGGACTTGTATTAGCTATATATATTATAAGAAACTTACTGGGCACTCAGATTCTAAGCGTTGTTAACGCATGTACTTGTGCTTCTGACATGTGTTATGTCAGTATTACTTTTTATTATTATTAGTAGCCTGTCAGTCCTTCCTCATAGTAGCTACCAATAATTTTACTGGCAAGCATTTGTCACACATACAGATTTTAGTTACCGTATATAGCTATAAATTGGTCATCTCTTACTTTATATTCATACCACATTATATATTGCTTCTGTTTAGGGATCCGAGTTCCTTTTTTTTTGCTGTTTCTTGTGGGCACCATAGCCTGCTACGCCTGTCCTGCTCTCTTTGGTGTTTATACCTGAGGTCATTACTAGGAGGTGTTTTTTACACTCCTTGCATTACAGCCCCTAATTACAAAATTGGGCTGATATACAGCCCTAATTCTTTGAACAAACAGCTGTGTACTGATACCATTTTTTGGAGACTGGAGAGTGAAGCGATACCTGTTGTGTCATCTGACCACGAAATGTCTGTGCATCACCATTGTATATATACAGTCCCATTAGTAAGTCTTCCAGTCTTTGTCCTTCATTACATGTCATGCTCTATGTTTTCCGTCCCTGATTTTTGCATGTACAGTGGAACCTTGGATTACGAGCATAATCCGTTCCAGGAGTATGCTCGTATCCAAAGTACTCGCATATCAAAACGAGTTTTCCCATTGAAGTCAATGGAAACAAAAATAATTTGTTCCGCATTGACTTCAATGGGATGCAATAACGCAAACGGCCAGAGGCGGGGACGCCGGAGAGCATCGGAAACGGCCGAACTGTACTCGGGCCTTTCCGTGCATTTCCGAATGCCGACGATCGGCGCTGTTCGGCTCCGGTGCCCCCCACCTCAGGCCAAAAGCGGTACTGCCCACCACTTTTGCCCTGAATCCTGCTTGTTTTGCAAGACAACACTCGCAAACAGAGTTAGGATTTTTAGAAATACAGTGCTCGTTTTGTGAAACGCTCGTTAACCGCGTTACTCGCAAACCGAGGTTCCACTGTATTCTATATTTGATTAATTTGTATCTATGTATTTTTATGATAGATTATACAGTTTTTTTTTTTTTAAAACCCCTGCAGAAGGAACTTTATAAGCAAAGGGGCTGGTGACAGGTACTCGGGTACTCAGATGGCCTGGTGACAGGTACTCGGTTACTCTGATGGGCTGGTGACAGGCAGAGCACACAGCCAAATCTCCTGTTTCTAATAATAACATTTTGTCTCATGATATAATGCATCTTACCTAAAAACCCACTCATCCAAGTAAACAGACACGACCATCCTTAAGTTCTCAGTTCCGTCAGCATCCCTGACTCACACTAGCCAGCATGGCCTTTTATTATCACAAAAGCTTTCACAAACAGGAAGTGCAGATTCCAGCCAATCACTTCTTACATGGGAAGTGACATCACAGGAAATGACAAACAGTAACCCTTCCAACAGGGCTCATTAATACAAACATGAGTAATAAAAGGAGGTTGTGTCTTCACAGACAGCCAATCAGACAATTTTATCCTTTCAAAAGAACCAATCACAGACATGTATACATTCAAATAGACTAGCAGTGATGTGTGCAAACGATCAGGTGCAGAGCCATGCTTTCTGTGAGACAAAGGTTACACTAGAAAGCTGGCTTTGCACAAAAACACATGCAAACCGACTAACTGCTTTCAATGCTATGAACCATACAAAACCATGGCTCAGTGGGCCATAATATACATATTGTTATGCTATAGTTCCCATGTACACAGACATTTTTGCTCTGAGTCATTAATGCAGTCGCTAAGAAGTGGCCAGTCTCTTGGTGAGGCATAAACGAACATCCCTAAACGAGCAACCATATCTGCAGTGTCCACAGGAAGGTTTTTGTGGCCAATGGTCTTACGCCAACGTCTGTGCGAATACGCTCACATGAGCACATTACAGCAAAACCGACACTGGGGGACATCTGACAACATACATTTATAAGAATTTCCACAACAGCTGGGGACAGGTACTCGGGTACACAGATGGGCTGGTGACAGGTACGCTGTTAGTCAGATGAGCTAGTGACAGGTACTCGGGTACTCAGATGGGCTGGTGACAGGTACTTCTGTAATCTGATGGGCTGGTGACAGCTACTTGGGTACTCTGTTGGGCTGGTGACATGTACTCAGGTACTCTGATGGGCAGCAGATAGGTACTCAGGTACTCTGATGGGCTGGTGACAGGTACTGGGGTACTCAGATGGGCTGGTGACAGGTACTGGGGTACTCAGATGGGCTGGTGACAGGTACTCGGGTATTCAGATGGGCTGGTGACAGGTACTCGGCTACTCTGATCGGTTGCTGACCGGTACTCGGCTACTCTAATGGGATGGTGACAGTTACTCGGCTACTCTGATGGGTTGATTGCAGTGGTGACAGGTCCTCATTAATAGGGGGGGCAATCAGTGCGATTGGGTGTACACTGCAAGAAATAATGAGCTGTTACCGCAATCTCCTCACACACGATTGGTGAGTGAGGAGGAGAACCCGGTAACAGCTCCTTACCACAGTGTGTTGACATTCTGTGACCAGCTGTGATTGGACACATTCATTGTCTCTTTACCGCGATTGGGGATGGGCTGTGTCAGGTTGACAAGCCTCATTCCTGATCGGCGCTCTGCGTGCCCCTAGGGGCGCGCATGAGCGCCATGCACAAGGACAGTGCATGTGGCCGGCTGTAATTGGACACGGCCGGTCACGTGGTAAAGAGACAATTTCTATTGGCTCTATACACAGATCTGGGATGGGCTGTGTCAGAGGGAAACGCCTCATCCCCGATCGCCGCTGTGGGCCCCTGGGGGCCTGCAGGAGTGGCGAATAGCAGAGGACATCATATGACGCCCGCACAGGATGGCAGAGTGCTCCTGCGAATGTCGTATGACTATAGGCCGGTAGGGAAGGGGTTAAAAACCCCTCATTGTACCCCAGCAGCCTGAACAACTTAAAGCATTTTGTTACCCTAAAAAAAGGGATCATGTTCTCTTAAAGCATTAATGACAGCACAGTGCTTGTACTGTGTAGTTTGCCCCCCCATATAACCTAAAATACCTGGTTGATCCTGGTTCTGCCCTCCCCCTGTAAACTGACCATGGTTTATCATGGCTGCTGAGTCTGATACCATGGTCAGTTTAAGTGCCTCTGTCAGGCTGCTACGTACCTGACCGGCGAGTCCGCTAGGGCAGAGGGAGGTCTCCTGTACGGGTCCGACTCATGGCCCCTGGAGGTGGGTACAGGAGGCACGAGAGTCAGGAAGGGTAAGAGAGCCTGGTGTAAGGATCCCGGGTGCTGGTGGTGGGAAGCTCACTGGTAGCAAGATGAGGTACTGGGATGCAGGCACACGTCACTCAGCAGGAGAGAGGGGTAGGTGTAGGAGTCCCGGGTGCGGGTAGTAAGAGGCTCACTTGTAATGAGATGTGGTACTGGAAAGCAGGCACAGGTCACTGAGCAGGAGAGAGGGGTAGGTCCAGATACAAGCAGGGTTCGGCAAAGTTCAGATGGCAAGGTACAGAGGAGCAGGCAGAAGAGTAGTCAGGCAGGCAGAGGTCCGGGGGCAGGCAGAGGTCCAGGGAGTCCAAAGGTAAGCCGGGGTCACAAGGTCAACAAGATATATGCACTGGAACAAGGTCTCTGGTGAGCTGAAGATCAGGCAGCACTAGCCAACTAGCCAAATAGGCGCCAACAGTGTGCACAGGCGCACGCAATCCACCGCGCGCGCGCCCCCGGACGCCAGCGCGTGCACGCAAGCCAGCGCCCACGGGAACGCGCACAGGGACGCGCACGCCAGCGCGCCAGCAGGTTGTCTGGCAGTGCGATTTCCATGACAGCCTCCATCATCCGCAGCTCTGCTCTCCCCCATCCTCTCCCCCCTCCCCGCCTGTCAGCTCCATCCACTCCTCAGCTCTCCCCTTCTGCTGCAATCATAACTATATTATGATCATGTCATCCCCTCTGTAAAATAACATTATGTATCCCAGTGTCTTTGCTATATAAAAAAGATGCTGACTTTTACCTTATTTTAGAGTGTCTCCCGGCGCTCACGTGACCACTCGGCTCTCTCTCCTCTCTTCTCCCCTCCTCTCTGGCTGACGTCAGCGGGAGTTCTCGGCTCCTCCTGCTATAGCTGTCAGCCGGGAAGAGGAGAGAGCTAAGAAGTCATGTGAGCATTAGGTGAGGTATCGGCATCTTTTTCATATAGTACAGTATCTGTGAGGGGTTGCAGTGTTGTGGCACCAGCACCAGTGCCTAAGGCATAATTTTTCTGTTGGGGCTCTGCTTGCAACAGGTCTCATTGCTGTGCTAAGAGTACAGTATCTGTGAGGGGTTGCAGTGTTGTGGCACCAGCACCAATGCCTAAGGCACAATTTTTCAGGCCTGTTTAACAGGGGCGTGTAATTACAAATCTTGATCTAATAGTTCGCAGCAGGGCCCATTCCTGGGATACATACTGTTATTTATGGGGTAGCCATGCCTTTTTCTCAAGGATTTTCAGCCATATGGCGGCCAGGACAAGACATGACATTAAAGCCGCAAGTGGTTTTAAAATGGCTTCTTTTTTTCCCTTTACAAATGTCATTTTGTGCAGGGACAGTTCTAAACACGGGAAACACATGCCACTTCACAGGCATACTTTAGACACCCCCCAGGTACCATATTTAAAGGAAAATTTCACTTTTTTTTTTTTCACTTTATGCATCATTAAAATGACTGCTCCCGAAAAAACGTTAGCTTTTAATACATTGATATATGTCCCCTGGGGCAGGACCCCAACAGAGGGGATGGCATGATCATAATATAATGTCTTAAAACCCACTTCAAGACCCATCTCCTTGCTCCAGTTTGCATCAAAACTTTTAGAACGCTTAGTCTACGTCTGAGCTCCAACCTCACTGACAGCAACCTTCTTGACCCCTTACAGTCCAGCTTTTGCTTACTACACTCCACTAAAACTGCCCTACTGAAATTCATTAATGATCTACTAACTGCTAAATCCAATGGCCATTACTCCTTAATCATACTAGACCTCTCGGCAGCATTTGATACTGTTGACCATCCCCTCCTCCTCAAAAAACTCCACTCTTTTGGCCTTCAAGACTCTGCCCTCTCCTGGTTCTCCTCCTACCTATCACAGCTCTCCTTCAGTGTTACCTATAACTCTGTTTCCTCCTCTCCACTTCCTCTTTCTGTAGGGGTACCCCAAGTTTCTGTCCTCTCACCCCTCCTCTTCTCCATTTAGACCTCCTCCCTTGTTCAATTAATAAACTCCCATGGCTTCCAGTACCATTTATATGCTGACGACACACAAATCTATCTCTCTACTCCTCACCTGACTCCTTCAGTCTCCCTTCGCATTACTAACTTATTAACTGACATATCAGCATGGATGTCGCACCACTTTCTCATACTCAATCTTTATATATCTGAGCTCATAATTTCTCTTCCATCCCATGCCCCCTGCTCTGACTTCTTCATTAAGATCAATAATACAACCATCAGTCCCTCCCCTCATGCCAGGGTTCTAGGGGTAATACTGGACTCTGACCTGTCCTTTCAGACCCAAATCCAATCGCTGTCCAAATCTTGCAGACTTCACCTATCTAACATCTCCAAAATACGGCCCTTTTTAACCGTTGAAACCACTTAGCAACTTATTCACTCCCGTTAGCTCTCGCCTTGACTATTGTAACTCCCTCCTCATTGGCCCACTTCTGCACAAGCTATCCCCTCTTTAGTCTATCATGAATACCACTGTCAGACTCATCCACCTTACCAACCGGTCAGTGTCCACAACCCCTCTCTGCCAATCCCTCCACTGGCTTCCCATTGCCCAACTAATAAAATCAAAACACTAAGGCTTCATTCACATGATGCGGATCCCTCACTGAGCATCGAGCAAGCTGATTCCTATGGAGAGTTCAGATGAAAACAGACAGCATGTCCATTTTGATGAGATCTCATCCGATCCGCCCAGACGGATGGCGAACGTATCGACATATGTCTGATTTTAGCAATAATAACAATTACATACAAAGCCAATTACAGCTCTGCCTTGAGCTACATCACCAATCTTGTCTCCAAAATATCACCCAAACTATCCTCTCCACTCCTTCCAAGACCTCCTGCTCTCTAGCTCCCTTGTCTCCTCCTCCAATGCTCATCTCCAGAGCCTCTCCTGTCCTCTGGAACTCAATACCCCAATCTGTCTGGTTATCCCATACACTGTCCACTTTTAGGCCATCCCTGAAAACTCATCTCTTCAGGAAGGCCTATCCTGCCTTCAGCTAACAACCAAATCTTGTACTTTCCTCATTAGTTCTTTCCTCCTCAGTTACTACCTTTTGTTACACCAGCCCCTCCCTATTAGATTGTAAGCTTGCAGGAGCAGGGCCCTCCTAACCCTCTTGTATTGAATTGTAATGTTGCTGTATTGTATTCTTTTATATTGGAAAGCACTGTGCAAACTGTTGGCGCTATAAATCCTGTATAATAATATAATTATAATATTTCACTTGCAGAGGCTTACTGTACCAATTGCTATTTCACTTTTTTTTTGGGGCCCAGCAGCTATATTTAATGAACTAAAGGGGTTTTTGTGTCAGAGTTGTGTACCAAGTTTCTAAAGACAAGTAGCATTGTGTTCAAAGTATACTATGAAATATTTTTAGATCTCAGCTTTAAATCTACAATATGTGTAGAATACAAGGCTGGGTGCACACTAGAACATGCAGGGTCATAGCAGGAGTCCGGTGCTTCTCCATTCACCGTTTCAGGTCCAATTTCAGCCTGAATTTTGGGCTGAATTAAGACCTGAAATGGACCAAAAGATGCACAGGGCTCCTGTGCAATTCGCACTGGAGCCGCTTGCGAAGATGTATGAACCGACTCCATAGAAAGCCAGTCGCAATCTCCTGCTATGTGAATTGAATACGGGGAAACCGGTATCCAATTCACATGAGTGTAAACCCAGCCTAAAGGATAGTTTACTGTAATTTTACTGTGCACATATTTTGATCTATATACCCTGTTTCCCCGAAAATAAGACCTAGCGTGATTGTCCGTGGTGGCTGCAATATAAGCCCTACCCCCCAAATAAGCCCTAGTTAAAGTCCTTGTAGGTCTTATTTTCAGGGTAGGGGAAACATATTTTCGGGGAAACAGGGTAGGGCTTATTTGGGGGGTAGGGCTTATATTGCAGCCATTACTGACAATCACGCTAGGTCTTATTTTCGGGGAAACAGGGTAGCAGTGTGTACTTTTAAGTTTTGTGTATGTATAAATGTAGCGCTAGAGTGAAAGTAGTTCTTTTAAAGAACTGTTACTATTAATATATGTTTTAGGTGTGATACCTTGTACATAAGACACAAAAAAGGGGGGAAGAGGGCAAATTCCCGGATATGGCTTATCTGTCTTAGTACCATATAAATAGAAATAAAAAACCCTTATTGGAAAATAATAATAAACTGTAAAATTACTTATGCAATAAAACCCAATAAAAGGTTAAAATACACATGTGGTTAAAATGGTGAATTAATACCAGGTGGTTCTGTGATAAGAACAATGTGTGACGAATATATAAATAAAATGACTGGTGATAAAAATAAATGTAAAAACCCAAAGTTGAATTTTAAGTGCTGAGTGAGAGAAACTATATAAATGAATATATAGTGATAAAGTCCATCTCAAAAATAATTGGTGAATAAATGAGTGACATTAGTTCAAGTCCATAAAAAGATGGCTAGTGGTCAAACAGATGATACTGTTCAAGCGGGTGTTCAACGTGCTGGGTGAAGTGATAGTTGTCTAAAGGCAACTAAGCCTATAGGAGTAAGGCTTACCAGATATTTTGGACCTGAAGGGGCATATGCCACACAAGTCGCAAAGGCTTATTGGTATAGGGCTGGCAGATCCTTGTTCCACACAATGGCTTCAAGGTATATCTCGATACAGCATGGACAGGTGAACCACAGGAAGGTGGACAGCCGATGGGGAATGGGCATCAATATTCCATATTTCAATCGTTTTTTTGAATCATGATAAAAAGAAAGTCTGTAGATTGTCCCTATGCTTGCAGGGCAAATTGTTGTTCTTCTTGAGTCTGTAAGGAAACCGCTATCAACACTTCTACTGACAGAACCCCCGGGGCTCTCCTCACCCGCTCACCCGCTGAAGACTGCTCATGGAGGAGGTACAGGACACGCCACGTTCTATGACAGGACAAGTGGCAAAGTCTACAGTGCGAGGAGGCGACACTTCCCCAGACCATCCACCCTCATACATCAGTACGACTGGTGTACAGCAGTTATACATATGTTGGTGGCAGCCCAGAGGAGCCCAGAGGCAGAACCAAACAGCAGCTGAGCACACTGAGCAGGCTACACTAGCCGATCACAGCTCTCTGTTAAGCAGCAGCAATTACATTTACCTAGATATCCCTCTGTTAAGCGAGTCAACTTCTTTTCACACAGAATCCCTGAAAGCCCTTATCTCAGTAATATCCAAAGAAGGCAAAGATCCTATGCAATGTGGGAGCTATAGGACAATATCTTTATTAAATGTAGACCTGAGACTTTTTACCAAGATCCTAGCAATGCAGTTGGAACAACTGCCATCTTTGATTTATCTTGATCATGAGAGGCTTGAGACAACACTATTAAGGCTCTGAACTTAATCTATCTGGTTAACTCAACTAAGACTCAATGTGTGTTTCTCTGAACAGACGCAGAGAAGGCCTTTGACCGAGTTGGTTGGCAGTTTATGTTCTCTGTTCTATGGCATATAGGACTGGTAGATTAAATGTCTGGATGGACTTCAAGCATTTATACTGTACCAGCTGCACAAGTTAAGGTAAATGGGGTTTTATCTCTCCCCTTCAAGGTTACCATCAGGACTAGGCAGGGATGTCCACTGTCTTCCCTCCTATTTGCTCTTTCTCTTGAGCCTCTCTTGTGTAAAATTTGGTTAAATCCTGATATTCAGGGAATAATGGTGGAAAGTATTCTATATAAGGTGTCGGCTTATGCCGATGATATGCTTTTTTCACTGACTAACCGAACGATATCCCTTCCAAATCTTCTTAAAGGAAATAAAGATTTATAGCTCACTATCTTATTTTAAGATTAACTTGTCTAAATCAGAAGCCATGGGAGTAGCGGTCCCCAATGCCCTGTTAAAGCCACTGAAATGAAATTACAAATTTAAATTAAAGGATCAGGCCCTGAAATATCTGGGCAACATCTATTCCAGTCGACCTCTCACGTACATATGAGCTTAACTTTTTACCACTTCTACATAAAGTGCAAACTCTCTTGGAGGGATGGCATAAGGGTTTCCACTTAATATTCTATCAAAGTTCCTATACTTATTCCAGGCTATACCCATTGCCATCCCTAAGCTATTCTTTAAACAAACTCACGCACTCTTTACGAGATTTATTTGGGCATGTGAACATTCAAGAATCAGAAGGACTCTTCTGACTCTCCCTAAGCAATATGGTGAGTTAACTGTTCCTGACCTCTACAAATATCACCAAGCAGACCTTTTAAGTCATATAAAAATATATAAATCTTGCGAGCTACTCTAGAGCAACCTGAGACTGCAATCAGCGTCAGGTATAAAGTAACCTGAGGTTACAACCTAGCGTCAGGTGCGGTATAACAATTCCTGTGACACAAAGTGCAAATTCACAGCTGCTAAGCATTGATCACAATACCATAATCTGTGAAAACATATATACAAACAACAACAAAAAATGCAGCACTGTGTGATACTGAACCTGACAAATAGTGCCATAAACAATGAAAAAATTGCTAAAAAATGTAACTATGAATATAATTTTTTTTTTTTTTTTGTGTAACAAACAAGCTCACAGTGAAGAAAATGGAGTATTATTCCTTAAAATCAAGTGTCCAAAAAAATAAATAAAAGTGAGAGATTTTTTCTCCCAATTTACACCAATCCACAGAGACAAAAGTGCAAATTGGGGTATTATACATATTAATGTCCAAAAGGTGACTCTAGCGATGATAGTGTGAATGTGCTCACCTCCAACATGTGACCGCACACTTAAGTTTGGTCCACATAAGCAGTTGAACCACTCCTGGGCTCTAAGTGAAACTGGCACAGCAGGATCCCACAGGAAAATCCAGAGAAGTTGTCCTCAATTTAAAACAAGAAAGAGGCTGGATAGTGCATTATCGCTAGTTTAAAATTTTATATAGAAAACATAACATCAAGGTACTCACATATTTTAGGTGCTTCCAGCGCACCAAACTATAAAAGCATTAAGCATAGGACTCCTCTCAAAATGACTTCCAAACTTGTATGTGTCAGCAGCTTGTACAAACAAGCATGTATCCAAGCTCCTCCACTGTCCTGGCCCCTCCCCTACATGTGACGACACAGGGCTAATCACGTGTCTTCCTCAGGGGGATCTGATTGGATGGTGGAGATTACTAGAATATATACTATGCCGGCGGCCATTGAAGTGTAACCACGATATGCGCCATTTTGTTGTAGGTGTATTAACATGATAAACACAACCGCGACCATATTAATGAAGCCACAAGACGCTACCATAGGCAAAATTTTATTGTGGTTCTACACGAAAGATAAATCACATCCGCGGCCATATAAATAAAAAAAAAACACCAGTAACAAAGCTAATTACAAATAATATGGAAAACTTCACTAAATACAGGACAGGGAGGACACACAATTGCCCTGCCTGATCGCGTTAAAAAGGGACAAAGATGTGGGGTCAGAACTTCTTGGAATTTTCTTTAGTATAAGCCTGAGAACCCATCTGGGCCCGGTGCCTTGGAAGGGTTTAGGCTCTTGATCGCCAGTATTATCTCTGTTTCAGTGAATGTGGTTCAATACAGCCCTAGAGCCTTCCGTTAAGCAGTGGATCCAGGGATTCGATATTTTTTCAAACTGTTGCATTTTATCATTTAGAGTTGCTGTCATTCGTTCGTTGAGCATGATCCAGGAGAGTTTGTGTTTGAGCTGGTCAAATGGCACCACCGCCAATTTCCATGATTTTGCTATTATAATTTTGGCTGCTATAAATATAAACGTTATTTGGGATTTTGATGCTGCTTCCACTTCGACACCCAGCAATGCCTGTCCCGGGGATTTAATCAGGTTTACCTGGGTAAGTGTGTACACAAAGTTGTACACCCTGATCCAGTAACGCCTCACCTTAGGGCCACCATATATGGTACATCGTTCCCAGTTGTCCTCAGTCACGAAAACACAGCGGAGATGCTTCAAGTATGAAGGTCGCCAGTCTTGCCGGGACCATATACCATCTCATTAAGCCCTTGAAATTTTCCTCTATTAAGGAAGTATTTATGATGGATTTTGTGTCCCCCTGGGCTATTTTGTGCCACTCGTCCAGCTCAATGCTCTCCAGGAGATCAGCCTCCCATTTCTTCATATATTTTAACTTTTCAGTGCAATTTGTTAGGGTTGTATATATTTCTGAGATATGCCCTCCGATCTTATCATACTGTACACACAAATGTTCCATTGGGGTCATTGTAGTCTGAATTTCTTGATAAGTAGTTCGAAAATGCGCTATCTGTGCGTATCTGAAAAACTCTGAGATCGGTAGCTGATGTTTATCCTCTAGTGCTTTTCTTGTTAAGATACCCATATGATCACATATATCTGCTATTCTCAGTAGCCCCTTGTTCCTCCACCATTCAAACATTGTAGGGGTGAGGCCCGGGGTGAAGTTTGTGTTTCCCAATAGTGGAGCTAATGGGGTGTGTAAGGATTGGAATTTGTGAGATTTGAGTAGTCCGTCCCAAATACTCAAAGAGATAGAAAGTGTTGGACATATAATTGGGGGTCTTTGCTTGGGGGATAACCAAAGGATGGAGGAAATTGGGTGTGATCTACAGGCTTTGGCTTCTATCTGCATCCAAATTGTATGAGGTCGCGAGCTGTGGAATCTAGTAATGTGAGCCAGCTGTGCAGCATAGTAGTATTTTAACTGATTTGGGAAGTCTAGTCCACCTTTTCTCTTGGGAGTGTATAACGTACGTATGTTCACCCTAGGCCTCTTATTCCCCCAGATGAATGACAAGAGTTTAGTTTGGAATGGTTTCAGATTAAGTTTGGCTAGTGCCACTGGTAGTGTTCTGAAAAAATATAATATCCTTGGTAGCACATTCATTTTAACCGAGTGTAGTCTGCCGAACCACGACGGCGGGTGGAGCGACCATCTTGTCAGGTCTGCTCCTATATTTGAAACAGTGCAGGATTATTTTGGGAGTACAGTGTATTCCATGATGGGGTGAGATTTATTCCCAAATATGGAAGGGTACTTGTTTTCCATGTGAATTTATAAGATCTTTTTAGAGTGGAGATCATGGATTCCTCCAAGGAAATGTTCATGGCCTGTGATTTGTCATGATTGATTCTTAGGCCTGAAATTATGGAGAATGGTTTAAGTATAGCGTATAGATTGGGGAGGGTAGTGATAGGGGATGGAATTGCTATCAACATGTCATCTGCAAAAAGGATGCATTTATGTTCTATGCCCCCACATTCTATACCTTTGACATCTGATGAGGCTTGTATCTTTATTGCTAGCGGTTCTAATGCTAACACAAAAAGTAAAGGGGATAGTGGACAACCTTGGCGTGTTCCTCTTTTGATGCTAATTGGGTCTGAGAAATAGCCTTTTACCATTAACGCTGCCGTCGGGGAGCTGTAAAGTGTTTGGAGTGTGGATAAGAAGTGAGCTCCGAACCCTAGTCGAGCCAGGACAAATAGGAGGTAGTCCCAAGACAGGGAATCAAATGCCTTATGTATATTTAGAGATAGCAGCATTCCCCACCTGGGGCCCTCCCGTCCCAGTCCGAGTGGATTGCTGATATAATATCTATGACCCTTCTCGTTTGGTCCGTCGTTTGACGTCCCAGTACGAAGCCCGCCTGGTCCGGGTTAATGTATTTTGATAGGAATTAGTTAATTCTGCCCGCCAGGATCTTTGTCATAAGTCTGTGTTGATCAATGAAATTGGGCGATAATTTTCGCAACTTCCATGATCTTTTCCTAGTTTCGGGAGGATATGTATAAATGCTTTATTTTCCTGGTCAGGTAGGGCATTGCCCTGCCTGATCACATTAAAAAAAGGTACAAAGATATGGGGTCAGAACTTCTTGGAATTTTCTATAGTATAAGAATGAGAACCCATCTGGGCCCGGTGCCTTGGAAGGGTTTAGGCTCTTGATCGCCTGTATTATCTCTGTTTCAGCGAATGCCTGATCCATAGATTGTAGATGTTCCTTCTGTATTTTAGGAAGAGGGTTGTGTTTAAAGAATTCCTCCATTCTATTTGATCCTACTTTCTCTGAGGCCCTGTATAATTTAGTATAAAATTCTGTAAATTCAGTGATTATTCTTTCTGGGTTCTGACTTAGTTGACCATTAGTTAACCGCAGCTTGGGTAATGCTGATGTGTAGGGTCGGGGTACTATATTACACGGTGGGTTTATCTCCCATCGTAATATCTGTGCCGAGACCAGCGTATTCTTTTTTCTGCCTGTGTGGTAGAGGTGCATGAATAATCGCGAAAACTATCGCGATCTCGATTCATCCCCCCCACGCGATCTGAAATCTGGACGACCCGCAATTTTTTTGTTTAGCGCCGCCGGTTCCACGTAACCAGCGTGGAATGCAAATGGCCGCTATTGGACTTGGCGTCAGCAACCTGAACTGACGTCAGTCATCAGCGCTGTGTCACGGAGCTGTGAAATGTTCGGCCGCTCTGTGACAAAAGTCCCGCCCTCCTCCTAGACCAGCTCGTGTGATAGATGCAGTGTTCTGTCTATCACACTAGCCTGTCTAGGAGGAGGGCGGGACCCGCCCTCCTCCTAGACCAGCTCGTGTGATAGATGCAGTGTTCTGTCTATCACACTAGCCTGTCTAGGAGGAGGGCGGGACTTTTGTCACAGAGCGGCCGAACATGATTTCACAATCAGCTCCGTGACACAGCGGGAGGCTACAGCGATGGTAAGGCTGCAATGACATGGGCACGGTGAGGCTGCAATGACATGGGCACGGTGAGGCTGCAATGAGATGGGCACTGTGAGGCTGCAATGAGATGGGCACGGTGAGGCTGCAATGAGATGGGCACGGTGAGGCTGCCATGATGGGCACAGTAAGGCGGCAATGATGGGCACAGGCTGCAATGAGGGTACAATGAGGCTGCAATGAGGGCACAGTAAGGTAGCAATTATGGGCACAGTAAGGCGGCAATGATGGGCATGTGAAGCTGCAATGATGGGCACAGTAAGGCTGCAACGATGGTGAGGCTGCCATGAGGGCACGGTAAGGCGGCAATGATGGGCATGGTGAGGCTGCAATGATGGGCACGGTGAGGTGGCAATATAATATATTATGAATATTACCACAGGCACAGTCTGAGTCAGCTACCCATATTATGATTATTACCACAGTCAGCTACCCCAGACCTTGCTTGCAGTCAGCTACCCAGAGTCTATTTTTTGAGAATCGTGAGAGAATCGTGATCTTCATTCTAAGCAAAAGAATTGTGATTCTCATTTTTGCCAGAATTGTGCAGCTCTACTGTGTGGTAAGACTTGCATTCAGTGCTAATCTGGCCTTGTTTATTTTGTGTCTGATGTCTACTTGTGGAGTTGCTTTTTGTTCTTTAAGGAGGTCATGCAATGTTTGTTCCTGTTGTGCCACTGTGCTATCTCTGGACCGCTTGAGTCATGCCACTAGTTGGAGTAGTTTGCCTCTAATGGTGGCCTTGTGTGCTGCCCAGTTTGCACCGGGGAAGTGGTTGCTGGCAAGTTCTCCTTCTCTATTTCTGCTACTGATATCGAGTCATTTAATATTGTAGCATTAAGTCTCCACTGGGACAGGTAGGGTTTTTTACACAAATTCGAGAGAGAAAGTCTGACTGGCGAATGGTCTGACCCTGGTGTGTTAAGCATTCCAGCGGAATTTACATATGGCAATAGTGGGGTCCCTATAATAATATGATCAATTCTGGAGTATGTGCGATGGATGTGGGAATAGAAGGTGTAATCCCTCGCTGAGAGATTGTCCTCTCTCCATGCATCTATAAGGTCATTGTTGTGCAGCAGCTTTGCTAAGCTACCACTGCTTCTAGGTACACTTTTGTATGTTGGCTTACTGTGTGATGATTTGTCTAGCATTTGATCTAACGGTCGGTTACTGTCTTCTCCTAGGATCACCTTGTCGTTAATGTGGCCTACTGCCATTATGTATGTATCGCTTGCGTCTATCTAGCAAGGTTACTCTGTGGTATAACAAGGAAGCTGAGACTTCTGCAGTGTATAGATGTGCGTTTTACTAACAAAAACTGCTGTACAAAACTATTACAATCTTAGGAATACAATACAAGACTGACAGATATCTATAACAAGCAAAATGCCTAGAAAATAGAACAGCCTAAAGTCTAACAGTACAAATACATTTAAAAGGGTTACTTAACTTCTGTTACTGAATGTTCATGATCTCCAATTGGCAATATTTCTTCTTAGAGACCAGGTTCTGTTCTTGTATCATGAGCGGCTTCTTCTGATCTTCAAAGCATGATGATGTGTGTCCTGATGTTACAGCATGATGTTCCATCATCTCTCTGTGTCTCTACCCATCCATTTTATACCCCTGTTTGTTGACCAAAGCTAACAACCCACTAACAATCATTCTTTTCAGGTTGAGAGACTCTACAAACCTGTTTGTAGCTGACGAGACAATGGGCTAACTAACCATTGTCTCCTCAAACGAAATCCTGTCATCAATATAACAGTCATTCTTTTCAGTCTGACAGACACTCTCAACCTGTTTGCTGTAGCTAACGAGACAATAGCCGCTTAATGCTATCTAACACCATTGTATGAAAACAGCATTTGTTTGAGAATTCTACTCAAACCAGAGAATCTGATCAACTAAACTTGTAATTTCTCCCATGTAATGTTAGGTCTGATGTATAAAAAATCATATTTTAACAAACGCAACACATTCCGCCCTAGATTTTTTTTTTTTCTTTCAGACTCCATATCATTACTAATAAAACTCATTCTAAACATTAATTTTCCTTGAATGCAACCCCTCCAATTTCTGTCATTGAGAAGATGTTTCAGTCTTTTAACTTTAAAAAAAAGTTCATTAGAAAGTCCATCCTAGGGACTGTACTATGTCTGCAGTCCATAAAGTTCTGTAGAAACAAGTTCAGGTATGTAATACATCAAAGGCCTTGCTCTCCACAGCTCTTGCGATCTTTCTTCATTCTTTCCATCTTGTAATCACTTTTCTCTGGTCTTCCTATGGATCAAATCGGAGACAGCCTGTGGAGTGGAAAACAAAGCGGATTATCTGTTCCCTCTAATAATACATAAACAGTAGATCCAGGCCCTTCAGCTACGATCTCTCCTCTAAATGGCTTCTTGCCTGGATATCTGACTAACACTTTGCCCCCTGCCTGTACCCACTTCTGACCCTCCCAAAGAACATCAATAGGGAGGAGAGGAAATATACTGATATTTCCCAGAAGATCACTGCTGTTTATTTTGGAAGGTTTTATGTTATGTAGCCTCACTTTCCACTCTTGCTGAGAAGTATCCACTAACCAGTCAGAGTCCCAGCCACTGTCTTGAAGCTCATCTGCCAATGCAAATATAACTTCAAACCTTCCTGCCAGATTCCCTCTCATTCCTATATAGGCTTCAGCTTCAGATACGTCACTCTTGGTTTCTATGTCATGGGAAGCAGTAACATGGTATCTGTTAAGCCCTGTTTTTTCGGGAACCTTACATAAATACTGAACTCTGCACTCCAGCTGTGGAATCTGTGCCCCAGCCCCTACCATCCTCTCATATGGTGTGCTTTTGGCTATTGGCCTAGAATTTAACAACATGACTGCGTGTGTGAGGACCCGATCCCACCCCCTTAGTGTATGTGTGGGTGTAAGTTTGCGTATCTGGTCCTTCAATAGCCCGTTGTATCTTTCAATCAAACCAGCTGCCTGTGGATGGTATGGGATGTGGCACAACCAGTACACTCCAGAATCTTTGGCCCACTGCTGTACTGTTGATCCGGTGAAGTGTGAGCCGTTATCACTTTGGACTTGCTTGGGACAACCATAAGCAACGACAAGTTTCTGTAGCAGTTGAAGCGTTGCAGCTTGATCTGCACGTTTGCAAGGATGAACAATCATAAGTCCTGAATAGGTGTCCACTGCAGTGCAACAATATCTCAGTCCATTGTTTCCCCGGGGCAGGGGACCGATGAAGTCAATCTGCCATATCTCTGCAGGCCTCTCACCCCTCTTAATTGACCCGGTGGAGTACTTTTGTAATGGCCATTGTCGCACTTCTCCACACACTGTACAGTTCCCTATTACAGTCTTTATCATGTCCATGGATATAGGCAAGCCTCTCTGCTGTGCCCATTCATATGTTGCTTTCTGACCCAAATGTCCAGATTGCTTGTGGGCCCAGTTGGCCAAGTTCATCAAGACAGGATCAATTGGCACAACTGCCTTCACTTTGGCGATTTCATCTGCAACTCTGTTATAGTTCTCAAAGTCTGGGACTAGGGGCACATGTGCATCAACATGCCCCACTTTTATGGTGCGCGAGTGAGCTTCCTTCCAGATGTAGTCCCAGACTTCCTTGCCTCCCCACACCACCTTTCCATGAATCATCCATTCATTGGACTTCCACGTGGGCATCCAAGTTGTCAGTCCTTTAAAAACCGCCCAGCTGTCAGTGTAGATAGTGAGATGGGAAGAAGGATCCTCCTGAAGCGTCATCACTACAGCTTTCAACTCTGCATACTGGCTGGACCCTCCAATTCCGGTCTCCTGCAGGACTGTGTCTGTACTTGGGTTGTAGGCTGCTGCTGTCCATTTACGCCCAGACGAGGCGACTATGGCTGAACCATCAGTGAACCATGCTGACTGCTTCATGTCTTCTGACAGAGACTCAAAGGGTGGAGCCTCTTGAATGGGGGATGACTGCAGCACAGGAATTTCTTCTTCTGGCTGGGTGCTGGTAAAAGTAACAAGCCCTGCCAACTGTTTTGAAATGTCTCTAACATCCCCAGCTGCAATACCCCCTCTTTCTTGAAGGTACCACTTCCATTTCATCAGTGTCTGGTTCTGAGCTACAGCTGCTCTAGTGATCAGTCCATTATCTCTCACCCATCCTGCTATTGGCAATGCAGTATGGATGGTGACTGTGTCCTTTCCTGTAATGGGCTCTACATGTTGAAGTGCTGTGTAGGCCCCAAACAGGTACTTCTCTAGTGGCGTGTATCTCTTCTGTGTCCCTGTCAGTTGTTTGGACCAAAATCCAATGGGTATTGCTCTTAGTCCTTTCTTTTCATTTGGCTGCCACAGACTCCAAGATATGGTACCATTCTGCTCCACTACATCCAGCTGAAATGGTACTCCTTGTCTCACGGGTCCTAATCCCTGATGCTGCAAAATAGCTTCTTTAGCAGCCAGGAATGCAGTCCGCTGCTCTGAACCCCATGAGAACTCAGTCTTTTTCCGGGTGACATTATATATAGGCCTCAGAATCAGTCCAAGATGTGGGATGAACGATCTCCAGAACCCCACAACTCCAATGAACTTCTGTGCCTCCTTTTTGGTAGTAGGGGGCGACAGCGCCTGGATAGTTTGCACAACTGTCTCTGGAATTTTCCTCTGTTGCCCAGTCCACATCATTCCTAGGAATTTCACCTCTGTGGTAGGTCCTTGGACTTTGTCTCTGTTGATAGCCCACCCTCTGTTCTCCATGTGATGTATCAGCAGGTGCAGTGCTTCAGTTACATCTTCTTTTGTTCCAGAGATCATGATGTCATCAATGTAGTGAAACACAGCGACTTTCAAATTCAGGGTGCTTAAATCTCGGGCAATCAGTCCATGACAAATCGTTGGAGAATGAAGATAGCCTTGCGGAAGGACAGTGAAAGTGTACTGGCGGCCGTCCCACACCATAGCAAACTGGTCTTGACACTCTGGGTCTATTAAAATCGAAAAGAAAGCATTAGCCAGGTCTATCACAGCATGATATTCTCCTGCATCTTTAGCAATTTTTTCAACAATTGAGATCATATCTGGTACAGCTGACTTCAATGGAGGTGCCACTTTGTTTAGACCTCTGTAATCCACAGTCATTCTATATGTCCCATCAGGCTTTTTTACTGGGAACACCGGAGACGAGAAAGGACTTACAGCAGGTCTAAGGATCCCTACTCTCAACAGTTCTTGAATAGTCTCCCCAATTTCTTTGTGGCCTCCAGGAAGTCTGTACTGCTTGAGACAGACTGGCTTCTCTGGTGGAGGAATGTAGACAGGGGTCCATTTCGCATGACCTCTGACCACAGCCTTCACCGCCCTTACCAGATACGCTTTATCAGGATACCCAAATGTGAATGTACCTCTTTCAGTCTGAATTGACTGACCTTGAAGTACATCCATCCCCAGAATATTTTCGGGTAACTCTGATACCAAAACATTCGTCATAAATCCTGATCCTTTGCCAATAGCCAATTTCACTCGTATCCTAACTGCTGGTGTAGTTTGCCCTCCCAAACCTTCTACATAAATCAATTCTCCTTTGTGATGGGAAGGATTTCCTTGCAAAAGTGTAACTTCGGCTCCGCTATCAACTAAAGCCATTACATGTGTGGGAGAAGATGACTTTCCCCACCATACAGTGACAGGTGCATATGGGCGTCGGTCTCCTGCTGTCACTGCCCTCACGGCTATTACAGGAGACTCACCTTCCCTTCATAAAGGATAAGGAACCTCCCAATCCCCTTTTCTGATTCTCTCTAACTCCTCCCCAGGATAAAGGGATTTGGGTTTGTGTTCACGTTCAGTTTTGGGAATTGGTTTGGGGCTAACAGGAGGGGTCTGTTCTGTTTCCTCTAAGTCTAGGCTGATGTTATCTTCACTAGGAGTAGTGTTTCTAACCCTGACAGTTTTACCTACTAAATCTTTCCACCTCTTCAGCATTTCTGCAGTAGAAATGCCATCTATCTCATCTTTAGGTACTCCTGCCTTTAATAGGTCCACCCACATTTCTTTCCTAGAAATAACTAGCCTGGTTTTCTCTTCACCTCCTGTCTTCTCTACCCCATTCCCTTTCTTCTCTGTTCTTTTCTGCTTGTATTCTTCCTGTCTGGCCTTGACCTTATCTACTGCCCTGACAGGTTTTGTTTTAGTCTCCTCTAGCTCCCCCAACTGGCTTAAAAGGGTTGTAGCTTCATGAATCTTGCTGTTTAATCCCAGGCCTCCCAACAAGGACAATAAGGGAGCCCTGAGATTAAATGGCGCAGACTTCATCAGCTTAGAGCGCAGAGCAGACGTAAAGGGTTCCATATCTGGACCCATCCATTCTGGAAACGTATTTAATCCGGTTATACAACCCATCTCACGTAACCTGGAAATACCCTCTGCTATTGATCTCCAGGAGTAGGTATTTTCCAGGTCAGTAGGACTAGAGTATACTCGGACTATTCCATCTCTCACGAGGTCTAACAGTGAAAAATTCACGCTAAACTCTCGGGCTTTTCGCATTGCCTGACGCAATTGTGGATCATGGGTTAACACTCCCATAGTCACTGCTTCCTTACCTGACAAAACAACACTGTCTGCTCCTTCATCCCATAAGCGTAGGAGCCAACTCACTAGAGGCTCCCCAGACCTTTGTTTGTATTGTTTTGCCAGCTCATGGAGTTCAGTTTGTGTAAACTCCCGTACTTCTTCAAATTCAACATCTCTGGGATTGCGATAATGCACCTCCCCATCTGCCATATCCTCTCTATCATGTTGCCGTTTCCTATGCTTAGTAATGAGAGGTCTGGCATACTTTTTCTTTCGCACTAGCAGATCATCATGCGAAACATCAAACTCTATCTCCTCATCCTCACTATCATTTGAGGAGAGCACATCCTCACAGTCCCAATTTTGGGATGTGACAATGGCACGTACCCTGGCTTTACTAACAGGTTTACGGCCCTTCCTCTTCCTTAAGGCATTAATTGATTTGGTCATGAGGGCTGCACACCGCTCTTGCAAATCATCAGCCCGACTAGCAGTTGAACGTACACACTCTGAAGCAACTGCTAGCTGGTCTTTTAATACCTTAACTTCTGCCTCTGCCTTCTCCCTTCTATGTGATTCGATGTAAAATGCATGAAGAAAATGCCATCCTACTGTGGACACTGTCTTCTTCTCTTTTTTACTTAAATCCAACCCCTTAAGGCTAAAATCTACAAAATGATCTGAGACTTTATCACCCCAAGTCAGCTTCAAGGGAGAAGCATACTTCACAAATTCTTTAGCAAGAGGCTCCCACTCATTGTCTCTGGCCCAGATAGGTAAGCTGCACACTTCCTTCTGGTCACCAGAACCCTCTACAGCCTTGCTTTTCCTAAACAGCTTACGCAGCATTTTACCTAGCACAAGCTACACACTACAGAAAAAACAGCTCTGCTTCAATTGAACTATAGCACAGTCACGGCGAGCCCCCAAATGTATCGCTTGCGTCTATCTAGCAAGGTTACTCTGTGGTATAACAAGGAAGCTGAGACTTCTGCAGTGTATAGATGTGCGTTTTACTAACAAAAACTGCTGTACAAAACTATTACAATCTTAGGAATACAATACAAGACTGACAGATATCTATAACAAGCAAAATGCCTAGAAAATAGAACAGCCTAAAGTCTAACAGTACAAATACATTTAAAAGGGTTACTTAACTTCTGTTACTGAATGTTCATGATCTCCAATTGGCAATATTTCTTCTTAGAGACCAGGTTCTGTTCTTGTATCATGAGCGGCTTCTTCTGATCTTCAAAGCATGATGATGTGTGTCCTGATGTTACAGCATGATGTTCCATCATCTCTCTGTGTCTCTACCCATCCATTTTATACCCCTGTTTGTTGACAAAAGCTAACAACCCACTAACAATCATTCTTTTCAGGTTGAGAGACTCTACAAACCTGTTTGTAGCTGACGAGACAATGGGCTAACTAACCATTGTCTCCTCAAACGAAATCCTGTCATCAATATAACAGTCATTCTTTTCAGTCTGACAGACACTCTCAACCTGTTTGCTGTAGCTAACGAGACAATAGCCGCTTAATGCTATCTAACACCATTGTATGAAAACAGCATTTGTTTGAGAATTCTACTCAAACCAGAGAATCTGATCAACTAAACTTGTAATTTCTCCCATGTAATGTTAGGTCTGATGTATAAAAAATCATATTTTAACAAACGCAACACAATGTATCTACCCTGTTTATCTTTTATTATAGTGATAGGGACGAATGGTACTTTGCGAGAAAAACATATAGCTACGCCAAGTTTTTTCTCTGGGCCTGAGGACGTGTAAAATTGTGGAAATTTAGCGCTGAGGTATCTTGGGGTTGAGGTTTTGGAAAAATTAGTCTCCTGTAGCATCAAGATATCTGCCTTTTGTTTATGATAAAATGTGAAGACCTTCGTTCTCTTAGTGGGGGAGTTAAAGCCCTGCACATTGTGTGTGATGATGGTGTATTTGGTTTGGTGATCAATCGCCATTGTGGTTTTGCAGAGCACACTTACCCAGTCCCAGACATGCAGTCATCTGTTTCCCGGTTCCCAAGGATGAGGAGGCTTCGGTGTTCCACAGGGGCACCACCGGCCCGGAGGGGGGGGGGGGTCAACAACCCATAGAAAAAGGAGACAAGAGAGAAGAGATTAAGAAAGGTTAGAGATTTCTGGAGAAAGCTCCAAGACAGAACTATTGGCATGAAATACATAGTTTTAGCAAACTGCCCTGTCTCCTTAGGGACAGGGACCACTCCAGCTAGAATTCCTGGGGTCTAAATGTGAAGTTGCTCTCACCCTAAAATGAGAACAAGATCACTAGAGTGGCATGCGTGTCCACCCCGACTTTAAACTTTAATCCTTAACAAAAAGAAAATGCAGGATATGAACTTCTAAAATAAAAGAAAACATTTTTTTGTGACAACCGAATGGTCCACCAAGAATTCACCATGTGTACTTGTGGCATTCCAGCCTCCACTTTTCCTATATAGTACATGTGATGGCCCTGGGTCAGCCGACCTCGCTTCCGTATGGTGCTTCTGTTCACTCATTCTATTTAAACTTCCCGAAAGGTAACCTGTGAACAAGAAAGATTAGGTTGCGACCTAACTTCAACAACAGATAATAACTGTCAAGGCTTTAGTGCCTAATTTTCCACAAACGGGCTTAACTTGTCTTAGTCAGACCTTGCTCCCATTGTGGGTAAGGGGGGGAAGGTTCCCCGTGGGTAGAAACGAGTCACCTGATTGGGGGATCAGGCCATTCTGTTCAAGTTGGCATCGGGGTTTTTCCATTGTTCCTGGGCCGTTGAGAGGACCAAATGGGGGACAAAGCCCTGTTTTGATGATTGGGGGATGGTATGGGCGAGTGTTCTCTAGAGATGATTCCCAGATCCAGCAGGAGCCCCACTCCATCGTGATAATTCAAAAAATAATTATTCTTGCCTCTGTATGTAAAGGAGAGACAGAAAGGGAAGGACCACCTGTACTTTATTTGGCAGTTCTGTAGTTGCTGCAGGAGTGCCTGTGGGGTACAGCGTTTTTGCACAGTGGAAGGGGCGAGATCCGCAAATAGCTTGTAGCTTGCAAACGCCATTAGTTTCTCCTTGATCTTGTAATAGTGCGGTTTCACTATTCACTGGCCGCCTCATGTGTCTTGCTTGCCCGGCGCCGTCTTGGGAGAGGGAGACTGTGCTGAGGGAGGCTGCCGCGGCTGATTTTTCCCTTCCTGTTACCCTGCATTGACGCTTCTGGCGTCTCATTGCAGTCCCCGCAGGTTCCGGTTCTCTGGTGGATCAGTGTCAGGTCTGTGTAGTCAATCCTGCGCTGTTGATAGCTGTACAGCTGTACAGCATTACCGTCCCGGGTGCCGCACGCATGCGCACTGGGGATTTATCTTTTTTTCTATGAATAGTGTAGGACCCACTCAAAATTGTGTATTTTGACTCAGTGGTGGGCTTAAGCATGGTATGGCCTTATGGTGTGAGCAGGTGTTTTTAAGTAGCCTTGCAAGATTTAAAAAACGACCTTTTTTTGTATATGTGTGCGCTATTTATATGATCGGGAGCTGGTAGGCTGCTGGTTTTCCAGCATGCTCATCTGACAGAAGGCTTCTGTTGGACTGGCTGCCATACACACGGGCCAAATATCGGTCAGTTTTTATTGAACAGGTTGACGTCGCCCGACATTCAGCTCAAGTGTACTAGGCTTAAGTGGTGAGTTTAAAAGAGGAGATTCTGCCTAGGTTCACACTAATGCGGTGCGGGATTCGCAGTGATTCCTGTGGGTTTCCTGCACTGCATCACAATCACACTGTGGGTATCAATGTTAAAGTGATTGTAAGGGTTCATTTTTTTTTTTTTTTAATAACAAACATATCATACTTACCTCCACTGTGCAGATCGTTTTGTACAGAGTTGCCCCGGAGCTGTTTTTCTGGGGTCCCCTGGCAGCTGTTGTGGCTCCTCCTCACAGAAGCACTCTCCAGGGGGATTACCTTGCGGGCGAGCTCCCGAGTCCAGCATTCGGCATCCATAGAGGCCGAATGCAGGACTCGGCCCCCCCCCCCCCCCCCAGCGGCATTTAGGAGATATTCACACCGGATGAAGCCGGTGATGTCATCTGCACATGCACTCTGAAGGGACAGCATTCCATGCTGTCCCTTCAGAGCTCTGTGCCGTAAATCCACGCGCATGCGCAGGAGTGACGTCATGATAGCCAATTAATTCCTCACATATCTACATTGTATCCATTTACACCTGGCTGGATCAGTTAACTTGAGGACAAAAGCACACACAGTGAAACAGCAACACAGAAAGAAAAACACATGAACCCCTTTGTAGGCACCTGCAGTAAACTGCAGTAGAGGGGGAGACAAGACCAGTCACCCCATCAGTGCCGGCGGCTCCATATGGGTTGCAGGGGTGCCGCCCCGCAATCCATGCACCTAGCCCCTAATCTACATGCAGGGCACTGAACGCATGGATTCCAATGTTTTTTTTTTGCATAAAGAGAGCAGCAGTAACATGTCTTTATTATAAGAATCTCCTGTACAGAGTCGCCCAATAGATTACGCCACAGGTCTGGAAGAAATAAGAATACACAAACCTCTTGTATTTAGACACTATGGGGCCGATTTACTAAGAGTGCAAAATCTGGTGCAGCTCTGTATAAAAACCAATCAGATTGCAGTGTTTATTTAGTCAAAGCTTAACTGAGCAAACTGAAGTTAGAAGCTAATTGGCTACCATGCACAACTGCACCAGATTTTGCACTCTCCAGTTTTAGTAAATCAACCCCTATTTGCCTATCCCAGACTTCAGTTTTAAATGTGCATATATATGTGTGGCGGCCTTTACTTTTGGGCTTACCGGTTACCTCCGCTTGGCTTGTTCTTCCATTTCCAGGGGTTCCCAGGGTTAGTACCCAACAACTTTGGATGCTGACACCATAAAAGTCCTTTTAAAAGGTTTTTATTTGCAGGGGTAACATCCAACAAACACAGTCTTGAATAGGAACAGAGGGCAAGGGTGAAGAAACTCAGGCACCTTGAACTGCTGACAATTAAATGTCTCTAACAAATACCCAGAGAGTAGCCACTCGCAGCTGGGCGCTTCAATGCTGAACAAATCTCTAGCCAGAGATTATGGCAGTCAACACTTTGATCCAGAAACTTGTAAAGTCTCTGACACTGAATAAACTTTCAACCGAAAGTGAATAGGAACCTTTTTTCAGTACCTGGAATGTTCTCTCTGTTTCCTTGGCAGTACTGCGAAACTGTGGATTTGTTAGTGTCCATTACAACCCAGCAACCAGGCTCTTCTTGAGATGCCAGCTTGTTGGCCCTCCTCCGAAGAGTCCTCCCCCAGTCGCTTACACGAGCTGCGGTGCCTCTCCAAGATTGAGAGCACACCCGGATGCCTTAAATCCTCTCTCAGTTACTGTGCCTCGGACCAGCCGGTTCCGAGACTCAGGAACAGATGGATCCTTGCCCCAGACCATGCGGGTCTGTGGGGCTAGTCAAACTGACCATGTTGCGGGACGGCAAACGCTTCCAGGCCCGGGACCCCTCATGGGGCTACCCCGGTCCAGTACCAGGAACCGGCAGCAATGGCCGAACTCGTGACCTTCAGCACCTTAAGTACCCTTCCCCAGACCACACAGCGGGGCCAGACGCACCCACTGATTGGCTCTGGGGAAGACTGATACTCAAACCGTCCAACCAGGCCTGGTTCTGGGCCTGTCATGTGTACCTCACTGCACCCATGACCAGGCAGAACTCCGGTACAGCCCAGCCAAACTGATGCCAAAGTTAACCTGCACAATTAACCCTCAGAACCCCACTACTGTTCTGAGGAAAAAACTAAATTTTCACATATAGCGGACACCTTGTATATAATTTATATTTGAAATATAAATGTCATTTGTGTGTTTAGCTATTTTCATGGAGTTCAACTTTAAGCAGGCCCATAGAAATGAAGATAAATGTAAATAAACGCATGTATCATAAATGTTTAGCGCATCTGCACACTGTTTTAAATATTTTCCATTACGTTGCATAATGCATAAATGTTTAGAATTTAGAAACATATTATATGAATGAGTGCAAGCATTATTGTGCCTAAAAACCTTTGCGGAGGTGAAAAGATCCTATATGTTACAAGCAGACTCCTGTATTTACCCCTGCAGCACAGGTGCAAGAAGAGGTAATTTCCACTGTCTGGGAGATGCAGAGGGGTTGATTTACTAAAGGCAAATAGACTATGTGCTTTGCAAATGCAGTTGAACTCTGCAAGTCCAGTTGCTCCAGAGCTTAGTAAATGAGCAGAAGCTCTGTTGACTTCCATCATCCAATTATGTGCAAGCAAAAACGCTATTTTTTAAATTTTGGGTATTCTTTGAGATGTGAAGCTTTAACTCATTTACCAAGTTCTGGAGCAACTACACTTGCAGAGTGCAACAGCACTTTGCAACATGCACAGTCTATTTGCCTTTAGTAAATCATCCCCATAGTGTCTGACGAGCTCCCAGATGGGTCAGTGTAATTGAGTAATGGGCCATTGCCACAGTACATACAAATATGATGTGGCGCAGCCAAAGACTAGAATCGTTCACTTCTGTTGTGAATGCTGTCATTAGTACACAAGGGACCGGATTCCTATTAGTATTGTTGCCAGCATTGTTTTAATACTGCAAATGATGCGTTCTGTGCTAGTGTAGATAATGAATACGTTATCCATGCAGTTTCTGAACCACTTAGCTCCTTTGTGCTGTTAAGATGAAAAGGTCATTTAAATTTATAATAACAAGAAATGTCAAAATGTCTTACATAGCAATTACTTGCATTTGTATAATTTATGCAGAAGAGCCACTGTTAGATTCTGAAAGTTTTTCTGGAGATCTCTCCTTTGGATAAAAAGGACAATGCCCCTTTATTAAATTAGCTCTTAAAGCTGAACTTCAGTCCTGGGTCAGTACCACTTCCTCCCTAGCCTTTGGGTCCTGGCAGAGCCATTTGGCACATCTGTGCATGCGCATGTGATTTCCTGCCTGCACATGCACAAAGACGGCAAAGTTTTAGGAATCTCCTAATAGCCATATTTGTGCAACAGCATGAAACCCCACGCATGTGCAGATGGTCAAGGAAAACCTGCACGTGCGCACATGTGTCGCAGGGCTCGCTCAGGACCTGAATCCTGAAAAAGCTAATTTTTTGCATGCGCGGGGGAGAAGGGGGGGGGGGAGTCATTCTAGGCGAGAATTTGTGAAGTGCACATATCTTTGCAGCACATATTTCCTTTGCAATGGTTAAAAAAAATGATGTGCAACTGTAAGAGAGGAAGGAGTTAGGGTAACATCATTTATACTTTGGGGTGAAGGTGACACTAAACTCTGGTTTGAAGTGTTAGTAAAGACTGTTTATTTATGTTTTACCTACAAGTAGGCCAATAATAAGGTTTACCTGTAGGTACTGTAAATATCTCATAAACATGCACCGTTTAGGAGATATTTACTTGTGTAGCCACTTGCGGGGTGGTATCCCCTTTGTAGTCCAAGTGGATCTTTTGCTTTCAGGCAGTTCAGAAGGATCTGGTGGGGAACTTGGTATAGGCATTGTGCCTGCACAGGTTCGCTTTGGTCGACCTTTTCTTCCGGTTTGCTTGGCATATTCACTTCACAGCTTTCAGGGATCAGTGTTTCTGGTGATGGGCTCTCAACAAAATAAACACTATGGATTATTGTCACTTTGTCAGTCTTTTGGGTGTAGAATTCTGTACCCCTTAGTTTGCTCACTGTAGCCTACCAGAATGCCCTCTATGGCTCTGTTCTCCAGCTTGGATCGCTTTTCAGTTGGAATATAGGCATCTGCTTTACATCCAAACACTCTGATGTGCCCTATGCTAGGCTTTGATCCATGCCACATTTCGAATGGAGTACTTTCAATGGCTTTTGAGCTTAGTCTGTTCTGTAGGTAGGTTGCAGTCATGACTGCTTCTCCCCAGTACTTGTGAGGTAGGTTGGCATCTGACAACATACATCTGGCCATTTCTATGAGAGTGGGATTTTTCCTTTCTGCTACACCATTTTGTTCAAGAGTGTATGGTGTGGTTGTCTGGTGTACTATTCCTTGTCTCTTAAGATATGAGGCTACTTCTTTTCTTATGTACTTTCCTCCATTGTCGGTGCGTATTATTCCTGGTTTAGGGCTCTTTCACACGGACGTGTCCGTGTACGGAGCCTGCTCTGCACAGCGGGGGATCACTCCGTCGATCCCCCGCTGTGCAGGAAGATGACAGGTCTGTCTCTGCACTCTGTGCAGGGATGGACCTGTCAGAGTGCCGCTCTCCCCTATGGGGGATCGGATGACAATGGACCGTAGAGTCCGTTGTCACCCGACCCGATCCGCAGACGGATGGAAAAATAGCTTTTTCCTCCGTTACACTTTTTCGGATCGGAGCGGGTCGGATGTCACCGCTGACATCCGTCCCTCCATAGAGGTCCGCCCGTGTGAAAGGGGCCTTAAGGTTGGAATTTGTTGCTAGACATGGCAAGGAACTCTTGAAGTTTCTCTAAAGTTTCATTCTTGTGTTTCATCAGATAGGTAGTTGTGTACCTCGAATAAACATCAATGAAGGTCAGTAGATATCTGTTCCTTCCTGACCTAGGAGTTTTCATTGGACCGCATACTTCACTGTGTATGAGCTGCAGGGGGTGGGTAGTTTTTCTTTGAGATGCCTGTGAAGGGGAGCATGTGTGGCATTTGCTTCAATACAGCACTTACCTCCTCCTAGGCATCCAAAGGGATTGCCTGTCCTTTCAGCGAATCGGGGGACCCATGTCAAAACCGGCTTCCTGATTGGCCAGAAGGAGGATCAGTGTTAAAACAGCGAATATTGATTTGCTGTTGTAACACACCTGGTTGAGCTCGAAGCGCACTTTCTGCGACCCAAGCCCATCCTATGTTGAAGCCTATTAGAGCCTCTGGCTATAATTGGTGCTTCAAAAAAACATCCCCTCCACATTGGAATCTATGCGCCGGTGTCCTGAAAGGGGCCGGACGCATGGAAAGGGGAGGCAACGATGGATGGGGGGGATGCGGCGCCCATGCGCCCTTAATGGACGGGCCGCCCCTGTCCTGTATAGCTTCTAGATTTCTATGCCCCAGTTGCCTGTGCCATAAGTGAATACATTTGCTGTGTATGTCATTAGAGACTATATTGGCTTGCTGGTCTGTGGTGATGAATTTGTATAGGTGATCATCCAGTTTTCCTGAGGCATTGCCTGTTTTTGTGAATTGTGCATTCAACCCCCCCGGAACTTAACTGTGAGTGCGTGGTTTGCACGACTTTTCACTGATAGAAGGCTGCCTTCTAGTTCTGAAACATACAGCACTTGGTATGTCCTCTGTATACTGGAGTCAGTGGCCTTGCATACTGATGGTCAGTCCCCCTGTATACTGGTGGTCAGGGCTTTTTTTCCTCAAAGAATAGGTGCCGGATATAACCAAGCTCCCACCTCAATACAAATGACCCGCTGTCCCCTGTCCTCTACTAAGGTACGCTACAAACAGAGTGCAGTGTTCAGGATTGCATTATGTACAGAGTGCAGAGTTCAGGCTTGTACTGCATACAGCGTGCAGGGGAGTGCGCAACCTTAGTAGTGCAGAGTTCAGGGGTGCGCTATTTACAGAGTGTAAAATTCAGGATTGTGCTACATACAGAAAGCAGAGTTCAGGAGTGTGCAATGTTAAGGGTGCAGACGTCGGGGTTGTGCTATTTACAGAGTGCAGGATTCAGGCTTGTACTATACACACACAATGCAAGGTTCAGGAGTGCGCTATATACACAATGCAGGGTGTAAGAATGTAGTACGCACACAATGCAGGGTCCAGGAGCACACTCCTGTATTGTGTGCATAGCAACCCTGCAACTATTAGTACAGTTTGGCCGGACCCACCATTTGATGCAGCATGCTCTCCCCCTTGTGGGGGAGAGGGGGTCATTTGTATTGAGGCAGGAGCATGGTTAGATCCGGCACCTATTCTTTGAGAAAGAAAAGCCCTGACCACCAGTATACAGGGCCACTGGCTCCAGTATACAGAAGACATATCAAACCAAATAAAACTACTACCATGCAACCAAAAAAAAAATCTAAAAAGCAATAACCACAAAATCTTTTGAGCTGGTTCCCACATCCAACGTGAATCAGCAAAAAAAGCAGCCCAGCCCTACACTTCCTCTATTGTGCACATAGATTTATAAATGCAATGGTAAAACCTATAGATGAATATCCAGTGCAAATTAACCAATGGAAGCAATATAGTAGTGATGGGGTAACCCTCTCTGCAAAACTATTTTGAGAAATTGCAGAACTGCAATGTGCAAATAATAGTGAACCCCCTACGTACAATAATAATAGTTATTGATAGCAGCAAACAATTACTCTTGCGCATGAGCGTGATGTCCGGGTTATTTAATGTTCAAAGGATAATTGCTCAGGCCTTGCTGCCCTCCAGGATAGGCATGGCTGACAAGAACACATTATAGAGCAGTGGTTCTCAACTCCTGTCCTCAGGACCCACTACTAGCAGGAAAGATTTTAAGTATTACCTTGGGGAGATGCGGACTAGAATACTGCAATCACTGAGCAGCAAATGATATCACCTGTGATGTATCTAAATTTCAAAATGTGCACTGCGCTACTCAACAAATCTACTAGGAAAAGCTGCAAACACTACAATCAGACAAATGGAGTGGATAATGGGAATATTAAGTGCATATATATATATATATATATATATATATATATATATATATATATATATATATATATATATGGGAATGGGAATATTAAGTGCAGTGCTAATCCTTACTGTGTGTGTGTGTATATATATATATATATATATATATATATATATATATATATATATATATATATATATAAATTGTGTATGCAAACAGTAAATATAACACTATGACTATGCAAAATAAAATAAAGTGCTAGGTGCAAACAGCAATAAATGAATAAAATGTATAAATTGAAATTACTAAAAAGTCCATTAACGTGAAATGGCATTCTGTATAAATAACCCATGAGGGAAAAAACAGTCCAAACAGGTGAAATGAAATCACAAGTGTTTAGGTAGACATCAATGTTGAAATTGAAGATATATTGGACCTCTGTAGGATAGGCCACTATCCAGTAAGAAATCACCATAGATTGTGAATCCACCACCGATGAAAAAAATGTCAGAGTCAAACAGGCATGGAAATGGGAACGTGGTCGCTCTAAAGGCCCGTACACACGTTCGGACTTTTTGACAACCAACATGCAAATTAGCTGGTTTGGACCAACATCCGACCGTGTGTACGCTCCATCGGACCAACTTTTTCCAGGTTGCATCGGACTTTTGTTGGCTGTGCGAACGGACCAACTTTCTGCCAACAAAAGTCCGAAGGACCAAAGTCCGACCGTGTGTACACAAAACCAACTGACTTTTGTCCACAGTACAAACACGCATGCTCAGAACCAATGCAAAAGATCAGACAACAATATAGAAGTTGACCAAAGGTGGCGCTGGAGTATTCGAACGTCCTCTTTTGAAGTGTCGTCAGTACGTTGAAACGTCACTACGTTCGTGTTGGTTGTCTCAAAAGTCCGACCGTGTGTATGCAGTACCAACTTGAGGGCCAACGCCCTTTGGACAAAAGTCCAAGGGAAAGTTGGTCCACGGTCCGACCGTGTGTATGGGGCTTTAGAAAACAACATGTGAGGTCAGCTTCCGTCACAGGACCCAATCATGGACTCCACCATTCATGAAAGAAAAAGGCTGCCACATAGTGTAAAGCCATCAACTATGGGTTTTGTTGTAAAAGATAGAACACTTATATCAATGATGATATAAACAGGCGATATAAGGTATTTGATCACAAATACATCCAAGAAGCGCAGTAACGTGGAGCTAGTTCAGTCTACCCGACCGTTTTTTTTTTCAATAGAACATCATATGGGGCATTGTGATGTATTTCAGTTATCTTGCAAACCTAGCATGTTAGTGGGTTCTGAGAACAGGAGTTGAGAAACACTGCTCTAGAGGGATATGCCTGGTTCATGTTTCATGTCAGAGGTTTGCAACCACTTTAACAGTTTAATATATTGACTGTAAAATGGCACATTTGGCCCCCGCTATGATGGTATGAATTAAAGTTTTTCAGGAAGGGGTTAATAAGACTTTAATTTGGATTCCACTTCACTGCTGTTGCATTTTGAGTATGCAATCAAACGGCACTGCAATAGTTACAGCTGAAAACCAATAAAGACAACTAATTATATCACTGTCTGTGATGATACTTAGTAGTCTGCGATCTTAGATAGCGTTTGCAGTGCATTTGTTAGATACAATGTTACCTTGTAGCTTGTACTACATTTACAGAGAAGTTTCCCCCAATGGTACAGAGATTACTTACCCATGAAAATGAGGAAAATCAGAGCCATTTCTTCCAGAATAAAAGCGTTAATTACCTATATAAATAAGTTGTGATGTATTTGAGTTTGCAGCTGCATCCCAGACGCATACTCTAACCTCCGGCTTGCCCCTTAACTAGAGTCTCTGTGAGTTTTGTGAATTAGGGATTTAGCACAGACCATTATGCTCTTCTCTCGGCTATTCCAATTTAACACGTTTATCAGATTTCTCCCATCTGTAAACTCTTTACCTGAACTGCATACAATGTTTTAAGTGGAATGTGACTTTACAGCTAATCTGTAGCCATAGGAAACACATACAAATGGTGGGAGAAAACATGTAAAGCAGCATTAAACCCAAAAGAAAACATTTGTTATATCTCCTAGATTGTAAGCTCTAACAAGCAGGGCCCTCTGATCCCTTCTGTATTGAATTGTATTGTAACTGTACTGTCTACCCTAATGTTGTAAAGCGATGCGCACACTGTTGGCGCTATATAAATCCTGTATAATAATAATATTGCAGCTTTCAATTCTTAGTTGTGATAGCTGTATTCATTTTATTTTTTAGACAATTTACTGTATTTATCAGCGTATAACACACACTTTTTTCCCCTTAAAATCTGGGGAGAATTGTAGGTGTGTTATATGCCGATCCCCGCTGTCTGGAGCAGCGAGCGCCACCTATATACACCTAGCCGAGTGTACTTTGTACTCGGCTAGGCTCGGCTCCGCTCGCAGTCACGTCCAGTCCCGCAATTGGACCTGTGTTATGTCCATCATAGGAGCCGGGCCAAGGGGTGGGACTGCGAGAGGAGCCGAGTACACAGGACTCAGGCTAAAATTAAAATACCAAACATGCTGCAATTTTGGGCAAGGCTGCAATGACACTGGACAAGGCTGCAGATGGACACTGTTCATTCTGCAATGATGGGCAAGGCTGCAGATGGACACTGATAAGGCTGCATTGATGGGCATTTAAATGTAATTTTTTTCCTTAAAAGTTTTTTTCCTTAAAATTCCCTCCTAAACTTGGGGTGCGTGTTATACGCCAATAAATACGTTATTTTTTACCTAGTGATCTGCCCAGTAAGTCTGTTGTTTTTCAACCAGTACAAGTTCTCCTGCAAATGTATCAGTTAATAGTGTTGAGACAAATCAAGCTTTTATTTATACATGTAAAAAAGTTATCACAAAAGAAAAATGACTATTGCTGTAACTGCACTGTGAGCTGGAGTTTGGCTTCAATTTGTTAGTGTATCTAAATCTGCTAGTACATCTAACCTCCCCCAGACTGACAATGCTGTTGTTAAAAGGTGCCCCTGTGTTCCTTCATCCAGAGTGGGGGCACTCTAATACTGGAGGTGTGTTACTGGCCAGATCACCAGGTGAAAACAGAGGGAAAAAATTTGAAAGACAATAAAACTAATAGAGCCAGCACATCCAATGTTTGGTAAGCTGCACTATATAATTTTTTTGGTTTTGGGTTTAATGCCACTTTACTGCACATACAAATGTGTGCCATTAATGGATGGATCAGAGAATGACCTTATGTTTGATTGTCATAGCAAAGAATGCCAGTGGTAGGGCATCAAAAACAGGCAGAAAATTTGATCAGTGTATAGCCAGCTATAGCAAAGTCCTGTTTACCTACCTACCTACCTACGTTCTTTCCTATACTAATGAACGTAAACCTTATGTAAATTAAAATCTGTTATAAGCTTTACCATGTTAAAGTAGTAGTTTTCAATATTTTTATATCTGCAGCTTTTAAAAAAATACCATCTGATTCTACCAAAAAGTTCCTTGTTTAGGCATATTGTGACTTTGTCCCTATCTACCAACTGTGCCCTGCAATGTAATCTTGTCAAATTGGTTGGGTATTTGATCGCTTTGCAAACGATACAGCAAACTCTAAATTCAATGCCTCCCATTCAATTGAAGTTGAACTAAACTTTCACAAAATAATACTTCTGGACTACTGTAGGTAAAATAGAAATCCATGAATTTTTGGGAACTTTTCTCTGTTCTTCTCTCCCTGTGCTGTGTACTTCTGTAGACTCTTCGTAGGAATGTCCTGTGCATGTATGCTCCAGTAGTTGCTGCCCATCAAAGTTTTACTGCAGAAGAACATTTCAGCACAAAGGTACAGCTGCTAGTAATTCAAATCAAGATTGAGTAGGGTGACTACACTGCTGCTGAACCCTTAGCCTGGGTTCAGACTATAGCGAATTCGCAGCGGGGCAAAATACTGCGAATTTGCAGGACATTTGAAAACCCATTGTTTTCGATGGGGCACGTTCACACATGTCCGGTGCATGCGCAATGCGAATTGACACAAACACGCAACCGTCCTTGGTGCTGATCAGGTGCGAATTCAGGCCCATTATCTTCTATGGGCACGCATCTGATTCGCACCTGGCTTGCGTTCTGAACAGAAATTCGCAAGTCATTGTACCACCTCTTTAGGGGAAGTCCACGTACAATTTTAGAAAAAAAAAAACGGCATGGATTCCCCCTCCAGAGGCATACCAGGCCCTTAGGGCTGGTATGGATTTTAAGGGTACCCCTATGCCGAAAAAACAGCGTGGGGGTCCCCCCAAAATCCACACCAGACCCTTATCCGAGCATGCAGCCTGGCAGGTCAGGAAAGGGGGTGAGCACCCCCCCTGAACCGTACCAGGCCACATGCCCTAAACATGGGGGGGTGGGTGCTTTGGGGAAGGGGGGCGCCCTGCGGCCCCCCACCCCAAAGCACCTTGTCCCCATGTTGATGAGGACAAGGGCCTCTTCCCGACAACCCTGGCCGTTGGTTGTCAGGGTCTGCGGGCAGGGGGCTTATTGGAATCCGGGAGCCCCCTTTAATAAGGGGGCCCCCAGATCCCGGCCCCCCACCCTATGTGAATGAGTATGGGGTACGATGTACCCCTACCCATTCACCTAAGGTGTAAAGTAAAAAAACACACATTTTTTTTTTAAATATTTTATTGCACTGCTCCGGGGTCTTCTTCCGTCTTGGGGGGTCTTCTCGCCGGACTCCTCCGCTATTTTACCTAGCTCTTTTACCGAGTGGAGAAGCCCGGCTTTCTTCTTCTTCGTCGCCGTCGTCGTCTGGGGGTCTCGATCCGCCTTCGGGGGTCTTCCGGGATCTCTTCTGTTATTGCCACTGTCGTCGCGTTCTGCGCCTTCTTCTTCTTCTTCTTCTTCAGATGTTGACTCGTCGCTCTCTCTGACCGGAATGGCAGAGCCGCGCTGTGTTGGCACTTATATAGGGACAAGGGGGCAGGGTCACATGCTCATGTCACATGGTGACCCCGCCCCCTATGATGTCACAGTCCCAGCATCCTCTGGGACTGTGACATCATATGTGGGCGGGGTCACCATGTGACATGAGCATGTGACCCTGCCCCCTTGTCCCTATATAAGTGCCAACACAGCGCGGCTCTGCCATTCCGGCCAGAGAGAGCGACGAGTCAACATCAGAAGAAGAAGAAGAAGAAGAAGAAGACGGCGCAGAACGCGACGACAGCGGCAAGAACAGAAGAGACCCCGGAAGACCCCCGAAGGCGGATCGAGACCCCCAGACGACGACGGCGACGAAGAAGAAGAAAGCCGGGCTTCTCCGCTCGGTAAAAGAGCTAGGTAAAATAGCAGAGGAGTCCAGCGAGAAGACCCCCCAAGACGGAAGAAGACCCCCGGAGCAGTGCAATAAAATATTTGGAAAAAAATGTGTGTTTTTTTACTTTACACCTTAGGTGAATGGGTAGGGGTACATCGTACCCCATACTCATTCACATAGGGTGGGGGGCCGGGATCTGGGGGCCCCCTTATTAAAGGGGGCTCCCGGATTCCGATAAGCCCCCTGCCCGCAGACCCCGACAACCAACGGCCAGGGTTGTCGGGAAGAGGCCCTTGTCCTCATCAACATGGGGACAAGGTGCTTTGGGGTGGGGGGCCACAGGGCGCCCCCTTCCCCAAAGCACCCACCCGGTTCAGGGGGGGGGGGGGGGGGCGCTCGCTCGTCCCCACCCCCTTTCCTGACCTGCCAGGCTGCGTGCTCGGATAAGGGTCTGGTGTGGATTTTGGGGGGACCCCCACGCTGTTTTTTCGGCGTAGGGGTACCCTTAAAATACATTCCAGACCTAAGGGCCTGGTATGCCTCTGGAGGGGGAACCCATGCCATTTTTTTTATAAAAAATTTGGCGTGGATTTCCCCCTCAGAAGTAGTAAAATGAGTTGCGAATTCAGCTAGCAGCGGCTTCGCACCTAAAACGCGGACAATCCGCAGAACAGCCGGCGTTTCACTGTGCAGTCACGCAGGGCCCTGAAATCACAACGCACTAGTCTGAACCCAGGCTCAGAGCCGGTTCACACTGAGGCAGCATGACTTGGAGCGCGACTGCCTCAGGCGACCGGCATCCGACTTCAGCGGCGGCTTGTAAAATGACTTCTGTATAGAAGTCAATGCAAGTCGCCTGAAGTCGCCCCCAAAGTAGTACAAGAACCTTTTTCTAAGTCGGAGCGACTTGTGTCGCTCCTATTAGAACGGTCCTATACTACAGAATGGGACGCGACTTGTCAGGCGGCTAAGTCGCCTGACGAGTCGCCCCGGTGTGAACCGACTCTTAAGAAAGGAAGTTCTTGTGAAAATACCTTACTGGTAGAATCACCAGGTATGATTTAACTGAAATGAGAAAATATTTTGACATTACAGGAACATGTGCAACAACATATTTTTTATTTTTTTTGGTTAAGATACACTTTAGGTTAAGTTCACACTGGCACTAAAAGCAGCCCCTCAAACGCCTATGCAAATGATGCAATGGACAGCACATAGTGCTGTTCACACTTAAAAACATAAAGCGTTGGCATTGTGTCGCTTCAAAATTGAAGCCTCATGTCGAGTCAGGAGGCAGTTGGCCTTTCAACGCCTCCTATTCAAGTCTAAGCTAACACTTTGCAAAAGCGTATTTCCTGTAATAGAATAGGGGTTTGTGGGGAAGTTTTGTTGCGCCTTGAGGCGCATCAAACGCTCCAAAACAGCCCATAGGGCTATGGTTGCCACCTCATCCCTTTAAACCTGAACACATATTAATTACACAGGTTCTGTGGCTCATTAAGGTGGTAATTAAACTCACTTGGTGCCTTATCTGCATTTAATTAGCCTCAGAACCTGTGTAATTCAAAGGAGTTCGGGTTTAACCACTTGCTTACTGGGCACTTAAACCCCCCTCCTATCCAGACCAATTTTCAGCTTTCAGCACTGATGCACTTTGAATGAAAATTGCGCGGTCATACAACACTGTACCCAAATAACATTTTTATCATTTTTTTCCCCCAAATAGAGCTTTCTTTTGGTGGTATTCGATCACCTGTGCGATTTTTATTTTTTGTTAAAAAAAATGTAAAATTACAGAATTTAAAAAAAAAAAAGATTTTTTTGTTTTTTATTTTGTTATAAAATTTTAAAACGGGTAATTTTTGTCCGTCATTGATGTACGCTGATGAGGCGGCACTCATGGGCACCGATAGGTGGCAGTAATGGGTACTGATGGGTGGCAGTGATGGGCACTGATCGGTTACACTGATAGGCAGCAATTCTAGGTGGCACTGATTGGCACCTCTGGTGGGCATTTATAGGTGGCACTTGTGGGCATTGATAGGTGGCACTTGTGGGCACTGTCAGATGGCATAAATGAGGCATAATTGCCTCTTCCTTTTCGGGACTGATGTCCCTTTAAGATGAGTCGTGATCAGCTTTTTTTTTTCTCCTCCGCTGTCAGCGTGATGAGAAAAAAAAATCACTGAGTTTTTGTTTTGATCATGTGATCAGCTGTCATTGGCTGACAGCTGATCACATGGTAAGGGGCTGGGACCGGCCCCTTACTCAGATCGGTGATCACCCGAGTCTCGAAGAATCCGACGGAAAAAGTGCGATGGAGCCTACATACGGTCGGAATTTCCGACAACATTGTCAGATAGGACATTTTCCGTCGGAAAATCCGACCGTGTGTATGGGGCATTAGGCCTCATGCACACTGGATGTTTAGGTGCATTTGGAAGGTACAGGTGCACTGCAAAGTCCTGCTACCCAAAGCCTGTAAAAGCTGCTGCAGCTGGATGGTGTAGAAAGAGGTACTTATATTTACTGCAGTATGCACCCAAGTATGAATGCCTAGAACACAGACTGCTTGCATTCTCGGCATTTGCTCCTGGGAGCATATTGCACTGCTTGATACACCATGCAGCCCCGTCCAGCCACAACAGCTGTCAGCCTTTTATAGAGTGTGACACAATGCTGGCAGTGGGGATGGAAAATGTGCCTGTGCCACTTAAATGCCAGAAGCCTCATGGACTGGGGCTCTCTGTGTCCTCTGTGCATGAGGCCTTAGAGCAGTGGCAGCTGGTGCTCTAGATGGGAAGGCGGCGATCAGTCTGGCCCTACCTTAGGAGGCTGCTCCTCGCGCCAGACTCCCGGCCGAACAGGCATTGCTTCTCCTCACAGGAACAGGAAGTGGGTCCTGAGACCCGATTTGCCGGGAGTCATAAGACTCCCTGGCTAATCGGGTCTCAGGACCTGCTTCCTGATTAGCTGGGAGGAGAAGCAGGAAGACATTAGTGAATATTACTTCGCTAATGTCACATATCTGAGTGGGCTCAGGGCGCAGTGCTCTGTGCTCCGAGCCCACCCTTTTTGTAAGCCAATTAGAGCCTCAGGTTCTAATCATGTGTTTAAAAAAAAAGAAAACATTGAAATCCATGCGTCCGGTGCCCTACATGTAGATTAGGGGCCGGGCGCATGGATTAGGGAGGCGGCACCCCTGCGCCCCTAATAGAGTGACCGCCACTGCCTTAAAGAAAAAGAAATTCTTCAATACCAGCAGATGGGAGCAAATTTGACATTTACTGATTTATAATTTTTTTTACTATGACAATAAAGAGTAACAAAATTACAAGAGACCATGCTCAGTATATATGATTCTGTTGAAAATGTCAGGGCTGCTTTAGGAGGTTGTTTGCAGAAAGGTCCAAGATATTGAAGAGCAATACGAAGGCATTATGTTAACAGAAACGCTAAACACGTATACAGTTCAATGCACGTTGCCTGTCTTTCATCAATATACTAAAAGATTTCAGCCTAGATAAATTAGACAAGCATAGCTGTAATTGCAGTGGAAATTATTCATCATATATGCAAAGAATCGTGGAGCTTTTTGTGTGCAGTTTTGGCACCACTGTGACAGGTCTGTAGGAGGGTGTCAAAAAGAATTGGATACAGCTCACAATTAACAGATGTTAATCAATGCTGAGAAAATCAGATGTTGCTACTGCTTAACAGGAATCCTCTGACTTTTATCATTTTAAAATTACTAGCAGTCATGAGAGCGGGCATTAGTCTGACACCTGAGCAAAGAGCCTAAGACCAATGAAGCTTTTTTTTTTTTTTCACTTATGAGGTTTACAATTTGTACATGTCATCGTATTAAATGTAGTTGAAAACAAGGATAAGAAACAATTCAATGATTAAATGCAGTAAATTAAAGCCCACATTGTTTTAGCTAGCTATAACCACTTTCAGACCGGACCAATTTGCAGCCAAAGGACCAGGCCCCTTTTTGCCATTCGGCACTGCGTCGCTTTGACTGACAATTGCGCGGTCGTGCGACGTGGCTCCCAAACAAAATTGACGTCCTTTTTTTCCCACAAATAGAGCTTTCTTTTGGTGGTATTTGATCGCCCCTGCGGTTTTTATTTTTTGCGCTATAAACAAAAAAGTGCGACAATTTTGAAAAAAAAAAACGCATTATTTTTTATTTTTTGCTATAATAAATATCCCCCAAAAATATATAAAAAAACATTTTTTTCCTCAGTTTAGGCCGATACATATTCTTCTACATATTTTTGGTAAAAAAAAATCGCAATAATCGATTATTAATTGGTTTGCGCAGAAGTTATAGCGTTTACAAGATAGGGGATAGTTTTATAGCATTTTTATTAATAATTTTTTTTTATTAGTAATGGCGGCGATCAGCGATTTTTATTGTGACTGCGACATTATGGCAGACACATCGGACATTTTTGACACATTTTTGGGACCATTTTCATTTATACAGCAATTAATGCTATTTAAATGCATTGATTCCTGTATAAATGACACTGGCAGTGAACGGGCTAACCACAAGGGGGCGGGGAGGGGTTAAGTATGCCTAGGGGTGTGTTTCTTACTGTGGGGGGGCGTGGCTGTCAGCTAGTGAATGCTGATCTTTGCTCCAATCACAGGGAGCAGAGATCGGCGTCACTAGTTGCTAGGCAGAACGGGGAGATGCTGTCTATTTCCGCATCTCCCCGTTCTGCCTTCCCGTGAGACGATCGCGGGTGTCCCCGCGGCGATTGAGTCCGCGGGACCCGCGACCGCCCTTACGGGGGTCCCGACCGGCACGGGAGCGCGCCGCTGCCGGTGCGCTCCCGATGGCACGGACGGCATTAAGGAGGGACTTATATATACGCCCTCCTGCCTGTCCATGCCATTGCCGACATATATCGTCATGCGCCGGTCGGGAACTGGTTAAAAAGAAAGCTTTGGAAAATACTAATTACAATCAACGCTTTTATGCCCCTTTTCACACAGGGTGGGCTCCACCTGCAATCTGTTTGCTCAGCAAGGGATCTGTCTACTGACCCCCCGCTCTTCTCTATGGGCAGTCGTACAGTATGTAAACGGACCGGCTGTCTTCCGTTGCCAGATTATATTGGAGGTAGGCAGCTACCCATGAAGGAGAATAAAGGGTCCAGTTGGGTCCATCTGAAAAAACGACCAGACTGCCTGTGTGAAAAGGGGCCATATGAGTTTGATTTGCAGTTGTAGTGCAGCTGAACAATTATAACAGATACCTTTTGTACAGGTGGTTACAAAATAGCTTAACCACCTGATTACTTTGCACTTAAACCCCCCTCGTGACCAGACCAATTTTCAGCTGTTGGCGCTGACGCACTTGGAATGACAATTGCGCGGTCATACGACACTGTACCCAAATGAAATTGTTATCATTTTTTCCCCACAAATAGAGCTTTCTTTTGGTGGTATTTGATCACCTCTGCGTTTTTTATTTTTTGCGCAATAAACAATAGAAGAGCGACAAATTAAAAAAAAAAACAATATTTTTTACTTTTTGCTATAATAAATATCCCCAAAAAAATATATAAAAAAACTTTTTTTTTTCCTCAGTTTAGGCCGAAACGTATTCTTCTACATATTTTTGGTAAAAAAAAATCGCAATTAGCGATTATTGATTAGTTTGCGCAAAAGTTATAGCGTTTACAAAATAGGGGATAGTTTTATAGCATTTTTATTAATATTTTTTTTTTTTACTAGTAATGGCGGTGATCAGCGATTTTTATTGTGACTGCGACAATATGGCGGACACATCGGACATTTTTGACACATTTTTGGCACCATTGTCATTTATACAGCAATCAATGCTATTTAAATGCATTGATTGCTGTATAAATGACACTGGCAGTGAAGGGGTTAACCACTAGGGGGCGTGGAGGGGTTAATTATGTTCCCTGGGAGTGATTCTTACTGTGGGGGGAGGGGACTCACAAGGGGAGGAGACCGATCGGTGTTTCTCTGTACAGAGAACACACCATCGGCTCCTCTCCTCTGACAGGACCATTGATCTGTGTGTTTACACACACAGATCCACGGTCCCGCTGTGTTACCGGGCAATCGCGGGTGCCCAGCGGACATCGCGGCCGCTGGGCACGCGCATCGGGTGCCCAGTGACACGGCGAGAGCGCGCGCTCCCGGCGGCGCGCGCTCCCTGGAGTGCACAGAAGGGGAGGACGTCATATGACGTGCTCCCGGCACAACAGATCCGCGCTGTAGCCGTCATTTGGCTATAGCGCGGATCTCAGCTAGTTATACTATGGTAGCACAACCCTTGTAGGAGCTTCTGGATTGGATGGGTCCTCTGTTCTTTGTTTCGACCTTCTCAAGAACCTCAGCCCCTCTGACACACCAGGCAGAGTGTACTAATGTACAGTATAACAGGAAAGTAATACTATAATCCTGTAAGTACCCAATAGTAGTGCTATATCAAATAAACCAGACATTAAACCCGGTAGTAAAGGCAAACTTGTCACTTAATTTGGTTGGTAACTAGGCAAGCATAAAATGTAGTAAGCCAAATAAGCATACAAAGTGATTAACAGTAAGGACTAGGCCTAAGCGGACAGTTGGCATCCAGATCAGCCTAAACATTAGCAAGGCCATCTCAAGTGCAGCAGTGAGCAGTAGTAAAGTTTAATTTACCAAGTGCTGAAACTATACTGCCAGAGCACATTTATGCTAGTCCAAGACCAACTGGGTATGTTTTGTCCAAAAGAAAAGGAGGATGGTAGCGGAGGTAGCAGGGGAATAATGGAGGCTTGTAGATTAATTATTGTGGGAGGGTTAGTTCTTTGAGATGTTCTTCTGCTGAATATTGTTGGGGCCCTTTAAGAGCACCGGTGCACTTAATAACAGTCCCAGTTAACCTACTGCATGTAGTATAAGTATAGTATAGGTATGGTATAGTTTTGGCACAGGTGCAAGGTAGATGTGGTTGAGATGTGGTAAAGGTTTTCTATAATGCAGTATAGGGTTGCAGTCTGGGTTTGGAATAAGTGCATTATAGAGTGCAGTATGGGTGCGTTAGGGTTTGGGTACCCTTGGTGCCCTGCTTTGTGTGTCTCAATCCTTACCAGCTTTATCAGCAATGAGAAAATAGCCCTCCCATCAGTCCCCAGGATGCTGCAGTGACCTCTTGCTGTAGAAAGGGGACCTCTCTATCTGGTAATCAGTGGAGGGAAACAGAAGGTGAGTGGACGCTCCAGTCTCCCTGCGGCAATGGTGCAGATACTGTAATATGTGTAGTGCTGTGCTGTCCCTGGATGTCCTTATTAGCAGGTTATTGAATTATGCACTTGGAAACTTGTTGTATGGAGAGAATACTTTACTTTCATGGAGGATTAGCAATGCATGTCTTACAGAATTGAGAAACATGACACAGGTAGGGATGGGCCCGGTGCTCGATGCGAACCCACGTTCGCATCGAGCACCGGGCGTTCGCTCGCTCGGCGAGCCCAGAACTATTTTGGCCGCTCGCATCACGTTCGTGTGATGCGAGCGGCCCCGCAATGCATTGCGGCCGGCGCGGCCGGCGCAGTGCATTGCTGGCTGATGATTGGCCAAGCATGCACTGTGACCCCGCATGCTTGGCCAATCACAGCGCCGGAAACTCGAAGAGCCATAATTGGCTACAGGCAGGACGCCTGTAGCCAATTACAGCTCAGGGGCTTTAGTACACGCCCCCCCTATAAAAGGCCGCCACGCCGTCTGCGCCGGTCACATGCTGTTCCGGCGTAGATAGAGCAGGATAGATCTGTGACACTCTGCTGGATTTAGTTAGTTAGAGAGATTTACTTAGAGAGATTGAGTTAGATAGATTCATTTACAAAGATTGATTTAGAAAGAGGGGCTTGTAGTGTGTTCGTGGCAGGCAGGCAGAGCTCCTATATTTTGTTCCCAGAAGCACCTATAGGACTTGTAGTGTGTTCGTGGCAGGCAGGCAGAGCTCCTATATTTTGTTCCCAGAAGCACCTATAGGACTTGTAGTGTGTTCGTGGCAGGCAGGCAGAGCTCCTATATTTTGTTCCCAGAAGCACCTATAGGACTTGTAGTGTGTTCGTGGCAGGCAGGCAGAGCTCCTATATTTTGTTCCCAGAAGCACCTATAGGACTTGTAGTGTGTTCCTGGCAGGCAGGCAGAGCTCCTATATTTTGTTCCCAGAAGCACCTATAGGACTTGTAGTGTGTTCCTGGCAGGCAGGCAGAGCTCCTATATTTTGTTCCCAGAAGCACCTATAGGACTTGTAGTGTGTTCCTGGCAGGCAGGCAGAGCTCCTATATTTTGTTCCCAGAAGCACCTATAGGACTTGTAGTGTGTTCGTGGCAGGCAGGCAGAGCTCCTATATTTTCTTCCCAGAAGCACCTATAGGACTTGAAGTGTGTTAGTCCCATCACACAGAGATCATATATTTTGTTCCCAGAAGCACCTATAGGACTTGAAGTGTGTTAGTCCCATCACACAGACCTATATTTTCTTCCCAGAAGCACCTATAGGACTTGAAGTGTGTTAGTCCCATCACACAGAGATCATATATTTTGTTCCCAGAAGCACCTATAGGACTTGAAGTGTGTTAGTCCCATCACACAGAGATCAAATATTTTGTTCCCAGAAGCACCCATAGGACTTGAAGTGTGTTAGTCCCATCACACAGAGATCATATATTTTGTTCCCAGAAGCACCTATAGGACTTGAAGTGTGTTAGTCCCCATCACACAGACCTATATTTTCTTCCCAGAAGCACCTATAGGACTTGAAGTGTGTTAGTCCCATCACACAGAGATCATATATTTTCTTCCCAGAAGCACCTATAGGACTTGAAGTGTGTTAGTCCCATCACACAGAGATCATATATTTTGTTCCCAGAAGCACCTATAGGACTTGAAGTGTGTTAGTCCCATCACACAGACCTATATTTTCTTCCCAGAAGCACCTATAGGACTTGAAGTGTGTTAGTCCCATCACACAGAGATCATATATTTTGTTCCCAGAAGCGCCTATAGGACTTGAAGTGTGTTAGTCCCATCACACAGAGATCATATATTTTGTTCCCAGAAGCACCCATAGGACTTGAAGTGTGTTAGTCCCATCACACAGAGATCATATATTTTGTTCCCAGAAGCACCTATAGGACTTGAAGTGTGTTAGTCCCATCACACAGACCTATATTTTCTTCCCAGAAGCACCTATAGGACTTGAAGTGTGTTAGTCCCATCACACAGAGATCATATATTTTCTTCCCAGAAGCACCTATAGGACTTGAAGTGTGTTAGTCCCATCACACAGAGATCATATATTTTGTTCCCAGAAGCACCTATAGGACTTGAAGTGTGTTAGTCCCATCACACAGACCTATATTTTCTTCCCAGAAGCACCTATAGGACTTGAAGTGTGTTAGTCCCATCACACAGAGATCATATATTTTGTTCCCAGAAGCACCTATAGGACTTGAAGTGTGTTAGTCCCATCACACAGAGATCATATATTTTGTTCCCAGAAGCACCCATAGGACTTGAAGTGTGTTAGTCCCATCACACAGAGATCATATATTTTGTTCCCAGAAGCACCTATAGGACTTGAAGTGTGTTAGTCCCATCACACAGACCTATATTTTCTTCCCAGAAGCACCTATAGGACTTGAAGTGTGTTAGTCCCATCACACAGAGATCATATATTTTCTTCCCAGAAGCACCTATAGGACTTGAAGTGTGTTAGTCCCATCACACAGAGATCATATATTTTGTTCCCAGAAGCACCTATAGGACTTGAAGTGTGTTAGTCCCATCACACAGACCTATATTTTCTTCCCAGAAGCACCTATAGGACTTGAAGTGTGTTAGTCCCATCACACAGAGATCATATATTTTGTTCCCAGAAGCACCCATAGGACTTGAAGTGTGTTAGTCCCATCACACAGAGATCATATATTTTGTTCCCAGAAGCACCTATAGGACTTGAAGTGTGTTAGTCCCATCACACAGACCTATATTTTCTTCCCAGAAGCACCTATAGGACTTGAAGTGTGTTAGTCCCATCACACAGACCTATATTTTCTTCCCAGAAGCACCTATAGGACTTGAAGTGTGTTAGTCCCATCACACAGAGATCATATATTTTGTTCCCAGAAGCACCTATAGGACTTGAAGTGTGTTAGTCCCATCACACAGAGATCATATATTTTGTTCCCAGAAGCACCTATAGGACTGGAAGTGAGTTAGTCCCATCACACAGACCTATATTTTCTTCCCAGAAGCACCTATAGGACTTGAAGTGTGTTAGTCCCATCACACAGAGATCATATATTTTGTTCCCAGAAGCACCTATAGGACTTGAAGTGTGTTAGTCCCATCACACAGAGATCATATATTTTGTTCCCAGAAGCACCCATAGGACTTGAAGTGTGTTAGTCCCATCACACAGAGATCCTATATTTTGTTCCCAGAAGCACCTATAGGACTTGAAGTGTGTTAGTCCCATCACACAGACCTATATTTTCTTCCCAGAAGCACCTATAGGACTTGAAGTGTGTTAGTCCCATCACACAGAGATCATATATTTTGTTCCCAGAAGCACCTATAGGACTTGAAGTGTGTTAGTCCCATCACACAGAGATCATATATTTTGTTCCCAGAAGCACCTATAGGACTTGAAGTGTGTTAGTCCCATCACACAGAGATCCTATATTTTGTTCCCAGAAGCACCTATAGGACTTGAAGTGTGTTAGTCCCATCACACAGACCTATATTTTCTTCCCAGAAGCACCCATAGGACTTGAAGTGTGTTAGTCCCATCACACAGAGATCCTATATTTTGTTCCCAGAAGCACCTATAGGACTTGAAGTGTGTTAGTCCCATCACACAGACCTATATTTTGTTCCCAGAAGCACCCATAGGACTTGAAGTGTGTTAGTCCCATCACACAGAGATCCTATATTTTGTTCCCAGAAGCACCTATAGGACTTGAAGTGTGTTAGACCCATCACACAGAGATCATATATTTTGTTCCCAGAAGCACCTATAGGACTTGAAGTGTGTTAGTCCCATCACACAGAGATCATATATTTTGTTCCCAGAAGCACCCATAGGACTTGAAGTGTGTTAGTCCCATCACACAGAGATCATATATTTTGTTCCCAGAAGCACCTATAGGACTTGAAGTGTGTTAGTCCCATCACACAGAGATCATATATTTTGTTCCCAGAAGCACCTATAGGACTTGAAGTGTGTTAGTCCCATCACACAGAGATCCTATATTTTGTTCCCAGAAGCACCTATAGGACTTGAAGTGTGTTAGTCCCATCACACAGACCTATATTTTCTTCCCAGAAGCACCCATAGGACTTGAAGTGTGTTAGTCCCATCACACAGAGATCCTATATTTTGTTCCCAGAAGCACCTATAGGACTTGAAGTGTGTTAGTCCCATCACACAGACCTATATTTTCTTCCCAGAAGCACCCATAGGACTTGAAGTGTGTTAGTCCCATCACACAGAGATCCTATATTTTGTTCCCAGAAGCACCTATAGGACTTGAAGTGTGTTTGTCCCATCACACAGACCTATATTTTCTTCCCAGAAGCACCCATAGGACTTGAAGTGTGTTAGTCCCATCACACAGAGATCCTATATTTTGTTCCCAGAAGCACCTATAGGACTTGAAGTGTGTTAGTCCCATCACACAGACCTATATTTTCTTCCCAGAAGCACCTATAGGACTTCTAGTGTGTTAGTGGCATCACACAGAGCTCCTCTATTTTCTTCTCAGCAGCACCCACAGGACTTCTAGTGTGTTAGTGGCATCACACAGAGCTCCTCTATTTTCTTTGCAGAAGCACCCATAGGACTTCTAGTGTGTTAGTGGCATCACACAGAGCTCCTATATTTTCTTCTCAGCAGCACCCACAGGACTTCTAGTGTGTTAGTGGCATCACACAGAGCTCCTCTATTTTCTTTGCAGAAGCACCCATAGGACTTCTAGTGTGTTAGTGGCATCACACAGAGCTCCTATATTTTCTTCTCAGCAGCACCCACAGGACTTCTAGTGTGTTAGTGGCATCACACAGAGCTCCTCTATTTTCTTTGCAGAAGCACCCACAGGACTTCTAGTGTGTTAGTGGCATCACACAGAGCTCCTCTATTTTCTTTGCAGAAGCACCCATAGGACTTCTAGTGTGTTAGTGGCATCACACAGAGCTCCTCTATTTTCTTCTCAGCAGCACCCACAGGACTTCTAGTGTGTTAGTGGCATCACACAGAGCTCCTCTATTTTCTTTGCAGAAGCACCCATAGGACTTCTAGTGTGTTAGTGGCATCACACAGAGCTCCTATATTTTCTTCTCAGCAGCACCCACAGGACTTCTAGTGTGTTAGTGGCATCACACAGAGCTCCTCTATTTTCTTTGCAGAAGCACCCACAGGACTTCTAGTGTGTTAGTGGCATCACACAGAGCTCCTCTATTTTCTTTGCAGAAGCACCCATAGGACTTCTAGTGTGTTAGTGGCATCACACAGAGCTCCTATATTTTCTTCTCAGCAGCACCCACAGGACTTCTAGTGTGTTAGTGGCATCACACAGAGCTCCTCTATTTTCTTTGCAGAAGCACCCACAGGACTTCTAGTGTGTTAGTGGCATCACACAGAGCTCCTCTATTTTCTTTGCAGAAGCACCCATAGGACTTCTAGTGTGTTAGTGGCATCACGCAGAGCTCCTATATTTTCTTCTCAGCAGCACCCATAGGACTTCTAGTGTGTTAGTGGCATCACACAGAGCTCCTCTATTTTCTTTGCAGAAGCACCCATAGGACTTCTAGTGTGTTAGTGGCATCACACAGAGCTCCTATATTTTTCTTCTCAGCAGCACCCATAGGACTTCTAGTGTGTTAGTGGCATCACACAGAGCTCCTCTATTTTCTTTGCAGAAGCACCCATAGGACTTCTAGTGTGTTAGTGGCATCACACAGAGCTCCTATATTTTCTTCTCAGCAGCACCCACAGGACTACCGACTACAATGGCTGGAAGACCGCCAAGGGGAGGCAGAGCGTGCAGAGCCAAGAACACAGGGCAGGCAGGCTCTGTTTCTAGTGGACGTGGCCGTGGCCGTGGACGTGGTCGTGCATCGTCATCAGCACGTGGCCATGGGACACGCGCGTCTTTGTTTTCGGCAGCTGGACATGTGGAGCCGCATCATGCTGAAGGCTTGGTAGAATGGATGACCAAGCCCTCCTCATCCTCCTCATCCTCTCTCACCCAGGCTCAGGGTACTGGCAGAGCATCATCAGCCACCCCTTCCCTAGACCCACCATGTCCTCCTGAGGAGTCCCCCGAACTCTTTGAGCACAGTGTTGGGTACATGCTCCAGGAGGATGCCCAACGATTCGAAGGCTCGGATGATGATACCCAGCTTGAGGAATCTGGCAGTACTGTTCCACCAGCTGCAGCTTACTGCCAGGTTTGCTCTAGTGGTGAAGAGGGAGGGGATGATGAGGTCACTGACTCCACGTGGGTGCCTGAAGGGAGAGAGGATGAGGAGGAGGACGAGGAGGAGGAGGATGCGGCGTCACATGTCCAACGAGGCAGGATGCCCCCTGGAGGCCAGGTAGAGGCCAGCACAGCAACTGTACAACACCGCAGAGCTCCGCCTGTGCAGGGCGCTGCCTCTGCACGTTATCAGAAAAGTTCTTTGGTGTGGGCCTTTTTTGAGACGAGTGCATCAGATCGCACCACTGCTATTTGCAATATTTGTCTCAAGCGTATCTCGCGTGGCCAAAACATCAGCCGCTTGGGCACCACAAGCATGACCAGACATATGGCGACCTGCCATGCAGCTCGTTGGCAGGCACACATAAAAGACCCACACCAAAGAACTAAGCGGACCTCTCCTTGCTCCTCCTCAGCTGGGATCTCCATCCCCACTACACCTTCAGTCCTCTCTGAAAGCTGCTCTGAGAGGACTGAAGGTGTAGAATTAGGTGTGTCACAACCAAGTACTTGCAGTACACCGACGTCCGATTGCAGCAGGCAAATTTCCCTGCCCCAGCTGCTGGACCGTAGAAAGAAGTACACTCCCAGCCATCCACATGCCCAGCGGTTGAATGCTAGCCTGGCTAAATTGCTAGCACTTCAACTGCTGCCTTTTCAGTTGGTAGACTCGGCCCCCTTCCGTGAGTTTGTTCAATGTGCGGTTCCTCAGTGGCAGGTTCCCAAACGCCACTTTTTCTCACGGAAGGCGATTCCGTCTCTCTACCGGCATGTGGAGGGCAATGTCCATGCCTCGCTGGACAGGGCGGTCAGCGGTAAGGTGCATATTACCGCTGACTCATGGTCCAGCAGGCATGGACAGGGACGGTACCTTTCTTTCACGGCCCATTGGGTCACTCTATTGGCAGCTGGGAGGGATGCAGGACAAGGTGCAGTAGTGTTGGAGGTTGTTCCGCCACCACGCCTCCAAAACGCTACTACTGCTACTGGTTGTGACACACCTCTCTCCTCCACCCCCTCCTCTTCTTCTTCCTCCAGTGCTCTGTCCTTGGAACCAGCGGTGCTCCGTAGGCGTACAAGGGGCTACGCAAGTACGCAGGCAAAAAGATGCCATGCCGTGCTTGCGCTGGTGTGTTTGGGGGACAGGAGCCACACTGGGCCAGAGGTTCTGGCAGCTCTGCAGGGGCAGGCCGAGAGGTGGTTGACGCCACGTCAGCTTAAGCCAGGAATGGTCGTTTCTGACAATGGCACCAACCTCCTCTCCGCCCTGCGACAGGGGCAGCTCACCCATGTGCCCTGCATGGCTCACGTCCTCAACCTGGTGGTGCAGCGGTTCTTGGGCAGGTTCCCAGGCTTACAGGATGTCCTGAGGCAGGCCAGGAAAGTCTGTGTGCATTTCCGCCGATCTTATAATGCCAGTGCTCGGCTGACTGAGCTGCAAAAGGAGCTGAACCTGCCCAAGAACCGCCTAATATGTGACATGCCCACCAGGTGGAACTCAACGTTGGCCATGCTGCAGCGACTGCACACGCAGCAGAGGGCCATCAATGAGTACCTTTGCGACTATGGCACCAGGACAGGGTCAGGGGAGCTTGGTTTTTTTTCCCCACGTCAGTGGAGCATGATCAGGGATGCATGCACTGTCCTCTCACCATTTGAGGAGGCCACGAGGATGGTGAGCAGTGACAGTGCATGCATCAGTGACACTGTCCCTCTTGTCCACCTGTTGGAGCATACGCTGCGTGGGATAATGGACAGGGCACTTGAGGCAGAACAGAGGCAGGAAGAGGAGGACTTCCTTGCCTCTCAAGGCCCCCTTTATCCGGACAGTGTTCCTTCTGTCCCACCCATCACACAGGAAGAGGATGAGGAGGAGGAGGAGGAGGAGGAGGAGGAGGATTGTGTGAGCATGGAGGTGGAGCCTGGCACTCAGCATCAGCAGCAGCAGTCTTTTAGGGATGATGTACAGTCCCAACAAACCAGTGGACTTGTACGATCATGTCATCCTCAGTGACCCAGAAGACTCCGGACCGAATGCCTCAGCTAACCTACGCTGCATGGCCTCCCTGATCCTGCAAAGCCTGCGGAAGGATCCTCGTGTTCTTCGGATCAAGGAGAGGGACCATTACTGGCTGGCCACTCTCCTTGATCCGCGGTACAAGGGTAAGGTTGCGGACCTTATCTTGCCGTCGCAGAGGGAGCAGAGGATGAGACATCTCAGGGAGGCCTTGCAGAAAGGTCTGTGCAACGCGTTCCCAGAAACTGGGAGGCTACAAACTCCTGGTCCTGGGCGACGAGTTGCTGAGGCTTCGGTCAGTAGCAGAAGGAGCGGTGGGGAAGGTGGACGTCTGACCGATGCGTTCAGACAATTTTTTAGTCCGCAGCCCCAAGGTATGATCGGTTCCAGCAACCATCGCCAGCGTCTGATATACATGGTGCAGGAATACCTTGGGCAAGGTCAGACTTGGACACCTTTCCCACCGAAAATCCTCTGGCTTACTGGGTCCTGAGGATGGATCACTGGCCAGAGCTTGCACAGTATGCAATTGAGCTACTGGCCTGTCCTGCCTCCAGCGTTCTTTCCGAACGCACATTCAGTGCTGCTGGAGGATTTGTCACCGATCATAGGGTGCGCCTGTCCACCGCCTCGGTTGATCGACTGACCTTCATCAAAATGAATCAGTCTTGGATCACCACCAGCTACCAGGCACCTGAGGCGGATATAACCGAATAATTTTTAATATCACATCCCTTCAAGACTGCCTATGCTGATGCTGAGTGACTGTCCTCTTATGTTCACTGACTATCCTCTTCCTCCTCCTCAATGATCCATGCCACCACACCAGTGCCTAAGGCACAATTTTTCAGCCCCTGTTTAACAGGGGCGTGTACATACAATTTTTATAAAAAAAATGCTTCGCAACACGTGTGACTGCTGTGCTCCAAGTACAGTATCTGTGAGGGGTTGCAGTGTTGTGGCACCAGCACCAGTGCCTAAGGCAAATTTTTCAGCCCCTGTTTAACAGGGGCGTGTACATACAATTTTTATAAAAAAATGCTTCGCAACACGTGTGACTGCTGTGCTCCAAGTACAGTATCTGTGAGGGGTTGCAGTGTTGTGGCACCAGCACCAGTGCCTAAGGCTCAATTTTTCAGCCCCTGTTTAACAGGGGCGGGTAATTACAATTTTTTAAAAAAATGCTTCGCAACACGTGTGACTGCTGTGCTCCAAGTACAGTATCTGTGAGGGGTTGCAGTGTTGTGGCACCAGCACCAGTGCCTAAGGCACAATTTTTCAGCCCCTGTTTAACAGGGGCGGGTAATTACAATTTTTAAAAAAAATGCTTCGCAACACGTGTGACTGCTGTGCTCCAAGTACAGTATCTGTGAGGGGTTGCAGTGTTGTGGCACCAGCACCAGTGCCTAAGGCACAATTTTTCAGCCCCTGTTTAACAGGGGCGGGTAATTACAAATCTTGATCTAATAGTTCACAGCAGGGCCCATTCCTGCGCCCACCAAGAGTAACTATGAGGGCCTACAGTCTTGTGGCAACACCGTCCACCACCACCGCCAAAGGCCCAATTTTTCTGCCCTGTTCATCAGGTGCTTGCAATTACAAATCTTGATCTAATAACTCACAGCAGGGCCCATTCCTGCGCCCACCAAGAGTAACTATGAGGGCCTACAGTCTTGTGGCAACACCGTCCACCACCACCGCCAAAGGCCCAATTTTTCTGCCCTGTTCATCAGGTGCTTGCAATTACAAATCTTGATCTAATAACTCACAGCAGGGCCCATTCCTGCGCCCACCAAGAGTAACTATGAGGGCCTACAGTCTTGTGGCAACACCGTCCACCACCACCGCCAAAGGCCCAATTTTTCTGCCCTGTTCATCAGGTGCTTGCAATTACAAATCTTGATCTAATAACTCACAGCAGGGCCCATTCCTGCGCCCACCAAGAGTAACTATGAGGGCCTACAGTCTTGTGGCAACACCGTCCACCACCACCGCCAAAGGCCCAATTTTTCTGCCCTGTTCATCAGGTGCTTGCAATTACAAATCTTGATCTAATAACTCACAGCAGGGCCTATTCCTGCGCCCACCAAGAGTAACTGTGAGAGCTTACAGTCTTGTGGCAACACCGTCCACCACCACCACCACCACCCCCAATTTTTCTGCCCTGTTCAACAGGTGCATGCAATTACAAATCTTGATCTATTAACTCACAGCAGGGCCCATTCCTGTGCCCACCAGTCTTGTGGCTACACCAACATCTAATAGGGCAAATTTCTGCAGAGTATATACGCCAGGCCCCTACTTTCAAACATCCAACTTACAAACGACTCCTACTTGCAAATGGAAAGAGAAAACAGGAAGTGAGAGGAAATCTACCCCTAGGAAGGGAAATTCTATCCTGTTAGATTTAATTTGGGAAAAAGGTATCTCCTCTCTACTGATACTTTATCACCAATCCTTGTTTCAATTAAAACCCCACTTTTTCCAAAAACATTTGTCATTGGGACGGAAAGTTAGGTGACATGTTCTGAACAGATGTGCAAAGACAGCAAATGTTACAGGGGTGATAACCCCTCCCTATGTTCTCCAAAAAGCTTAAAAATAGATTTTTTTGGGATGGAGCTACACTTCATAATGTACCTGTTCAGATTCTACTTAAGAACAAACCTAAAGCCGCAAGTGTTTTTAAATGGCTTCTTTTTTTCCTTTACAAATGTCATTTTGTGCAAGGACAGTTCTAAACACGGGAAACACATGCCACTTCACAGGCATACTTTAGACACCCCCCAGGTACCATATTTAAAGGAAAATTTCACTTTTTTTTTTTCACTTTATGCATCATTAAAATGACTGCTCCCGAAAAAACGTTAGTTTTTAAAAGTTCTTTTTGCATTGATATATGTCCCCTGGGGCAGGACCCGGGTCCCCAAACCTGTTTTATGACATTAACATGCATATTGGCCGTTGTAATTAGCACTTTTGATTTCGAACGTTCGCGTCCATTATAACGTATAGGGTTCGAAAATTTGCGCGAACTTTCGGTCGGTTCGAAGGTTCTGGTGCGAACCGAACCCGGGGGTGTTCGGCTCATCCCTAGACACAGGTAACAAGAATGTACAAGTTCATGCATTTAACATAGACAGAACATCCTGTTGTTATTTTACCATAGAATAACACACTATAAGACTGCAGTGCCACCTCCTGGGTAGAAAGGTATAATGCATATATAAGCGACTTTACAATACATGCTGTTGTTCTTTTCCAACTGTCCTTACTCCCAGTCTCAGGCTCAGATCTTTGTTGGTATGGTCTCCAGCTGGCAGATGAATATTCAGACAGATGTGCTCTCTCCTTAACTCTCTTAGGGGCAAAAAGAAGAACTTTTCCCGGCAGTTTAAAAAAATCCTCTCTCTGCTCCTCCTACTGCACAGTGCATATTGGGATTTGTAGTGTAACTATTATAGCAGCGGACCCCAACCTTTTGGGCACCAGGGACCAGGGGGGTTTTAAGGATCAGCCCGCTCCGTGGCTGATTTGTCATGGCAATCGCTGGTGTTAGCGCTATATAGCGCTTCAAACATCACAACAGCATGGTTTATATGGTGTCAGGGTGATTGAAGCGCATTATTTCTATTATTATATTGTAATGTAAAATGAAATAGTTCAACTCACCATAATTCAGAATTAGTGTGAGCCCTGAGTGTGTCACTTGCCTCCGTCACCTGCCTTCAGATGCAGCTTGTCACTTACCATCAATCAGATATGTAGTTGGTGTTATTAAAGATCCTGGGCACCCCACCTCCTGTGTCAAGTTGCGGAATGCCACAGTGAACAGTGCTCTTTTCCTTTTCTTCTTATCTGCTCCTCCCTCTTGTTGTCTCTCCGCATTCTTTTGTCACTTTTCCTTTCTTACTTACTTAACCACTTCAGCCCCAGAAGAATTTACCCCCTTCCTGACCAGAGCACTTTTTGCGATTCGGCACTGCGTCGCTTTAACTGACAATTGTGTAGTCGTGCTACGTGGCTCCCAAACAAAATTTACATCCTTTTTTTTTCCACAAATAGAGCGTTCTTTTGGTGGTATTTGATCACCCCTGCAGTTTTTATGTTTGGCGCCATTAACAAAAAAAGAGCGAAAAGTTTGAAAAAATCACATTATTTTTTACATTTTGCTATAATAAATATCCCCCAAAAATATATAAAAAAACAATTTTTTTCCTATGTTTGGGCCGATACATATTCTTCTACATATTTTTAGTAAAAAAAAAATTGCAATAAGCGATAATTGATTGGTTTGTGCAAAAGTTATTTCGTTTACAAAATAGGGGATAGTTTTATGGTATTTTTAATAATAATTTTTTTTTACTAGATCATGGCGGCGTGACTGCAACATTATGGCAGACACATCAGACATTTTTGAGACCATTGACATTTATACAGCAATCATTGCTATACAAATGCACTGATTCCTGTGTAAATGACACTGGCAGTGAAGGGGTTAACCACTAGAGGCAGTTAAGGGGTTAAGTGTGTCCTTGGGAGTGTTTCTAACTGTGGGGGGCATGGCTACGTGTGGCACGTCATTGATCTCTGCTCCCGATCACAGGGAGCAGATATCAGTGACACTGTCACTAGGCAGAACCGGGAGATGCTTGTTTACATTAGCATCTCCCCGTTCTTCCTCTCTGTGAGACAATAGCGGGTGCCGGCCGCGCGCAGGCCGCCTCTTAAAGGGCAACGTACAGGTACGTTAGTTTGCCTGTACATGCCCTTCTGCCGCAGTATATCTGCGCAAGGCGGTCGGCAAGCTAACTAAATTCTGTACGAAAATTCTCAGAACATTTGAATGTCATTTGAAAGTAGTTTGAGAACTTGTTTAACATTAGATTTTGCAATCAATGGACTTTACTGAATACAAATCACATAGATGAAATGCTTATTAGCAGTTTATTGAATCATGCACTTGGAAGCTTGTTGTATGCAGAGAATACTCTACTCTTGTAAAGGAAATTTGTAAGTTCTGTATATAACTGTATTCTATTGTGTATGTATTGCACACTGCACTCACTGTGCACACAGCACTAATAATGTTTTCAGTACATGTTTGCATTCTTTCCATTTCTGATTAGAATTAGCCTGGATATGTTACGCCCCTTGTTACCATAAACGTACAATTGTAATATTAATGTGATACCTACGTAATCATGTGTATAAAAACCTTCAATTGCTTCATAATAAAGCAGAACAGTTATTTGAAAAGATGCAAAGCATATCTTTTCTGTCTGTTCCTTACTGCAGTAGTTATTATTACTTTGTAACCACTAATCATTATGAGGATAGGAGTTGCCTATCCATAAAATTCCATGACACTTTCATGGAGGATGTCTTTATCGTGTCTTACAGGAAACAGGACAATACAAGTACATAGAGAGAGGATAGACAAAAATCCTGTCATATTCTAGAAAACATGTACTATACACTATAATACTACAGTGCCAGCTGCTGCATAGATAGGTATAATGCATACAGTGTATATTGTTCTGTTTATATAAGCAACTTTACATTACATGTTGTGGTTCTTCGAACAACGCTCACCCCTAACACAGGTGGCCAGGTATTATAGCTACTGTAGCTTCTGTGTTCTTCACCTATAGAAGCCCCTTTTCCCATAAGGCAAGCACACCTACCAGTACTCAGTTGCCCCCAGGATGTATACACAATCCTATAGTGCCTGGTCACATTCAGATCATCAAACTATTTTAATATTACACAAAGATAACCTGAGTAAATCCAAGATGCAGTTTTTTAAATGATTATTTCATGTATTAAGGGAAAAAGGTTCAAACCTGCATGGCCCTATGTGAAAAAGTAATTGCCCCCTTCCATGCTGAATCATGAAGGAACTGTGATTAACCACAATTTTTGGGAAATCTGAGATAACTAGGAACAGTGATGAACCTTCCCAGGAGTGGCTGGCCTACAAAAATTACTCCAAGAGCATGACAACGACTCATCCAGGAGGTCATAAAAGAACTCAACAACTAAAGAACTGCAGGCCTCACTTGCCTCAGGTAAGACCAGTGTTCATGATTCAACAATAAGAAAGAGACTGGGCAAAAATGGCATTCATGGGAGAGTTCCAAGGCCAAAGCCACTGCTGTCCAAAAAGAACACAAAGGCTCATCTCACATTTACCAAAAAACATCTTGATTATCCTCAAGACCTTTAGGCAAATATTCTGTGGACTAATGAGACAAAAATTTAACTTTTTGGAAGGTGTGCATCCCATTACATCTGGCATAAAACAAATACAGCATCATGCTCAAATAAGAACATCATACCAACAGTGAGACATGGTGGTGGTAGCAGCTTCAGGACCTGGACGATTTACCATAATTGATTGAACCATGAATTCTGAGCTCTACCAGAAAATCCTAAAGAAGAATGTCCAGCCATCAGTTCGTGACCTTAAGCTCAAGTGCACTTGGGTTATGCAGCAGGACAATGATCCGAAACACAACTGCAAGTCCACCTCCAAATGGTTCAAACATAGCAAAATTTAGGTTTTGGAGTGGCCTAGTCAAAGCTCGGACTTAAATCCATTTGAGATGCTGTATCATGACCTTACACGGGCCGTTTATGCTGGAAAACCCTCCAATGTTACATAGTTACATAGTTAGTCAGGTTGAAAAAAGACACAAGTCCATCCAGTTCAACCACAAAAAAAAAAATAATAATAATATCATACAATCCCACATACACAATTATATACCCACAGTTGATCCAGAGGAAGGCGAAAAACCCCAGCAGAGCATGAAGGAAAAAATTCCTTCCTGATCCCCCGAGAGGCAATCGGATTTTCCCCGGATCAACTTTACCTATAAATGTTAGTACCCAGTTATATTATGTACATTTAGGAAATAATCCAGACCTTTCTTAAAGCAATCTACTGAGCTGGCCAGAACCGCCTCTGCAGGGAGTCTATTTCACATTTTCACAGCTCTTACTGTGAAGAAACCTTTCCGTATATGGAGATGAAATCTCTTTTCCTCGAGACATAAAGAGTGCCCCCTTGTCCTCTTTGTTGACTGTAAAGTGATTAACTCAACACCGAGTTCACTATATGGACCCCTTACATATTTGTACATGTTGATCATATCCCCCCTTAATCTCCTCTTATCAAGAGTGAATAAATTCAGTTCCTCTAATCTTTCCTCATAGCTGAGCTCCTCCATGCTTCTTATCAGTTTGGTTGCCCTTCTCTGCACTTTCTCCAGTTCCCCAATATCCCTTTTGAGAACTGGTGCCCAAAACTGAACTGCATATTCCAGAGGAGGTCTTACTAATGATTTGAACAGGGGCAAAATGATATCTATCTCTCTGGAGTCCATACCTCACGTAATACAAGAAAGGACTTTGCTCGCTTTGGAAACCGCAGCTTGGCATGGCATGCAATTATTGAGCGTATGATCTACCAAAACCCCCAGATCCTTCTCCACTATGGAGCCCCCCAGTTGTACTCCCCCTAGCATGTATGATGCATGCATATTCTTAGCCCCCAAGTGCATAACTTTACATTTATCAACATTAAACCTCATCTGCCACATAGTCGCCCAATTAGACACAGTGCATTGAGGTTGGCTTGTAAATTGGAGACATCCTGTAAGGACGTTATTCCACTGCATATCTTGGTGTCATCTGCAAAGACTGAAATGTTACTTTTGATCCCAGACCCAATATCATTTATAAAGATATTAAAAAGTAAGGGTATTGGCACTGAACCTTGAGGTACACCACTGATAACCTTAGACCATTCAGAGTAAGAAACATAACCACTACTCTCTGAATTCTCTATTTTAGCCAGTTTTCTATCCATTTACAAACTGATATTTCCTAACCTGTAGACTTTACCTTACACATGAGCCATGTGTGCTGAACTGTATCGAACGCTTTTGCAAGATTCAAGTATACCACGTCCACCGCCACCCCTCTGTCCAAGGTTTTACTAACCTCCTCATAAAAAGAAATCAGGTTTGAATGACAACTTCTGTCTTTCATGAATCCATGCTGTCTGTTGCTTAAAATATTTTTTTCCTCGTCTACTCGTCTATGTGGTCTTTTATTAATCTCTCCAGTATCTTCCCAACTATAGAAGTTAAACTAACAGGTCTATAGTTAGTAAAAACGTTGTTCCCTTTTTAAATATAGGCACCACATTGGCCCTGTGACAATCCAGTGGTACTATTCCTGTCATTAATGAGTCCCTAAAAATGAGATACAATTGCTTTAAAATTACAGAGCTCAATTCTTTTAGAATCTGTGGGTGGATGGCTGAATTAAAAAATTCTGCAAAGAAGAGTGGGCCAAAATTTCTCCACAGCAATGTGAAATACTTATTGCCAGTTATCGAAAAACACTTGATTGCAGTTGTTGCTACCAAGGGTGGCACAACCAGTTATTAGGTTTAGGGGGCAATTACTTCCTGGATCTTTGGCTTCCCAGAAAATGAGTCTTCTAAGTTTCTTTTTGTCCGCAGAACATCAGTATGACAGACCTAGCCGGGACAGAGGCTGTTGGAGGGGACAGAATGCCAGCCTCTTGCCTTGCAATTATGGGCCCTGACATTTGGGGGAACGGTGCTCTTTGTGAGCTGTATGCCTGGGGACCCCTGAGCTGGTGTTACTTGGATTCAGGTCCATGCCCTCTTCCCCCCAAGACACACAGACTCTGGATATGTATATGCTATATTAGCAATAGACTGAATCACACTGTTGGGACACAAACTGTCAGATGCTAATGTCATGAACTCCAGCCACCTGTCTGTTGTGTAAATGAGTCTAGTCTGGCTTGTAAGAGCATTCCACACATTGTTGTTTGTGCTACCTAACCCTGTATTGATGTTTATGGTAATATGTATTGAATAGTCATTCAGTGAGCTAGGAGCCATAAAGTCTTTCCCTGAAAAGTCTTATCTCTCAGTCCACTAGTCTGGGTCTATGATTAGATAATTAGCTCATGCTAATTAGGTTAGGTTTTAGTCATCCGGCTGTATATATTTGTGTGAGATCTCAAATAAAAACTATTCCTGATGTACTCAAAGACTGGTGTTGTCTAGTTCTTGGGGGTCCTTATAGCCAGATCCATTGGACTCGTGTTCCAGGACTTAGGAAGTGGTATACTGACGGAAACACTCAAGCAGAGTGTAAGGACGTTCCGTCACAGTCAGCTCATCCCTTTATACTGGAAGTCTGAAACTACATCGCAATTACCTTTGTGGATTTCTACTCTCTCCCTTCCCCTCTTTCTTCCCCCTTCCTTTTTTCTCTCCTCCCTTTTGGTTTCTCTCTTTTTGTTTTCTTTCTGTTTTCTTTTTTCTCTTTATTTTTAGTACAACATGACAACAAGTTTATTTGTTGTATTAATATCATACCAGGTTGATTGTAGATTGACCACTTTTGTTGGATTAGATAACTGTACATGAAATATTTTCGATTTATATGGCTTTCACATGTGGTTCTGCGATTCACTTCCTGTTTGCTATAAGCCAGGTTGCCTCAGTTGAAATGAAGCATATTCTTTTGCATAGACAGTATTGAAATGTCGTTATTCAACCTGCTTTCTCTATGACACTACCCACAGTTTCTATGATATCCTATTAGTTTGCACATGTCTATGGGCGATAGCCATTGAGCTGTTGTGTCTTTATTACATGTTTTTTGAATGTTGACATAATAAAAACATTTTCAACTCTAAACACAATATCACAAGCATGAGACTGCAGGCTTGGCTGACTTAAATCAGATTTGGTCGCCACCCAGAGACTGGCTAAAGCAATTACCTTGCATGTGAACAAGCAGACAGGGAGAATGCATCATAGCCAAAACCAGGATGCTGGAATGAGACCAGCAGCTGTGATGGAGCAGGAGTGCTACATGCTCCTGACAATAGACTGTTAGAAACTCATATTCAAGACAAATTTCCCATCCTGCTCCTTCGAATCTCCTTGTCATTGTGATTGAAAACAAACATCAATTTGACCCCACTATTGAAATAAAAACAAATGAACGTTTTTACAACATACTTACGTAAAAAATGCTGAACAAAATTCTACTAGTGTATACCCACCATTAGGCAGTAGACCCACATAGTATTGCCCTCTTGAAACATAGTTTTACATTGGTCCCAAAGTCCTAACTTACCATACGTTATAGGTAGGACCTATCACTGTCCTGTGCAGTGAGAGTACATCAGTGGCCAATATAGACAATCCTGTTAAACTGACAATGTACGTGGCGATTTTCAAGCTATTTCAAACTATTTTGACCAGTTTTCATCTCAGAGACAACTAAACATATCAATGCAACTTACCTTCAATGGTTTCCATTAAACAATCAACCCTGTTGGTGATAAAATTACTTACTGTTTTCTTACTGTTGCAATCAAATCTGGTTGAAAATGGGTAAATATAGTGATTTTTATCACCAGTTTTACCCCTGAAGTCAGACACCATGGAGTTGATTTTGTAAAACCGGAGAGCGCAAACTCTGGTGCAGCTGTGCATGGTAGCCAATTAGCTTCTAACTTGAGCTTGTTCAATTAAGCTTTGACCAAAAAAAAAAAAAATGGAAGCTGATTGGTTTATGTGCAGAACTGCACCAGATTTTGCACAGTGTTAGATGGACTAGAAGATTTAAATAAACAAACAAATTGAAGCCAAACTAAGTTACACAAGCAGTTAAAGCAATCATTTTTTTTTGTTTTGTTTTTTTTGGGGGTTATGCTTTACATAAATAAAAGCTGATCATTGTAAGCACCCATGTCAGTGGTAAATGGTTAATCCCAACATTAAATGATACATTTGCAGGAGAGAGTGTTCTGTTGAAAAACAGCAGACTTATGCCGCGTACACACGAGCAGACTTTCCGACGGACTAGGTCCAACGGTCTTTCCGACGGACTTTCGACGGAGTTCCGACAAACTTTTCGAATGAAGGGACTTGGCCACACACTAAATTCTGACGGATTCGAACGTGATGATGTACGACCGGACTAGAATAAGGAAGTTCGTAGCCAGTAGCCAATAGCTGCCCTAGCGTCGTTGTTTGTCCGTCGGACTAGCACACAGACGAGCAGATTTTTTGATAGGAACTGGGCCCAGCGGAGTTCCGATGGGAAAATTTAAGACATGTTCTATTTCTAAAGTCTGTCGGATTTTTCGACTGCAAAAGTCTGATGGAGCCCACACACGATCGAATTGTCCGACGGATTCTTTCCGTCGGACCTTTGCTGTCGAAAAGTCTGCTCGTGTGTACGCGGCATTATTGTCCAAATCACCAGGTGAAAAAGGAAAGAAAGCCTAAAGGGAAAGAAAGCATAAAAAGGAATATTAAAGCAGCCAACACGAATACGAATTGGTAAACTGCGATTTAATAATTTTTTTGGGGGGGTTTAATACCACTTTAAGGAATACAGTAATGTCTTCTCTCCATCCTCATCATAGTGACTGGACAGTAAAAGATCAGGTAGGCTGATGAGGTCATCCTTCTCACGTTCCTCTCTCCTTCTATCAACATGTTCTTTGTAACCTTTGCATGTAGCATTCCTGAACTGCTCCCAGTACTGCTCCTGTTTCTCTCAGAGTGCTGCTATATAGGAGATTTACACAATGCTGATACCAAGTCATTATCAAATATTTACCCTTGCTGTAGTACAAGATACATTTAATTATTTATTAATGAATACAGAGCTGCATTCATTTGTGCCATTTATATACTGTATGCCTGAAGCTTAGTTTTACCTGAAGTCTTCACAACAGTAAAGCAATTAAGATGGAACACTAGGCAAATATTTAAAAATATTTAAATATACTGTATATAATTTAGTCCAAGTAGGTAATTATTCAAAAATCATTAGTTGTGTTTGAATACTAAAAGTTACACCATCTGAAATAGATCTTATGTTATTAGAGACTACATAACATGATTAGTAGAATGAAGAAAAAACTCAGTGATTAGAGAAGGATCCGATTTGCCCCACAAGTATGAACAAATTCCAGACTCATTTTGACTAAAATACATTTATGAGAAATTAACAGTTAGACAATGTCATTTGTGTAAAGAAATTCTTATAATTTAGAATTATGAGAGCTCCGGGTGACACGCAGTTATTAAAGAATTAAAGTATTCAATCTTACTAAGAAATATTGTGATTATATGAATATCGTATTGAAATGAGTTCTTTATAATCAAGATGGATTTGAAGTACATGCAGGTAAATAGGTTGGAGGTATGTTGGGGCAGATGGTAGGTAGATGGCTTTGAAGTACATAGCGGTAGATAGATTTGAGGTTAGTAGAGATAGATGGATTGGAGATAAATATAGACGGTTAGACTAGAGGTATGTAGAAATAAATAAATTGGAGGTATGTAGAGGTAGATGAACTGAAGATAAGTAGAGGTTGATCGACTGGAGGTACAATGTACATAAGGGTAGATAGACTGTAGGTATGAAAAGGTAGTAGGAATGGAGGTGCATAGAGGTAGATGAGTTGGAGGAAAGTATAGGTAGATAGATTGGATGTACATTGAAGTAGGTGGACTATAAGTATGTAGAGGATCCAAGAATTATGCTGTGTCAATAATATTGCCACTGGGGAGGGGGGGGGGGGGGTATCATCCCTGAATTAAACCAAAAACTTTAAATACCCCTCCAGTAGACAAACGCATACAGCATAGCCACTTAGAAATATCCAAATCTTTATTACATCCAATTAACCGATTGCCAACCATCCGCCGCAGTTGTACTGTGGCAACATGGCTCGGAACACGGCGAGAACCGGAATCTCTGTGTGTAAACACACAGATCCCGGGTTCTCTGAGGGGAGAAGTGACAGATCATCTGTTCATACAAAGTATGAACAGCAATCTGTCATCTCCCCTAGTCAGTCCCCTCCCCTCTTCAGTTAGAACACACACTAGGGAACACAATTAACCTCTTGATCGCCCCCTAGTGTTAACCCCTACACTACCAATGACATTTTTACAGTAATCAATGCATTTTTATAGCATTGATTGCTGTATTAATGCCAATAGTGCCAAAAATGTGTCAAAATTGTCTGATGTGCCTGCCATAATGTCGCAGTCACAATAAAAATTGCAGATCGCCGCCATTACTAGAAAAAAAATTAAAAAAAAATAAAAATGCTATAAATCTATCCCCTATTTTGTAGACACTATAACTTTTGCACAAACCAATCAATATACCCCAAAAAAATGTTTTTATGTAAAATATGTAGAAGAATACATATCCCCTAAACTGTGGGAAAAAAATTGTTCTTATATATTTTTGGGGGATATTTATTATATTGTCGCTCTTTTTTTGTTCATAGCGCAAAAAATAAAAACCACAGAGGTGATCAAATACCACCAAAAGAAAGCTCTATTTGTGGGAAAAAAAGGATGTAAATTTTGTTTTGGAGTACGTCGCACGACTGCACAATTGTCAGTTAAAGCGACGCAGTGCCAAATCGCAAAAAGTGCTCTGGTCAGGAAGGGGGTAAAATCTTCTGGGGCTGAAGCGGTTAAAATCCAGTTAAAATCGCATATATGGACATCAATACTACCACTTATTTTCCACTTAAGGAAATAAAGAATGTATATTAGAGAAATCCGCTTCCTTGTGACCTCATAATTCATATATAAATGCAACTAGATATTTATGTAATTCTAAAGACAAAAGTACATATAAGTCACATATAACATTATGATAGAAACAACAATCATTTACATAAAGGAATAAAAAAAGCTATAACCTAAAATAGAAGGAAGAGAGAAGAACAAAGAGGGGAAGGTTGGGGGTTTGGAAAACCTCAGTGGCTCACTGACTTTGATTGACAGCAGCGGGAACCAATGGCACCCGCTGTGTATCTCAGGGAGTCTCGCGTGCAAAATTGATGGATCAAGATAGGGCTCAGGTAAGTATTAGGGTGGCTGGGGGCTGCTGTATTTTTATCTTAATGCATAGAATGCATTAAGATTTTTTGAAAAAAACCTTCTGCCTTTAGAACCACTTTAAGTAGAAAATAAGTGATAGTATTGATGTCCACATATGTGATTTACCCGGATTTTAATCGGATGGAATAACGATTTGTTTAAGAGGCTGTTGTATGCAGTTAGATGGATTGAAGGCAAGAAGAGATATATGCATAGAAGATATATATATATTGAAGAAATATAAATTTTATCTGGCAATATTTGATCTAATAATGCCAAATCAGATTCCCACCTGTTATTATAAAGCTGTTTCTGATCTCCTAGGAGGTGATAATGAACAAGCAGATAGTCTGATTATTATTATCTGCATTGAACTTTTTCTTAAACCAAAGAACTAAAACTGCAGCATCCAAGTCTTTAGGTTTTGAAGAGGATTGTTGTCGCCCAAGGACAGGACTTCTACACACCTCCCCCTCTCCTCTTCTCTATAACAGAGGGGAGGGGTTCTGTAGTCCACAGACTACTTGAATAGATATAATAAAACACTTTCAATTGTATTTTGAAAAGACTAATAGGGATTAAATACAAGAAGTTCATTGTTAGGGGTTACATACGCTTCATTGTTAAAAGAAGAAAATTGAATTCAACTTATGAAAACACTCTCTACTAAAAGTGTTCCTAATGAGTGTGGTCCTCACTGTTATATTGTAAAATGGTTGAGTTTTACATAATATTTTGTTTGCATATACAGTTTTCTTTTTTTTGTCATCGTTTGTTTGCTCTATATATTATAGGTAATGGGAAAAAGTCCTAAGAATAGTCTCTGATATGTTTTCTATAATTTTACACTTACAGTATATTGCTTTGACTCTTTATGGGACATCCTCCTTAATAATGTGAAACACACATGGTGCATGTTGGTGTAGGCTAGGCAGTAAAGATGAGCTCAGGTGTGTTCGCATCTCCACGTGCCACGCCCACCAGGAAGCTGACACTCCACAGCGCTAATCACAGGTAGTGAGCCATTTACCGATCTGTGCAACTGCGGATCGGGAAGTGTCTCACTGCCTGTAATTAGCGCTGTGGAGAGTCAGCTTTCTGGCGAGCGCGTACACTTGGAGTTGCGAACACGCCTGAGCTCATCCTTACTGGACAGTGGTATAGACAGTTTTACAGACAGAAATGTATAACCTTTAACCTTTATTATACCAGACCTTTAAAGGGTTAGTTCACCTTTAAAAAAAACTTCATATGTTCCAGATAAGGAGGCCCATATTAACAAAAAGCACGGTGCAGATTAAATACAAGCAGCTCCTTTCATTACCTTTGTAGGTATTTCAAAAGCCGCATTTAGATAACCCTTATTCGTATCTCCTCACACCGTACATATAAGATTGTCTCTGTGTAACTTCCTGCATCCCATGATGCCTTGCTGTTCTCCTTTTCTCTCCCTGTGCATGAGGGTGTACTCACTTTTGTGAGATACTGTATATACAGTATCTCACAAAAGTGAGTACATCCCTCACATTTTTATAAATATTTTAATATACCTTTTCATGTGACAACACTGAAGAAATGACACTTTGCTACAATGTAAAGTAGTGAGTGTACAGCTTGTATAACAGTGTAAATTTGCTGTCCCCTCAAAAATAACTCAACACACAGCCATTATTGTCTAAACCGCTGGCAACAAAAGTGAGTACTAAATATACAACAATGTGACAGTGGTACACTGAAACTATTGGTATGTAAAACATGTAAACATGTGAAAACATGCAGGATACAAGTACAGTATTCACATGTACAAAAAAAGGCAAATCGATGAGGATGGAGTCCAAATAAAAATAAGAAAAAATGTACACCAAATAAATGAACTTCCTAAGAAGTGTGTCCAACAAATAGATGACTTGTAAATCCTCTATAAGGATGGTGATGATACAACAAAGTAAACTGGCCGTAAGACTGTTAGAACAGGAAAATCTTCTGTTAAAAAGATGTAGATGGGTACTCTTACTAGACAAGGTGGACCCACTTGCCAGCAGCAGTGGGTCAATCAGGTTCCTATTGGCCAAACGCCTCAAGGTTCACAGTTGTACCGACTAAAGTATGGCTGTAACCTGGAAGATGGTCACTCCAAATGAAGTAGGCCCACTTGTCAAAAGTATAGATTTAGCCGAAAAACCCAAGACTCAGATAATTCTTGAGACAAAATGAGACTATCACAAAATGGGAGAGCCATCTGAAGGCCGGTGGTAGGTGAGGGAGTAAGCTCGGTCAAACCGGGATGCAAATAAGGAAAAAATAGAAATGCTCCATATGGTGCAGGTCAAAAACATGGGGATTTATTCTTAAAAAGTACAAAACATCGATGATAGATGGGTACAAAAATGTCTTTGTAATCACAAGATAAAAAATTTAAAAGCAATGTGGGAAGCAAGTAGAGCAAGCCCAAACTTGCTTCCCACGTTGCTTTTAAACTTTTTGCCTTTGTCTTGCAGGTTTTTTTTTTTTTTTTTTGAGTTTACAACCACTGTAAAAAAACATACAAATGCCATGCATTTAAGTGTATAAATCTGTGAAATATCATCTAAACATAAATTGTGCAGCCTTATGGGTGAGACTACCCAAAACAATTCCCTTTTCAATTAGTATGTGGAAAAGATAACACACATATACAGCAAACAATTTCCCAATAATCCTCCAAAAGCATTTAGTGGAAAAAAAGAAAATTAAAATCCAGTGTTTAGTAACGCTGATATATAAGGCACTTCTCAGACCCCTTATAACGTGGAATGCCCCATACACACGGTCGGACATTCTGACCACAAAATCCATCAGATTTTTTCAGACGGATTTTGACGGAAACTTGTCTTGCATACACACGGTCGCACAAAGTTGTCGGAAAATCCGATCGTTCAGAACGAGGTGACGTACAACACGTACGACGGGACCAAGTAGAGGCTTGTAGCCAATAGCTTTCGTCTCAAATTTTTTTCTGAGCATGCGTGGCACTTTGTGGAATTGTCTACACACGAATGCAAAAAGTCTGATCGGATTTTGTTGCCGGAAAATTTTAGATCCAGCTCGCAAACTTTTTTAGTCGGAAATTTCGACGGAAAAAGTCCGATAGAGCCCACACACGATCGTATTTTCCGACAACATAATCCAATTGGAATGTCCGACCGTGTGTATGGGGCAGGAGTGTGTGGAGAAGTTAGGGCATATACTGTACTTATTGTTGTGGGATGTGATGTGTTGAAGAGGGATTTCTTTCTGGATATTTCAGCTTTATACTGGATTTTAATTTTTCTTTTTTTTCACTAATCACTTTTGGAGGATTATTGGGAAATTGTTTGCTGTATATTTTGTGTGTGTGTGTGTTATTTGTTTTCCACATACTAATTGAAAAGTGAATTTATTTTGGGTAGTCTCACCCATAACGCTGAACAATTTATGTTTACATGATATTTCACATATGTATACACTACGCATGGAATTTGGATGTTTTTAATAAAAAATCATGTTTCAATAAATATAGATAAATGGAGAAAGGTGTGTATGGGGAGGTTGAGCAATAGAGAGAAAAGAGGTACAAACAGGGAGAGATATAGAGAGAGGTATGGACAGAGAGAGATACAGAAAGAGTGAGAGGTATAGAAAGAAGAAATAGTTTTGATATCCAGTATATATAGACACATGTATACTGGGGGTCTTGGACTGGGTGAGTGCCGCGCACTGGATGGGGTAGTGGTGTGGGCAGTGCGTTCTCTATAGCATACCTCCCAACATTTTGAGATGGGAATGAGGGACACCTACTAGCAAATGTATGTAGGCATAGGGCATGCCAAAAGCCACACCCCCTTAAAGGAGAATTTACCAAAAGAAAAAGTTAGTAAATCCACAAGGACATTTTTTTTTTTTACCACTACTATTTATATTGGCTTTTAAAATTTTCAAATGAAGCCATTTATTATTTGGATGAAAGGTTTAGCACTGGGAAACACTTTTTGAAAGATAAAAAGTGCATTTTATATACAACTATATAGATCAGACCAAAATGAGGGACAAATGAGGAGAAATGAGGGACAGAGGGACATTGCTCCAAATCAGGGACAGTTGGGAGCCATGGATATAGGGCAGTTTGGTAGGTCATTTGGCCTTGTGGAGGCACTGGTGGTACTACCCTTTGTTTCTTTCCCTGTATGGTGCAGTTGAGTGGCTGGTCTTTCCTAGGGCGCAAAATAGTCTAGCACCCACCCTGCTTTTATGTATTGCAGTTAAACAGATTTTAGTGCCTGCATTGGTTTTCTTTTTAACACATGCTTTTTATTTTTATCACGGAAACCCTGTGAATAACGCCATTCCCCTCTTGTCCAAGGGTGGCTACATTTACTCCTCAACTGCAACTATGAAGATTAGACATGAAAATTGTCTGCCTTTGTTTATCTCTATTATTATTATTATTATTATTATTATACAGGATTTATATAGGGCCAGCAGTTTAAGCAGCGCTTTACAACATGTGCAGACAATACCATTACAAATAAGTAGGAATCATGAGATTAGTAGCTTGCAAAAGAAAGATAACATTGTTTTTGCGTGACATGGACACAGCATTTTTGGTAAAATCAACAGACATTTTCTGTACTTGTGGAAAATATTCTTAACCTGAAAAAAAATAAGGCAGCCACCACATCTAAGAATGTGTAAACTGCATCCTGTCTTTAGTTAACCTTTAAAGTAAACTGAATGAACTTTGTGACAGTTGCAGTTAGCCTGCTGACTGGTATTACTTTTTGATCATTGGCTTGAAAATCTCTCCATAGGTATATCATATCTATACATGCACCTTCTGTAACTGCACCTGGAAAATTTAAATAAAAAACATCCTCAGGTACACGTACCTCCAAGTAAAGCCATTTCAGGTTCTTCTTGTTTTTTTTTTGTTTTTTTGCAAACCATCTTTGGTTCTGTCAGTGTTCATAATGACTGCTGTTCTCTGAAAGAATAATTACAGGCATTCATTCGTTCAGCATCTCTATCTGTATCCATTCATCCTATGTGTCCGACTATCGGTCTGTCTAGACCAAATAATCATTTATACGTTTGTCTAGTGTGAATGTATTATATGAACCTGTATTGTAACAAGGCGTCCCCTCGGTTTAGTAGATTAAAGAGCAAAGGATACTATAATATAAATACATTTACATTTTATCCAGTTTTGCATCAAATCTTATTTACAGTTTAGCATCACTGCCATCTACAGGCTATATTGAGGTAAGACAAGGGCAGTGAAGCTCAAACTAACCTATATCACTAGGGGCTTATTTATAAAGCAGTGAATGAAACTTTCACCAAACATTCACTGGTGGAGAAAGAATCACTGTCATTTAAATTGCATACACCTAAAAGATTCACCTGCAGGGAATTTTTTGTGAACATCAGAGTCATTGCTAAGAGGGATGCCAGCTACCTGCATCTGCTTTAGGGTTGCCACCTGTCCAGGATTCACCTGGACAGTTCGGGTTTTGAATCATGTGTCCAGGTTTCAGTCCGCCTAGACACAATATTTAGACAGGAATTGGGCTCAGAACAGGGCCTGATAGGAGGGTGAGGAGGCACTATGCGTGACACATTACTTTTTCTCTTTGGAGCGCCCAAAGGTGTCCCAGGTTTGTTACAATCCTATATTGTATACTAGAATTTTTTTTTTTTTTTGCTGTGTGCTGCTAAAGTGTTCGGGTTTGGCTTGAAGAAAAAGTGGCAACCCTAATCTGCTTTTGTGTGTGGATACATTGCCTGGAAGAAGGAAACATAAAATATTGTTAATTTAAAGAAAATAAGGCTATCCAGGGATTACACACCTTGTAGTTTGATTGGCCAGCAAACCTGTGCCTCCCATCCACTGATCCAAACTGCTATGATTAAGAATAATCTGTGAAGAATTTCCGTTGCAGGTATTACTGCAGCTCAAAGCCATAATTAAAGCAGGAAGGGCACACACTCCCCTCCCACCAGCCATAATATGCCTGCATTCATCCCAACATTTTGAGATGGGAATGAGGGACATCTACTAGCAAATGTATGTAGGCATTGTACACGCCCCTGTCACACCCCCTTAACCACTTCAGCCCCTGAAGAATTTACCCCCTTCCTGACCAGAGCACTTTTTGCGATTCGGCACTGCGTCGATTTAACTGACAATTACGCGGTCGTGCGACGTTGCACCCAAACAAGATTGATGACCTTTTTTCCCCACAAATAGAGCTTTCTTTTGGTGGTATTTGATCACCTCTGCGGTTCTTATTTTTTGCGCTATAAACAAAAAAAGAGTGACAATTTTGAAAAAAAAAGCAATATTTTTAACTTTTTGCTATAATAAATATTCTCCAAAAATATATAAAAAAACAAATTATTTTCCTCAGTTTAGGCCGATACGTATTCTTCTACATATTTTTGGTAAAAAAAATCGCAATAGGCGTATATTAATGGGTTTGCGCAAAAGTTATAGCGTCTACAAAATAGGGGATAGATTTATGGCAGTTTTATTATCAATTTTTTCTTTTATTGGTAATGGCGGTGATCTGCGATTTTTATCATGACTGGGCCATTATGGCAGACACATCGGACACTTTTGACACTATTTTGGGACCATGGTCATTTATACAGCGATCAGTGCTATAAAAATGCACGGATTACTGTGTAAATGACACTGGCAAGGAAGGGATTAAACATTAGGGGGCGATCAAGGGGTTAAGTGTGTCCTAGGGAGTGATTCTAACTGAAACGAAATCAAGCAGCAAGGCTTGCATACTATGTCTCTCCTTTTGTTCATTACAATAATTAAGATCAAAATATGGTATCTCTCAATGGGATACATGGAGATATAGACACTTTCAGCATTTTAGAACTTCTCTACCAAAGCCCCTTTGTTCACTACAGGATCAGAACAGCTCTTGGAATTATAGGGGGCTCCTAACTGCATTGTATTTCCAATATTTTTAAAACACTGTTACATATCATGGATACAGGGCATCCTAGCTTTTCAAACAAATGGAAGCAGGGATTCAATAAATCTATATCAGAAGAGTAGAAATGTAAAATAATTGAATTTGCACTCATCTTCAGTGGATGTAAAGGAAAAAGAGATAAATTACAAGTTATTTCCCAGATGGTACTATGTAGCAGCTAAACTTCATCAGATGAATTCCGCCTTATCATCAAAATGTTGGAGAGGGTGTGATGAAGAGGGAACCCATGCTCATATATGGTGGCACTGCCCAAGTGTACAGGTAAAACTGGAAAAAAAAAATGTTATCCTTGGTCCAGAAGATCAGCAAGTTTGAAACAAGGCAGGATCTTTGGCAGTGTATTTTTAATTTGACCAGTCTTTCCAAAGATATATATATATAAGTGTGAAAAAATTGATGTAATGGTTGAGAGGGTCCAAAACGTTATACAGCACCTCATCCCTATATTATTAATTAGAAGAAAATAGGAGGTAGAACTGAGGTATTATAGCAGTGCCAATGATGTCTTTGTCAACAATGTAATTCTTTTTATAAATAAAGTTTATTTGAGAATATTAAAAGCACAAAATTTGAATCATGAATAAAGACAAAAGAAAAAAACTAGCATATCAAAAACAAACATAGTCAAGGTTTACAAATGGATATCTTAAGTGTGCATATACATTGGTGTCATAACAAAGGTATTAATTAGATACAACCATAGGCCCAACTCGTAGGGGACCTAAATATAGATGCAGGACATCATTTTTTTGCCGACATGTTTCGCCATTTCAATGGCTTCCTCAGGGAAGGCCTGCTGATTCTGTAATTACACCTTTGTTGAGACACCAATGTATATGCACACTTAAGATATCCATTTGTAAACCTTGACTATGTTTGTTTTTGATATGCTAGTTTTTTTCTTTTGTCTTTATTCATGATTCAAATTTTGTGCTTTTAATATTCTCAAATAAACTTTATTTATAAAAAGAATTACATTGTTGACAAAGACATCATTTGCACTGCTATAATCCCTCAGTTCTACCTCCTATTTTCTTGTAATATATATAAGTGTAGCAAGGTCCCAGGCTTCCTTTGGTCTAATGAGAACCTCCAGGGCCAGAGATAGCTAACATCCTTCTGAATATGGTGGGTTGTGAGGCACGGTGGGTGCAAGGTAGTTCAAGTTATTGGGCGCCAAACACTTCTTGAATGCATAAGAAAATTTATTTCTCTTAACAAACTTTTGTGGGGGAGAAAGCGTTAAGGCCAGGACACCCTTAGGTAGTTGCAAGATTAATTGACAGACTCAGAGACTTCAACAGGAGGACAGCCATGCAGGGAAAGGCATCAGCAAGACGCCACATCTGCATGTGCAGGAATGCGGTCTCCCATGGCAACAGTCTTTAAAAGTTCCTAACACAAAGCTTAACGGTTCCTCTTAACTTCCAATACAATCACTCCTTGTAGTTTTTCAGCCCACTGAGCTCCCGGTCTCTCACTAGACCCACTGATTCACTGCCACTGAATCCCTTGAGCTCCTCCAATCTTCATGGTGGTATCTTCCACAAGCGTCATCCACGCCTTTCTGCTGGGTCCCTAGATTGGCACCCAAGATACCTCTCAAGCTTAATCCCACTGGCCTGCTCGGTCCCTGGCTTGACACACAAGGCTGCTCTACAAGCATCACCTCTGCTGGCTTGGTCCCTGGCTTGATACCCACTGAAGTTTCCCGATTCTTCACCGTCCGCGGTTGGTGAGAATGCTGCTCCGGTACTTGCTTCAGTTACTCACTGTGGTCCCTGGTAATAAGGCAGATGGTCCTTTACTGGCAACAGCTTCTCTTCTACCTCCGACCACAGCAGGTTCTCCGGCCAGCAGAACCGTCACTTTTGGTTGGACTGTAAGCCGCAGTCCCAACCCTGCGCTGCTCTCTTGCTTCTGGATAGGTCCTCAGACAGCCTAGCAGCTATATGTGCCCAGGATAGGCCCAATCTCTGGCCTAACAGCCCAGGCAGTACAACACACGTCCACCCAGACAGCCGTCCAGGTGGCACAGAACATCGATCACCTGACTCCACCCGAATATATAGGTTCTCCCAGCACGCCAAGGGATTTAAGAAAACCCCTGCCCATTGGCTGAGATACCCCATATACCCATAATCTGACCTTGCATTGCCCTCATCATATTTAGTACCACCAAGTACCCCGCCACCTAGTGGTAGAAAAAAAAAAGTGCAACAAAGCCAAACTTAGGGAGAAATCAATAGAACTCTATCAATTAACCAGGATAACTATTCCTGGCAAGTAAATGTGTGAGGAGCAACCCGGCCTAAACTCCAGGGTTCTACATAAAAAAAACAGAATACCATACTTGTTAAATACAGAGAAAGCATTGATTCCTAAGTAATGGAAGTCAAGGAAGTTGCCAACCATTGAGGAGTGGATTTCGAGGTGGACCAAATCTGTTTAACCACCTGAGATACGCGCTATAGCCGTATGATGTCCGAATGATGTCCCGTTCACGAGCGGCCTGCGTGCCCCCTGAAGGGCGCGCGCCATACGCTCTGTTATCAGCGAGTCTGTGAGACTCGCTGGATCACAGATCCAAGTAAGGGGTCGATCCCGACCCCGTACCACGTGATCAGCTGTCAGCCAATGACAGCTGATCATGTGATAACAACAGAATCGGTAATCGCCTTTTTTTCCTCCTTGCGCTGACAGCCGATCACCGGCGGCTGTGAGAGGGACATTAGTCCCGATCACTGCAATGTGCCCTATATAAGTGCCGCCTACCAGTGCCCACCAGCTTCACCTGTCAGTTCCCACCAGTATCACCTGTCAGTGCCCACAGTGCCATCTTTCAGTGCCCACAGTGGCAGTGCCCACAATGTGCCTTTACAGTGCTGCACATCAGTGTCACCTACCAGTGCCCATCAATGTCCCCTACCAGTGCCCATCAGTGCCACCTATCAGTGCCCATCAGTGCCATCTATCAGTGCCATCTATCAGTGCCATCTATCAGTGCCCATCCGTGCCACCCATCCGTGCCTCCCATCCGTGCCCATCAGTGCCACCCATCCGTGCCCATCAGTACCGACTTATCTGTCTCTATCAGTGCCACCTTATCTGTGCCCACCAATGCAGCCTATCAGTGCCCACCAGTGCAGCCTTTCAGTGCCCACCAGTGCAGCCTATCAGTGCCCACCAGTGCCACCTCATCAGTGCATATCAATGAATCAGAAAAATTACCTGTTTGCAAAATTTTATAACAAGATAACATGATTTATTTATTTTTTTAAATTTGCCATCTTTTTTTGTTTGTTTAGCAAAAAATAAAAACCCCCGCTGTGATTAGAAAGCTCTATTTGTGGGAAAAAATATATAAAAATTTAATTTGGGTACAGTGTTTTATGACCGAGCAATTGTCATTCAAAGTGCGTCAGCGCCGAAAGCTGAACATTGGTCTGGGCAGGAGGGGGGTTTAAGTGCCCAGTAAGCAAGTGGTTAATGGAGGAATTGATGCACATGCATAGGGACACGTATATGAAATTTAATCTGGTCTGATTGGTTAAGGTGTAAGTAAACACCTAAATATATGGGTCATGTGAGTAAAGAGAGTAGATCGGAAAATTTGACAGAGCTTAAGTAATCCTAAAATGAATATTGAGAAAGTAATGGGATACCTGTGGTAAGATTGATTAAAGTAAGTGAGGTTATTTTCGAATTAGGAAGGCAAATTTAGGTCAGCCTAACAATCCCCTATGATTGGCTTTGGGTATAAACCCTCAAACCCCACACGCTCCCTGGCCTTGCCCTTGGTTTGGAGAGAAGAGAGTGAGTAGACTGGGGCACTGAGTGGGAATATATAAAATACTGATGAATACCCACTAGCATTCCCCTTAAGGGCCGCAAGTAACTGGGATCCCCCACCTTGCACAGCCAGACACACAGAATTTCCAAAGGCACTCAGAGTCAGTGAACAGTCCGTGACTTTGTTTTTTGTTATTTATTGAGGAATAATAACATAGATCTGGATTAAGGAAATTATGGGATGCCCACTTGACTTCAGAACAACTCTTCCTATATACAATTCTATATATTGTATATATACAGTCTCTATATACACTCCACTTCTTCCTCCAGCACTCACTTGCTTGCAGAACTCAGCCGGGACACTTGTGGAAATCTGACAAACGCTCTCAGTCAGATTTGCTGGGGATTGGTCAAGGACCAAATACATATGCATGGCAGCCCCTCCTTACTCCCATCCTCCAGTTCTGGAAGTTTCTACCAACTTCCAGACAGGAGGAAGTGTCAGAGAGAGCTGCCAGATGAGTCACCCAGCCCCCTGAGTCACTAAACCCTGACCCAGATTCGCAACCCAGGCCTGGCTCTCAGCCAAGCCAATTTCCCTACTCGAACAACTAACCTATATACATCTAGCACACTAGAGGGTACTACATCACATAGATATAGCACACGTGGCACATAAAATCACTAAATGATTTATGGATTATTAGGTATAAAGTTGGGGGGGGGTACAGAGGTGGACAGAAGGATACAGAGGTGAACGTGGATGGGGGATACAAAGGTGAGCTGTGGGTAAGGGGTACTGAGGTGAGCTGTAGATGGGGAGTACTGAGGTGGACGGGGGATACAGAGGTGAGCTGTGGATTGGGGGGTACAGAGGTGAGCTGTGAATTGTGGGTGGTACAGAGGTGAGCTGTGGGTGAGGGGTACTGAGGTGGATGGGGAATACAGAGGTGAGGATGGGGGGGCTAAATAAGTGAGCTGTGGATGGAGGGATGCAGAGGTGAGCTGTGGGTTAGGGGTACTGAGGTGGATAGGGAATACAGAGGTGAGAATGGGGGGGTAAAGAAGCGAGCTGTGGATGGAGGTACAGAGGTGAGTTGTGGACAGGGAATACAGAGGTGAGCTGTGAATGGGGGGTACAGAAGTAAGCTGTGGATGTGGGGGTACAGAGGTGAGCTGTGGACAGGGAATACAGAGGTGAGGATGGGGGTAAAGAAGTGAGCTGTGGATGAAGGGGTACAGGGGTGAGCTGTGGACAGGGAGTACAGAGGTGAGCTGTGGATGGGGGAAACAGAGGTGAACGTGAACGGAGCATAGGGGTACTGAGGTGGATGGGGAATACAGAGGTAAGGATGGGGGGGGGGGGGGTAAAGAAGTGAGCTGCAGATGGAGGTATAGAGGTGAGCTGTGGACAGGGAATACAGAGGTGAGCTGTGGATGGGGGGGTACAGAAGAAAGCTGTGGATGGGGGGGTACAGAGGTGAGCTGTGGAGAGGGAATACAGAGGTGAGGATGGGGGGTAAAAAAGTAAGCTGTGGATGGAGGGGTACAGAGGGGAGCTGTGGACTGGGAATACAGAGGTGAGCTGTGGATTGGGGGGGGGGGGGGTACAGAGGTGAGCTGTGGATGAGGGAAACAGAGGTGAACGTAGACGGGATGCAGAGGTGAGCTGTAGATAGGGGGGTACAGAAGAAAGCTGTGGATGGAGGGGGGGGTACAGAGGTGATGATGGGGGGTTGGGGGGGGTGAGCTGTGAATGGAGGGGTACAGAGGTGAGCTGTGGACAGGGAATACAGAGGTGAGCTGTGGATGGGGGGGGAGTACAGAGGTGAGCTGTGGATGAGGGAAGCAGAGGTGAACGTGGACTGGGGGATACAGAAGTGAGCTGTGGATTGGGGGTGGTACACAGCAGTGTTGCCAACCGCCCGCAGTTTTACGGGCAGTACGTAAAAACGGGCACTTTTTTCGCCGCCCGTAAATGCCCGTAGTAGCGGGAATGTGCCAGTAAAAATAGCCGTGATCGGGCCGGCTTGGAATTGCGCATGCGCAGTTCCGGAGCTTGCTGAGCAGATCCTGTAATCGGCCGGCAGGGGGCGGATCTCACAGAGGCTGTGTGGCGCTGGCGAGGCGCGTGATGTATTAGCATGTCCCGCCAGGCACGCCAGCATTCAAAAAATATGTAACACTAACACGGACTGGAGCAGCAGCAGGACTCGAGTCGGAGCCCGGTGGGCGGTTGCTAAGCGGCACGCGGCGGCAGAATGGAGGAGACCTGCATCAAGGGCCAGGCAATCCAGAGTCCATGGGAACCGGGGGGAGTCAGGGACAGAGTGACAGCCCAGCCGACGGTGACAGCAGGTGATGGAGGCAGTCTGGCCAAGGGGGGTGGAGGCAGATGGTGGCAGAGGGAGATAGAGGCAGTCTGGCAGAAGGTAATGGTGGCAGGGCAGATGGTGTCAGAGGGGGATAGAGGCAGTCTGGCAGAAGGGGATGGTGGCAGGGCAGATGGTGGCAGAGGGGGATAGAGGCAGAGGGGGATGGTCACAGGGCAAAAGGTGGCAGAGGGGGATGGAGACAGGGTGTGATGTGGAGGTAGGGTATGATGGTGGCAGAGGGGGTGGTGGCAGGGGGCGATGGAGGAAGGGGGTGTTGGTGGCAGGGGGCGATGGTGGCAGAGGGGGATAGAGGCAGTCTGGCAAAAGGGGATGGTGGCAGGGCAGATGGTGGCAGTCTGGCAGAGGGGGATAGTCACAGGGCAGAAGGTGGCAGAGGGGGATGGAGGCAGAAGGTGGCAGGGGGGGTGGGGGGGTGGAGGCAGGGTGTGATGTGGCGGAGGGGGATGAGGCAGGGTATGATGGTGGCAGAGGGGGGTGGTGGCAGGGGGCGATAGAGGAAGGGGGTGTTGGTGGCAGGGGGGGTGGTGGCAGAGGAGGAAGAGAGGCAGTCTGGCAGAAAGGGGATGGTGGCAGGGCAGATGGTGTCAGAGGGGGATAGAGGCAGTCTGGCAGAAGGGGATGGTGGCAGGGCAGATGGTGGCAGAGGGGGATAGAGGCAGTCTGGCAGAAGGGGATGGTGGCAGAGGGGGATAGAGGCAGTCTGGTAGAAGGGGGATGGTGGCAGGGCAGATGGTGGCAGAGGGGGATGGTGACAGGGCAGATGGTGGCCGAGGGGGATGGTGGCAGTCTGGCAGAGGGGGATGGTGGCAGGGCAGATGGTTGCAGAGGGGGATGGTGGCAGTCTGACAGAGGGGGATGGAGGCAGAGGGGGATGGTGGCAGGGCAGAAGGTGGCAGAGGGGGATGGAGGCAGAGGGGGATGGTCACAGGGCAAAAGGTGGCAGAGGGGGATGGAGACAGGGTGTGATGTGGAGGTAGGGTATGATGGTGGCAGAGGGGGTGGTGGCAGGGGGCGATGGAGGAAGGGGGTGTTGGTGGCAGGGGGCGATGGTGGCAGAGGGGGATAGAGGCAGTCTGGCAAAAGGGGATGGTGGCAGGGCAGATGGTGGCAGAGGGGGATGGTGGCAGTCTGGCAGAGGGGGATAGTCACAGGGCAGAAGGTGGCAGAGGGGGATGGAGGCAGAAGGTGGCAGGGGGGGTGGAGGCAGGGTGTGATGTGGCGGAGGGGGATGGAGGCAGGGTATGATGGTGGCAGAGGGGGGTGGTGGCAGGGGGCGATAGAGGAAGGGGGTGTTGGTGGCAGGGGGGGTGGTGGCAGAGGAGGAAAGAGGCAGTCTGGCAGAAGGGGATGGTGGCAGGGCAGATGGTGGCAGAGGGGGATAGAGGCAGTCTGGCAGAAGGGGGATGGTGGCAGGGCAAATGGTGGCAGAGGGGGATGGAGGCAGTCTGGCAGAGTGGGATGGTGGCAGTCTGGCATAGGGGGTGGAGGCAGAGGGGGATGGTCACAGGGCAGAAGGTGGCAGAAGGGGTGGAGGCAGGGTGTGATGGAGGGGGATGGAGGCAGGGTATGATGGTGGCAGAGGGGGATGGTGGCAGGGGGCAATAGAGGAAGGGGGTGTTGTGGCAGAGGGGGGTGGAGGCAGGGTGTGATTGTGGCAGAGGGGGTGGTGGCAGGGGGAGATGGAGGAAGGGAGTGTTGGTGGCAGAGGGCGATGGAGGAAGGGGGTGTTGGTGGCAGAGTAGGATGGAGCAGGGGGTGATGCAGGAAGGGGGCGATGGTGATGGAGGCAGGAGGTGATTGAACTAGATAATTCGCCCGTATTATGTCGAAAATAACAAATATGTATTTTTACCTTAATATCTACCTTAAATCACATTGCTATTTGCCTAGTGTACTTGTTTGTAGCCTAAATACTGAAATTTGCACCTAAAATTTTAATTTTGGAACTTTTGTGAAATGGCAGTAAAAACGTGGCGGTGCCAGTAAATTTTGGGTGCCGTGTCAGTAAATTTCAATCTGGTAGGTTGGCAACACTGGTACACAGGTGAACTGTGGATGACGGTGCAGAGGTAAGCAAAATAGTGTGCAGAGGTGACCAATAGATGGTTATTTTGGGGGGAGGATATGTAAGTACTGCCCCCAGTGCCCTGTATGATACAAACACCTCCCAGTACACACTCCCAATCCCTGTGCGTCAGCCTGGACTCCCCTATCCCCCCCATCTTGAACTTCCCCACCCCCCCATTCTTCCTGGACTCCCCTATTCCACTCCATCATCCTGGACCCCGCTATCTCCCCCTCCCTCCAACCATTATCCTAGACTCTGCTCTATCACCCCCATCATCGTGGACTCCCCTATCACCCCCCCCCCCCCCCCATCATCCTGGACTCCCCTATCCCACCCCCTATCATCCTGGACTCCACAGTTTGTGCCAACAGTTTGTGCAGCGCTTCACAACATGAGGGGGCAGACAATACAGTTACAATGCAATTCAATACATCAATACATACGTTTGTTTTTTGGAATGTTGAGGTGGAGAGCAAATTTGCATGGGGCAAGAAAACGTTTGCCCAGGGTCCAGTCAATATTAAAGACGGCCCTGGTAGCACCCCTTAGCTGTGTTGCTAGAGTGCTAGGTTTTTTTTTTGTTAGTGTAGGTAAATTTCAGGGTTGGCTAGCACCAAGCCTGTGTGTTTTTCTGGGTCAGGGTTTGAGTGACTCAGGTAGGCTGGATGACTCATCAGCAACTTCTCTGGTGAACTTCTCCCTGCTAGCTGGAAACTTGGAGAAGGTTTCATAAGCAGATAGGAGGAGTCCAGGAGGAGCTAGCTGAAGTATTCTGAGGACCGTGATCAGTCCCCAACAGAAGTGTGGAGTTCAGTTGGAAGACGGAGATGGAGTGTTAGGCTGTTGGGGTCTTTGAGGGTAGTTCCCCAGTCTGGGGGGGTGAACTAAGGCCTGGGCTCAGGTGCTGAAAGGACCCCTCTTCATGACACACAGGGGGATCCTGAGCAGGAGGCACAAGAGCAAGGAGAGGACAGCAGGGGATAACTGCCACCAAATCTACAGGGAGGAAGACAGGCACGTGGGCTGGTGAGTGTTACAGTCAGAGGACTGAGAGGCATGCCTGAAGGGACTGGGTGCAAGCTGTCTGGGATGGATGCAGAGTCAGTCTGGGAGGACTGTAGAGAAGTAGCCAGGAGGGCTAGAGAAAGAGGCAGCTGCAGCCAGGCGGGCTGGCAGCGCCTGAAGAGGTTTTAATGGGAGCAGTAGCCACAGAGAAGGACAGCTAGCACCAAAGAACTCTCTTTTTGCTACACCAAAAGGGGCCCGTGGTCCCTGCCTGCAAAGGGCAATTACAAGGCTCTGACTGAGTCTGTGTTGGATCAAAACCAAAGTGCTAGCTGGTCCTGGGAATTGTATTTCAACAACTGTGTGCTAGAGGTAGAAGAAAGGAGTGTGTATATACTGGATGTATATAGGCTGAGTTTCTGCTGATCAGAGGGGCATCCCATATTAACCCTTCCCCATTCAAGTTCAACCACCCCCCCAACAAAAAAAACAAAAAAAAACAAAGCTGCAAGGACTGCTTCTTGACTCCAGAGTGTATGGAAAATGTATGTGCCTGGCTGTGCAGGGTGGGAGATATCCAACATTCACCAGTGGCTTCAACGGGGGTAGCGCTACAGTATGTTAACGGATCACTAAATAGTTAAAGTGGTTTTAAAAGCAGCAGGTTTTTTTTTTTTTTTACCTTACTGCATTCTATGCTTTAAGGTAAAAAAACTTTTGGGTGCCACTCCCGATCCCCGTTATACTCGAGCTCCATCTTGATCCAACAAGGTGTATGGGAGCAGCAAATCTCCAAGGTCTCTGTCTCCTCATTGGCTCAGACAGCAGTGGGAGCCATTGGTTCCTGCTATGGTCAGTCACAGCCAGTGAACCAATGAGGTGGTGCAGGGGGCAGGGCCAAGCCGCGCTTTGTGTGAATGGACAATGTCTATTCAATGGATAATGACCGTATGTGCGATGACTGTAAATTTGACTGAAAATTGCCACAGGTATGGCCAGCTTTGGACTTAGTTAAAGTGGTTTAAACATTCATGTGTATGGCGAGCAAAAAAATTCTTCACTTCTTTAATAAATAGTTTCATTGCTTCCCTCCCTCTGTTTAGAAGGCTGTGGATGTTGTAATGCTCACCGTACTTTGTTCCCAAGCTTTTTCATAAAAAGTCATCACTTCTTCTCTAAACCACACAGTTTGTCATACTTATGATGTCGCCCACAACTGTGTCATGTTAAACAAACCTTTGACACTCCAATATAATGGATGGCACTTATCAAAATGTGTCTAGTTCCATTGTAATGCTGTACTTCAGATAAATGTTCAGCAAGATTTCTCATTAGCGACTTCCTGGGGAGAACCAGGGCACTGAGCCAGCACCAACACTGCATCATTTTTATTCATTTTAGTGACTTTTTGTTTTAACCTTGTTCAGTACTGGCTCATGGCTATACAGGCATAGCTCCCAACTGTCCCTGATTTATAGGGACTGTCCCTCATTTTGGTCTGATCCATATAGTTGCATCTAAAAATTTTATCTTTCAAAAGTGTTTCCCAATACTAAATCTTTCATCCAATGTAAATACAATTTATACAATTTAAACTGTATTTGTAAATTTTAAAAACCAATATAAAGGAATAGGAGTGGTAAAAAAAAAAATTAACCTTTTTTTGGTTGATCCTCCTTTAAGGGTGTGTGTCAAGGGGCGTGTCCTATGCCTACATACATTTGCAAGTAGGTGTCCCTCATTCCCATCTCAAAATGTTGGGAGGTATGTACAGGCACGGATGAGATAAATATGGGAATATTTATAAATATTTTAGGGTTCACTCACACAGGCGCTGTGGCCCACATAAAGTGAATGTGCCCCTTGTTTATGCAGCTGGAGCCACTTGGCGCTTTCTCTATGGAGATGCAGTGACTGTATGGACATAGCTGTTGGCTCTAAAGCATAGCTCCCAACTGTCCCTGATTTTGAGAGACTGTCCCTGATTTGGAGCACTGTCCCTCTGTCCCTCTTTCCTCCTCATTTGTCCCTCATTTTGGTCTAATCTATATAGATGTATATAAAATGCACTTTTTAGCTATCAAAAAAGTGTTTCCCAGTGCCAAACCTTTCATCTGATTTCTAAATTGTAAATTCCAAAAGCCAATATAAAGGAATAGTAGTGATAAAAAAAACACTTTTGTTTTTTTTTGTACAATTCTCCCTTAAGGGGACGTGGCAAGGGGTGTATTTTATGCCTGCATACTTTTGCTGAGGTGTTCCTCATTCCCATCTCAAAAAGGTGGGAGGTATGTCTAAAGTGAAAGGCGTACTCGCTGTATGCATTCAGGACTGTTCACCCACCCCTTCACACCTGTCATGAGCGGCTGTGTCCATACGGCTGCTGCATCCCCGTAGAGAAACATAAGCTGCCTTTACACAGCTTCAGATGGCCCCAGCTGCATAAACAAGGTGCTCACGTTGTGTGGGCGACAGCACCCATGTGATTGAGCCCTAAGATGTGAATATTTTTTGATAATAATTTTTTTTTTTTCTCAGAAAATAACTACATATGATTTCCTTAGCAAGAAATCGCTTCAAAAGGAAATAAAGAGCCAAAGGACCCTTGGTTTGCACTCCTCCATTTAAAACCTCCCTTTCAAACTAGCTACCTTTAAATTACTGGCATTAAATTACTGGCAGCTAAACAAACTTTCACCAAAGCTTGGAAGAAGCAGTTTGTACAATGTGAAGAAGTTTAAAGCGTATTTTTCGTTAATGAAAAACTCACTAGCATACTCAAAGACAGGGCCGGTGCTTGACTATTTTGCACCCTAGGCATGAGCAAATGGGACTCATCAGGGCAGCAGTGCCAGCTTCTGCTCCAGCATGAGATTCTGGGCTTGCTTGGACAGCCAGTGGTCTGTAGCAGCCCTCCAGCATGCTCTTGAAGTCCCCCCAGCTGTCCCCCTGAGTCGGCTGAGCTGCTGCTGACCTTCTCCGCAGCCCCCCTGTGACAGATGTGCCCCACGGCTGCTGCTTTCTCTAGATAAGTCAGTGCCTCAGCCCTGTGTAGGGTAGCAGTTTTCAACCCCTCGTGTTCCCCAGCCAGGCTAGTAGGGAAGTGAGCGGCCAGGGCTGCGCACCCTAGGCAGCAGTGTGCCCGAGGTGGCTGCCCAGTTCGCCTAGCGGAATCGCCAGCCCTGCTCGAGGACACCCACAAAAAAGTGTGTTATGGTGTGGACTTCATGGATTAAATACGCCCACATATTACTTTCATCTGACAGTCTAAGTTCAAAGCCTGCCCCCACTACCAGCCAATCCCTTTCCTTAATACTTTAACCACTTTAGGACTGCCTGCCCGCATTGTAGTGCGGATAGGTGGCTCCTACAGGCACAGCGATGTACCTAATACACACATTAAAGTGGATGTCATAATGTAGAGAATAATATTTCCTTTCATTTGAGCCCAGTCTTGCCACACAGATTTACTCCAGCCCTGAGAAATCCTCTTTTATTGTTCAGTTAGAAAAATTTTGACAAAGTGCTGAAAACTTTGTCAAAAACGCCCCCTTGCTGTGAGTGACAGGTGATTTACATATCTCATGCACTAGCCTGAGACAGGCACATCCTGTGTAATTATAAAAAGTGAGAAATCCACCCCTCCCCCACATAACAAATCCTGGTGATGGAAAGGAATGTTATCTGTGATCAGGTGACCTCAGACACACACACTGCACTATAAAAATCATCAGATCACTGGATGTTCTACTCTGCCCAACTCTGACTACATACATCTCCCCTATATTCTTCTTGCTGTTCACTCGAGAATACATTTTCTTTCACTCTGGTCTGTGCCTGTCTCAGGCTAGTGCATGAGATATGTAACTCACCTGTCACTCACAGCAAGGGGGCATTTTTGACAAAGTTTTCAGCACTTTGTCAAAAAAATTTTAACTGAACAATAAAAGAGGATTTCTCAGGGCTGGAGTAAATCTGTGTGGCAAGACTGGGCTCTACATTATGACATCATTTGGGGGTTTACATCCACTTTAACACTTGATAGGCACACACTTAACCCCATGAGTACCCCAATATGTTAACCCCTTTCCAGCCAGTGTCACTTTATTAGTGTCACTGGTGATGTCAGTCTCAGTTCCCACCCAGTGCTGTTTAGTGTCAGATTGGTCACTGCATTGATCACATTCCCACTATATTACTACTATAAAAAATAAAAAATTCCAGTATATATACTATAAATCGCTGATCACCGCTATTACTACTATAAAAAATAAAAAATTCCAGTATATATACCATAATTTGTAGACGCTATAACTTTCACACAAGCCAATCAATATACACCTATTGGGACTTTTTTTTTACCAAACACATGTGGCAGCATACACACTTGAATATGTTTTACAGCAAAAAGTAAAGAATAGATGAATAATAGACAGCGCCTGCTCCACCTAGAGTTTATACTAGATCCCAATGCGGTACTCTGTGTCTGTGACTATACCTTATCTGTAGCATAAAGGATATAACCCCAATGGTGACCCCCAGAGCCAGGGAGAACTGACATTCCTCCTCAGGGTGCAGGTTACTAGGCATAGTGGGTGTAGTGCAAGGTAGATAGATTGGGCGCCAGTCACTTTTTGTAAAAATGAATAAAGAGAGTTTTATTTCTCTTAATAGGAATGGTGGGGAGAGAGGGTTTAGGGCACAGGACACCCTTAGGCAAATGCAATAGCAAATAAGGCAAACTCTACAGACAAAAATAGAACTAGGCAGACAGCAATACAGAACAAGGGCCTTTATACTTAATGCAGCCATCTGTATCTAGTAGCAACCGTTGTCTCCTATGTCAAAAACCTCTCTCACTGTATACTACTTTAGATCTTCCAGTTTAACTCGCAGTATCTGCCTGTAGATCTTCCAGCTTAACTCACAGTATCCAACTGTAGATCCTTAAGCTCAGCTCGCCATCTCTCTCACTAGACTTCTTGGACTCTCAGCTACCTGCTAGATACCCAAGCTTCAGCCACAGCTAACCGCTGTACTTTATCTTCAAGCTTTACTTACAGCTACCCGCCATACTTTTTCAAGCTTTACTCACATATCTAACCACTGCCTTCCTGGATGAGTCTACACTGAAGCTTTCCCACTTACTTCACCATCTCCGGCTAGTGAAGCATCTGCTCTGGTACTCCTTTAGAACTTCATCCCTTCCAAACTTGCCTCCAGTAACAGGAGTCCCTTTGTGGCAACTGCTTCTTGGTTTACCTCCTACACGATCACGCTCCCCTCAGGCCGAGCCTCTAACACATGTGGTTCTGCACCAGGCTTCGGGCTGAACCTTCGCTGCTCTTTCTTTGCGGAAACCCCAACTACTGTATAGGCCTTAAGTGGACCTAACAGCCAGCATGCCTCCTAGATAGGCCTCAAGCATCAAGCCTAGCAACCAGGAGCTTCTCAACACACACCCACCCAGGCCACAGCCTTGGGCGGGAAGAACCTCTGATCACCTGAATCCTCCCAAATAAATAGCATATCCCAGCATACACAGTGGTCAAAGAAACTCATGCTGATTGGCTGAGACAACCTAGTTACCCATTACCTGAATTTATGGTAATCCATCATTCTAATGCCAAAAGCAACAGTGCCACCTAATGGCAGAAGAGAGAGACTACTCCAAACTCAAACTTAGGACAGGAATCAACCTACCAATTCGCCAGGCTAGTTACCACCTAGCACAACTAGATTTATTAGCAGCCCTGTTTAGGACCAGGGTGCTACACAAATGAATAATGCAACAATGAAATTACCAAGTGCATACATAGATAACTGTGTAAACAAAAGTCAAATGTGAATAAATTCATCAAATAATTCAACTGAAATATGTAAAAGAAAGAAAAAAAAAAAAAGAAAAAGAAAGAAAAGAAACTAAGAGTAACTAATCTCCAGGAATCCCTCTCATCCCATCATCAGTCACAAAATTACCTGGGACACAAAATTACTACGTACGTTGCCCAAGGCTCCCAGGTGCACTCGAACTTTGCAACTGTATCCTTCAAGGAACTAACCATTTTCTCCTGAGCCATTATCCAGGAGATTTTCCTTTTTGCTGCGGTGATGAGGACCTTTAGTTGTTTCCACGCTCTAGCTATGGTTAGTTTTGCTCCCAGTAAAATATAAAAGATTAAGTCTCGGATGGCTCTATTCGTGTCAGGTATTTTGGCATTGGGTAGTGCTAGGGTGGGTTCCTTGGGGATCTGACAACCGGTCACTTTGCATATTATATGAAAAATTATATTCCAGAATCCCTGAGGATTCCCTCCAAATATGAATCATAGATCCAGGGTTATTACAGCCTCTAAAGCAAAGAGGTGAGGAAGAAGGGAACATTTTTGCCACCCTAGTTGGAACTAAATACCATCTGGTCAGAACCTTCAGGTTCGCTCCAATCACACCACTGCTCATATGCTGTTAATTTAGGGGGATCTGGTCTATTCTTCCATTGAGAGTTTAAGAAACGGGAAATTTGCATGAATCGGAACCACTCAGAATCAGGCATTTCCAGTTTGCTTTTACAGTAGCTGAGCGAGAGCGGTCGCATGGGGGTTAGGTAATGTCCAATGCGGTATAGCCCCTTGTCCAGGCACCATATGAAAGCCTTAATATTCATGCCCGATGTGAATATGGAGTTATGATAGATATGTGCTAACGGCTGCATGTTCGAAGTTAGGGAGGGGAGATCTCTCAGACCAGAGGGCTATAGAGAGAAAAAACAGGGGGGATAAAAGTCGGTGGACGAGCTTTCAGAGGGCATCAGAGTAAAAAATCGAATGTGTGTGTTGGTACTGCTTGCCGCTCTATATGCAACCCAGTCAGGTTTTTCCAGGCATGTATTATAGACCATCGATAGTTGTGCTAAGTGTGCCGCTTGATAGTACCATAATAGGTTGGAACCCCCAGCAGACCCTGCGTCCTCGTTCTGTAAAGTAGTCGCCTCAAGAGGCGGTGCCCTGATGATCTCCAAATGAACTTTATTATTCTGCTTTGAAAGATCCGCAGATGGTCTCTTCTGAGATGAGTCGGAATGAGTAATGTCATCTTGACCGCGTTTATCCTTCCTAACCAGGATAAGTCATGAAGCGCTCAGTCCTTGAGGGCTGCCTCAAGTTTTTTATACATAGGGGGGAAGTTAACAGCATAGCGTTGTTCGACCTTCTGGAGAAGTTCTACTCCCAGATATCGAATTGTAGAATCACTCCACTCAAACTGGAAGGAATTTTTAAGATACTCTGCAATCGATTGCAGGACTGTGACATTCAAAATTTGGGACTTGGATAGATTAACTTGCAGCCCCAAGGCCCTAGTAAAATTCTCCAATAGTTTGCAAATGTTTGGGAGAGAGGGGGTCGATGATGTGACGAATATTAGTAAGTCGTCCACAAACAGGGCGCATTTGTGTGTCTGGGGACCACAGTGTACCCCTTGGATATCGGGGTGGGTACGAATAGTTATCGCCAGGGCATCTATGGCTATCGCAGATATCAAAGGAGATAAGGAGCATCCCTGTCTAGTCCCGCTAGCTATTTTAATAGGTTCCGAATAGTAGCCCTGGAGGCGTACTCGAGCTTCCGGTGAAGAGTAAAGTGCCGCTAAGAGCCCCATTAATCTCTGACCGAAACCCCAGCAGTGCATGATGTTGAATAGATAGGGCCAGGAGACTGACTCGAAGGCTTTTTGGAGATTGATCAAAAGTAGCAAACATTGTCGACTCCCCTGGTCCTATCCCATCTGTAGGATAGATATAATGTCTATTGCCCTCCGGATCTGATCTGGGCCTTGTCTGCCAGGGATGAATCCTACCTGGTCTCTATGGACATAGAGACAACTAAAGGATGCCATGCGGTTTGCTAGGTTCGGTTTGGGTATAACCGAAATAAAAGCCAAGTTAAGATGTCTGTCCAGTGGGTCCCCTTTAGTTTTAGTTTTAAAGAAGCATGTGAGATGCGGTGCCAAAGTCTGAGAAAATGTTTTGTAATATAGCGTGGAGAGGCCATCCGGCCCAGGGGCCATCCCTCGTTTAAGGTTTTGAGGTCAAGCAGTACTTCTTCTACTGATATTGTGGCCTCCAGTTTATCTCGGGGTCGGGTTTCTAGTTTTGGAATCAGGAGAGAATCTAAAAATCAATCCATGTGGGTCGAGGTATCGTTGTGCTCGGGCTGTATAACATCTTATAGAAGGAATGGAAAGTTTCCATGATGCGTTGTGGGTTCAGGGTATGAGTCCCACCCGGGATTCTAATTTTAGGTAAGTTGCGCTGGTGCGGTTGGGGGGGACAATTTGGCAGCTAACATAGGGCCTATTATATCACTTTGATGGTAAAAATTATCCCTGTTCCATCTAATGTTTTTCTGCTTTGGCTGTCAGAGCCAGGTTAAGGGATAATCGAGCAGTGTCTAGTTTATCCCAGGGGACCTGTTTTGGGTCTCATTTATGAAGGCCTCTCATGTGCTTAAATTCCTTTTCTAGTTTGGCAATGTCCGCCATGTGCTCCTTTTTAATCTGAGTGGCGATTTGTATTATCTTGCCCCGTATAGTGGCCTTGTGGGCCACCCAGAGGGTTTCTGCTGATACCCCTGTTACATTGTTTATTGCTACTTTGTTGCTTTCTCAATTTCGGTAACCTTAATCGGGTCGCTAAGAATGGCTTCATTGAGTCTCGAATGATGGAGACCCTCTCCATCGTGCCTCTAATGTATGTCTGGACTATGGATGGGATACTAGATGTGGAGATGAAAATGTAGTCGATCCTAGCGTAGGATTGGTGGGGGCACAAAAAGTGTGTGTAATCCCTTTTAGTTGGATTAATTTTTCTCCAAGCATCGGCTAACCCATATTGGAAGAGTAATTTAGCTATTTTAGGGCTTTGTTTGAGTGGACAGTTGAGCTGGGATCTGGGAGGTCTGGATTTGTCTAGTCCCTGGTCCAGAGCAATATTTGAATCACCTCCATAAACAACCATCCCTCCCACCATTGGGGCTAGAGTTTTAAGCATCGCCTGGAAAAAAGCTTTCTGACCCTGATTAGGTGCATAGTATGAGATAAAAGAATATAATTGGTCAATCTTGCAATGAACATAGGAGCCTTTTTAGGCCCCCCTTTACCACATGGGACCATGGCATTGGTGTTATAAACACTATTATAGTGTTTTTTTTTTTTTTAATGGGGCTTATTCTAATTAGAGTCATGTGACAAAGAAGGTTCTGGAAGGTCAATAGGTCAGGAAGGGATTGGTCATATGACCTCTCGGAACCTTCTGGAAGGCCTTTTAACCACTTCAGCCCCGGACCATTTGGCAGCCAAAGGACCAGAGGTCTTTTTTCAATTTCGCACTGCACTACTTTAACTGGTAATTGCGCGGTCATGCAATTTTGTAACCAAACGAAATTTGCGTCCTTTTCTTCCCACAAATAGAGCTTTCTTTTTATGGTATTTGATTGCCTCTGTGATTTTTTTTTTTGCGATATAAACGAAAAAAAAAAAAGAGCGAAAATTTTGAAAAAAAAAGAGATTTTCTACTTTTTGTTATAAAAAAAATCTAATAAACTCAATTTTAGTCAAACATTTGGGCCAAAATGTATTCAGCCACATGTCTTTAGTAAAAAAAATGCCAATAAGCGTATATTTATTGGTTTGCGCAAAAGTTATAGCGTCTACAAACTAGAGTACATTTTCTGGAATTTACACCGCTTTTAATTTATGACTGCCTATTTCATTTCTTGAGGTGCTAAAATGGCAGAGAAGTACAAACCCCCCCCCAAATGACCCCATTTTGGAAAGTAGACACCCCAAGCTATTTGCTGAGAGGCATGTTGAGCCCATTGAATATTTTTTTTTTTAGTCCCAAGTGATTGAATAAAGACAAAAATAAAAAAGATTTTTTTTTTTTTTCAAAAAGTTGTCACTAAATGATATATTGCTCACACATGCCATAGTTATATGTGGAATTGCACCCCAAAATACATTTTGCTGCTTCTCCTGAGTATGGGGATACCACATGTGTGGGACTTTTTGGGAGCCTAGCCGCGTACGGGGCCCCGAAACCCAAGCACCGCCTTCAGGATTTCTAAGGGTGCAAATTTTTGATTTCACTCCTCACTACCTATCACAGTTTCGAAGGCCATAAAATGCCAAAATAGCACAAAACCCCCCCAAATGACCCCATTTTGGAAAGTAGACACCCCAAGCTATTTGTTGAGAGGCATGGTGAGTATTTTACAGCTCTCATTTGTTTTTGAAAATGAAGAAAGTAAATAAAAAAAAAAAAATTTTTTTCTTTTTTCAATTTTCAAAACTTTGTGACAAAAAGCGACATCTGCAAAATACTCACAATACCTCTCAGCAAATAGCTTGGGGTGTCTACTTTCCAAAATGGGGTCATTTTGGGGGGTTTTATGCCATCTGGGCATTCCATGGCCTCCGAAACTGTGATTGGCAGTGAGAAGTGAAATAAAAAAATTACACCCTTAGAAAGCCTGAAGGCGGTGATTGGTTTTTGGGGTTCCGTACGCAGCTAGGCTCCCAAAAAGTCCCACACATGTGGTATCCCCGTACTCAGGAGAAGCAACAGAATGTATTTTGGGGTGTATTTCTACATATGCCCATGACATGTTTGAGCAATATATCATTTAGTGACAACTTTTTGTAAAAAAAAATATATATATTTTTTTTTTTTCATTATTCAATCTCTTGGGACAAAAAAAAAAAATATTTAATGGGCTCAACATTGCTCTCATCAAATAGCTTGGGGTGTCTACTTTCCAAAATGGGGTCATTTGGGGGGGGTTTGAACTGTCCTGGCATTTTATGCACAACATTTAGAAGCCTATGTCACACGTCACCCACTCTTCTAACCACTTGTAGACAAAGCCCTTTCTGACACTTTTTGTTTACATGAAAACATATTTTTTTTTTGCAAGAAAATTACGTTGAACCCCCAAACACTATATATAATGTTAAAGCAAAGGCCCTACAGATTAAAATGGTGGGTGTTGCATTTTTTTTTTCCACACAGTATTTGCGCAGCGATTTTTCAAACGCATTTTTTGTGGAAAAAATACACTTTTTTTTATTTTAATGCACTAAAACACACTATATTGCTCAAATTTTTGATGAAATAAAAAATATGATCTTAGGCCGAGTACATGGATACCAAACACGACATGCTTTAAAATTGCGCACAAACACGCAGTGGAGATAAACTACATACATTTTTAAAAGCCTTTAAAAGCCTTTACATGATACCACATTAGATTCACGGAGGAGGTCTACTGCTAAAATTACTGCCCTCGATCTGACCTTCGCGGTGATACCTCACATGCATGGTGCAATTGCTGTTTACATATGACGCCAGACCAACGCTTGTGTACGCCTTTGCGCAAGAGAAGGGGGGGCAGGGGTGCTTTTTTTTTTTTTTTTGGTTTTTTTTTTTATTTATTTAGCTTTTTTATTTTATTTTTTAAACTGTTCCTTCCATTTTTTTTCTTTGTTATGATTTTTATTGTTATCTCAGGGAATGTAAATATCCCCTATGATAGCAATAGGCAGTGACAGGTACTCTTTTTTTGAAAAAATTGGGGTCTATTAGACCCTAGATCTTTCCTCTGCCCTCAAAGCATCTGACCACACCAAGATTGGTGTGATAAAATGCTTTCCCAATTTCCCAATGGCGCGGTTTATATCCGGGAGGGGGGGACATTCCCTCCCACTGCTTGTAAAAGCAGTCTAGAGGCTAATTACCCGCTAGAATTGCTTTTACATGAAAGCCGATCACTGGCTGAAAAGAATGATACCAAGATGATACCTAAACCTGCAGGCATCATTCTGGTATAACCATTCAAAGTCCAGCAACATACTGGACATATATTGTAATCTTTTTTTTTTCATGCAGCCTCTTGGCTGAACGAAAAAAAAAGAGATTGATTGGTGGGTATGCCCACCATTAGAATACCTCCCTTCATCCACCCACTTCTAATGATGGGCATACATGCACCATTTATATATGCCGATGCATGGGGGCATCCTCCCGCAAAAGTTATGCCGTGTACACACGGTCGGAATTTCGACCGTATGTACGTGGCATTAGGAGCCAATCGCTCCTCCCCCCCCTGCTGCCCCCATGCTTCGGCATATATGCTCTTTTTTTTAACTGTGGTGGTGAAATCACCTCCTACAGTGTTGGAGTCGCGTCTTTATGTATCGTGGGAGCAAACGCTGTTGCTGTCAAGATAAATAAATCCGCGTTGCAACTGAATGGCGCACCTGAAAACAAAAAAATGCTTAACACTAAAACACAGTAAACAAAATTACATACCTGAAAAGCAAGCATGATAAAACATGATAAAACATAATAAAACATTGCAGAATAGAATGGAGTAAAAAAAGAGCAACAATAGAGAGAGAATAGAGTGAGAGAGAGAACAATAAAACGACAACTATTTTATTTTTTTTTATTTTTTTGAGATTCACAGGTAAAAAAGCTCCTGACTGAAGCGACTGAATCAAAACGCTACCACAAAAAAACTGTTAGCGATCGCAGGGATCAGGCCTGACTCTGCGAACGCTGCAGTTATGTGTGCTTAGTGTTTTGTAAGTGACAGTGATCGATCGATACTGCACTTGGGTGGGCTGGGCTGGGCGGAGGGGGAAAACGCAGGTGCTAGCAGGTATCTGGGCTGATCCCGCTAACAATGCGTTTTTTTTTTGGAACCCTAAACTGCTGGGACGCTAGTATAGATCTGATCAGATCAGATATTGATCTGTTCAGATACTGTGCCACTAAGGGAGGTGTATGCTTTGTGCGTGGGTGTTTGCGGTACTGGCACTAACCTGGGGCGACGCAGACCTTATTTGACCCTAAAACCTAATTGATATCACCCGCCGGGCGATCAGGGGGTTAAACCGTTATTGGGTAATAAATGGCGGGTGCCCTGACAGTATAAAAAACAAGCTAACTAACCAGCGTCACCCGTAACAGTAATACAAAAAAAAACTGGCTACCTAGCGACACTAATGCAGCGATCAGAAAAACGATCGCTTAGTGACACTGGCAAAAGGGGGTGAAAGGGTTAACTAGGGGCAATCAGGGGGGTTAAACCTTTATTAGGTAATATATGGGGGTACCTGACGCTATATAAAAACCTGACGGGGAACCTAAATAACGAAATAACTAACTGGCTAACCAGCGTCACCAGTGACAGTTATACAGTGATCACTGGTGAAAGGGTTAACTCTAGGGGCAATCAGGGGGTTAAAACCTTTATTTAGGTTGTAATATGGGGGTACCTGACCTATAAACCTATTTATGAACCTATATAAACATGGCGGTTACCTAAAAAAAAAAAATGGTTACCTAGCGACACTAATGCAGCGATCAGAAAAACGATCGCTTAGTGACACTGGCAAAAGGGGGTGAAAGGGTTAACTAGGGGCAATCAGGGGGTTAAAACCTTTATTAGGTAATATATGGGGGTACCTGACGCTATATAAAAACCTGACGGGGAACCTAAATAACGAAATAACTAACTGGCTAACCAGCGTCACCAGTGACAGTTATACAGTGATCACTGGTGAAAGGGTTAACTCTAGGGGCAATCAAGGGGTTAAAACCTTTATTTAGGTTGTAATATGGGGGTACCTGACCTATAAAACTATTTATGAACCTATATAAACATGGCGGTTACCTAAAAAAAAAAAATGGTTACCTAGCGACAGCAGTGACACTAATACAGCGATCAGAAAAAAACGATCGCTTAGTGACACTGGCAAAAGGGGGTGAAAGGGTTACCTGGGGGGCAATCAAGGGGTTAAACCTTTATTAGGGGGGGGGTAGGGGGCTACCTTGGACCTAAAACTAACTGCCCTGACAGTTATTACAGTCACACTGACACTAAATGCAGTGATCAGTAAAAAAATGATCACTGCAATTAGTGACACTGTGACTGGGGGGGGAGGGGGTGATCTGGGGGGTGATCAGGGGGTGACAGGGGGGGTGGAATATGTGCCTAACTGTACTGGTGTCAGTGTAGTGTTGTGCACTAACCTGTACATGTTCGCCGCTCGGCGTCTCCGGTCACATAGACCGGCGCACCGAGCGTGACATCACTTCCGCCTTCCTGTCTATACAATAGACAGGAAGGGGAAGTTTCTCATTGGCCAGGAGCGATCGCGAGGGGGTGGCCAGAAACCACTGGCCGTCCCCTCGTCCCGGATCGCTCCTGAAGCGATCCCGACTGTCCCCGCCGGCGGAGGGGGGTCCGATCGGACCCCCAACCGCCGGAAGAATGTCACGTACAGGTACGTGATTCTGCCTGTACGTGCCATTCTGCCGACGTATATATACAGGGGGCGGTCGGCAAGTGGTTAAGGAGCTTTTTAACCAGGGTGTTCCACCAGTCACCAGAGAAGATACAGCGCATGGAGCTCTCCTCCCTAACTTACACCCCTGGTTGTAAGTTCTTGTTTATGTTATTGTCTCATCTGGCTATGAGGTTAGGCCTCTAAATTATGAAAAGTCTTGCCCTGTTATTTGGGTGATGTCATGCATCATACATGGCAGGGAGATCATTGTGCTGAACCTTTTAGTGTGGTACAGGAGAGTGTGTGCATGTGGTGTGCAGAACTGGGCAGATTGGAACACTGCAAAAGCGTAATGACAGTGCTCTACATTGGGCTCCTTATATCAGCCGAATATCAGGCGAAATCAGCTGGTACTGTAGAAACTGGCTGACGTTCAGCCCGTATGTACAGGTCCTTGTCTGAGAGAAGCCAATCTCACGACCGGTTTCTGTCGAATGAGCATGCTGGAAAACCAGCAGCCGATCGGCATCCAAACAGCATATGCAGCAAATGGCTGTGAGTGTTGACTGGTGTGTTCAGATGGTGGGGTGGTCCCCTAGTCATATCACAATAGCACAGCAGGGAGAACTATGTAATGCGATGTTAGTACAGCAAGCTCCTCAGTTTTTTTTCTTCCTTTAGCCAGCTGGGTTGAAGGGGAAAAAAAACTGCCTGTGTGTACCAGACATAACTCTAAAGCTGGCGACACAAATTATCATATAATTGTATAGTCTCCCTCAGATTGACCAAAATCGTAGTAGGAGTTCCTACCTAAATAATCTGATCACTTTCAATCCAGTCAGGCAGATCCTCATGCAAATTAGTTGTCAGTAGATTCAAAAGATGGGGTACAATTAGATTGTGGGGGGAATGGCCAGCACAAAATATCTAAACACTAAAACTAAAATACATTTTTACACAATGTAATTTCACTCATCCTTTTTAAATCTGCATCAACCTGCCATGAAGGTCCTTGTTCAGGCACTTCCTAATATGCAGTGACATCATCTGTTCCTTTCGCCCAGTCACTCTTCTGTGGTGCCATTCTGTTATGTGCGCGCCCAGCAGGGGCGTCGTTAGGGGGTGGCTAGGGGGGGCTGGAGCCCCGAATGGGTCCCTGAAAAGCCCCGAGTCTCGGAATGGCTGCATTCCATTGCTAGCCCCGAGTGCGGTCGGCTAATTTCGGCTGCACTCGCTAACAGATTGGTTCCCAGCAGCCGAAATTAGCCGAGTGCCATACATAGCGGCCGAAAGCGGACGAAATTAGACGAAGCCGGTGGCCGAGTGGCGAGTGCCGCTGGTCCCGCCTTCTGGAGCGGGACGTGTGACGTGACGTCCATCGTAGCCTGCAGGCTCCAGAAGGCGGGAACGCTACATCCCCACTCGGGCGGGCGGCTCGGCTCTCCTCTCCTCCTTGGCTCGGCTCTCCTCTCCTCCTTGGCTCAGCTCTCCTCTCCTCCTTGGCTCCTCTCCTCTCATCACGGCTGAGGTAGGTCAGACATGTAATGTATGTCATTGTCGGTCAGTGCATGTAGGTCAGTGTGGTCAGTGCATGTAGGTCAGTGGTCAGTGTGTGTAGGTCAGTGCATGTAGGTCAGTGGTCAGTGTGTGTAGGTCAGTGCATGTAGGTCAGTGGTCAGTGCATGTAGGTCAGTGTATGTAGGTCAGTGCATGTAGGTCAGTGGTCAGTGCATGTAGGTCAGTGGTCAGTGCATGTAGGTCAGTGGTCAGTGCATGTAGGTCAGTCCATGTAGGTCAGTGGTCAGTGTGTGTAGGTCAGTGGTCAGTGTGTGTAGGTCAGTGCATGTAGGTCAGTGTGTGTAGGTCAGTGCATGTAGGTCAGTGGTCAGTGCATGTAGGTCAGTGGTCAGTGTGTGTAGGTCAGTGCATGTAGGTCAGTGGTCAGTGCATGTAGGTCAGTGTGTGTAGGTCAGTGCATGTAGGTCAGTGGTCAGTGCATGTAGGTCAGTGGTCAGTGTGTGTAGGTCAGTGCATGTAGGTCAGTGGTCAGTGTGTGTAGGTCAGCGTGTGTAGGTCAGTGCATGTAGGTCAGTGGTCAGTGCGTGTAGGTCAGTGCATGTAGGTCAGTGTGTGTAGGTCAGTGCATGTAGGTCAGTGTGTGTAGGTCAGTGCATGTAGGTCAGTGGTCAGTGCATGTAGGTCAGTGGTCAGTGTGTGTAGGTCAGTGCATGTAGGTCAGTGGTCAGTGCATGTAGGTCAGTGGTCAGTGTGTGTAGGTCAGTGCATGTAAGTCAGTGGTCAGTGCATGTAGGTCAGTGGTCAGTGCATGTAGGTCAGTGCATGTAGGTCAGTGGTCAGTGCATGTAGGTCAGTGTGTGTAGGTCAGTGCATGTAGGTCAGTGTGTGTAGGTCAGTGCATGTAGGTCAGTGGTCAGTGCATGTAGGTCAGTGTGTGTAGGTCAGTGCATGTAGGTCAGTGGTCAGTGCATGTAGGTCAGTGGTCAGTGTGTGTAGGTCAGTGCAGGTAGGTCAGTGGTCAGTGCATGTAGGTCAGTGTGTGTAGGTCAGGCAGGTCAGTGTGTGTAGGTCAGTGTGTAGGTCAGTGCATGTAGGTCAGTGTGTGTAGGTCAGTGGTCAGTGCATGTAGGTCAGTGGTCAGTGTGTGTAGGTCAGTGCAGGTAGGTCAGTGGTCAGTGCATGTAGGTCAGTGTGTGTAGGTCAGGCAGGTCAGTGTGTGTAGGTCAGTGTGTAGGTCAGTGCATGTAGGTCAGTGTGTGTAGGTCAGTGGTCAGTGTGTGTAGGTCAGTGCAGGTAGGTCAGTGGTCAGTGCATGTAGGTCAGTGTGTGTAGGTCAGGCAGGTCAGTGTGTGTAGGTCAGTGTGTAGGTCAGTGCATGTAGGTCAAGGTCAGTGTGTGTAGGTCAGTGGTCAGTGTGTGTAGGTCAGGCAGGTCAGTGTGTGTAGGTCAGTGGTCAGTGTGTGTAGGTCAGTGGTCAGAGTGGGTTGGATCTGGCAGGTCAGTGTGTGTAGGTCAGGCAGGTCAGTATGTGTAGGTCAGTGGTCAGTGTGTGTAGGTCAGTGTGTGTAGGTCACGCTGGCCAGTGGTCATTGTATGTAGGTCAGTGTATGTAAGCCACACATCCCCACCACCCAGGCCAAAAAATAAAAAATAAATGCTGCAAAACCGCCCGCTCACCCCCCCCCCCCCCGGTTCTTCGACCTCGGGCTGAAGCCCCTGGTCTTTTTGCCACCTAGCAACGCCCCTGGCGCCCAGTGGAAACTACAAGTGGCCGATACACATTGCCTAGACAAGTTCAGCTGTTGTCACCATCAGAAGGCCTATCTTGAGCAGCAAGTCTGTAGTAAGTGTAATTTATCCCCATCTGTGAAATTCAATATGCATCAACATGTGGTATACTGCACGTTGATGTGTGTTTTACCATGAGTTGAGATGTTTTTTGAAGTATTTTAATTCATTTCAATGGAAATCACATCAGACAAAAAATGAAAAGGTGTGTTTCTAGTTAAGGCTTATGGCTACTCTGTTTGGTCAAACCTTTTGATGACCCAAGTCTTTACACCTATGCATTTTTTAGTGCATTTTCAGTTTTGCAGAAACACACTACAGTCCATTTAATATGGTTTCCTATGGGTCATGTTCACATATGTGCATTTTATGGAAAGGGCCAGGGACTTTTTTCTGGTTTTTGGTTCCATAGACTTCAATGGATAAAAAATGTGTATTGAAAAACGCAAAATGCACAATGCACCTGGAATATGCATATGCTACCTGCATAGGTGTGAACCAGGCCTTAGATGATATTATCATGTTTCCCTCTCTGCTATTCTTTGTAGAGCACTAATTATGACAACTACATTGACAATGATTGGCCACCAGAGGGTACTGTGTACTTAAACATAATTGTATTTCGCTTGCATAAAAACCTTCCCCGGTTTTAAGTTTGTATTGTATTTTACTACATACAGTACATATCCCATATATACACCAGACATTAAAGGAAAATCATTGTCACACTGTATGTGCAAGTATGACCAAGGACAAATACGTTTAGCTTTGACTATCCAGTATTGACTTCCCAGGTTCTTCTTAGTACAAACTAAAAATATCATCCCTTTCGGTCAAACTTGCAGAATAGTCTATTAGCTGGAGGCTACTACATGCATATCTATTCACATAAAAGGATAGAGCATTATTAATACAGAAGGAGGCTCTGTGAATTAGGCAGCTGGATAATGTTTCTGCGTTTGATATAAATTAACCATCTCTAGAAAGAAATTTTCATAGGTGACCTCTCTTCTTAAAATACCTGAATGCCATTCTGGTCACCTTGATTTATTACTTTGAGTCACTGATCCGGAAAAAGCATGTAAGTAATTGACTTTCTTAATCTGTATAAATGGGTCTGTCGATTACTCTAAAGCCCCATACACACGGTCGGACTTTTTCATCAATTTGGTCCGATCGGACAAGGTTGTTGAAAAATCAGACCGTGTGTATGCACCATCGGACAGTGTTCGTCGGTTTGTCCGTCGGACAAAGTCTTATCTCCTGCTGGAAAGATTTGCCGTCAACCCGGTCCGATCACCCCAAATCCGATCGTGTGTACGGTTGTCCGACCGGACAAAGTGCTACGCATGCTCAGATCACATTACAAGACCAAAGCTATTGGCTACTAGCCTCTACGTAGTCCCGTCGTAGGCAACAAACGTCACCACGTTCAGAATGATCGGATTTTCCGACAACTTTGTCCGACCGTGTGTACGCAAAACCAACATCGGACAAAGTATGACGGACATGGTCCGACGGACCTGGTCTGCGGATTGTCCGACCGTGTGTATGGGGCTTTAGGTGTTGAAGCCAGATGGTCAAATTAAATGCCAAGCAACTAGGTTATTGCTTTTCGGGGGTCAGTGATGGAAGACCCCAAATTTTGCTCTTGGCAAGATCATGAGACTGTATCTATATAACAAAAAAAAAAATTCTTTGAGTTTTTCCATATTAACACTACAGCTGATGGTCTTTGTTCTTAGAGGTGGTAGCAATACCACAGGTAGAACCTCTGAGCTCTTCCACTTTTAGCACTCAGTATCTTCCTCAAGCATCACCCCACTTCCCTGCTGGGTCCCTGGCTTGGCACTCACAGATACTCTTAAAGCGTCACCCCTGCTGACCCGCCAGGTCTCTGGCTTGGCACTCACCGCAAGCATTACCTCTGCTGTCACGCTGGGTCCCTGGCTTGGCACTCACTGAAGCTTTCCCACTTCTTCACCATCCCCGGCTGTTGAGAAGAGTGCTCTGGTACTGACTTCAGATTACTTACAGTGGTCTCCGGTAACAAGGTGGATAGACAGCTGGTTCCCTGTCCGGCTGAACCGGTACTTCTGGTTGGACTGCAAGCCCGCAATCCCAACCCTATGCTGCTCTCCTGCTTCTGGATAGGCCTCAGACAGCCTAGCAGCCAGATGTCTCCAAGATAGGCATCAGGCTTCCGGCCTAGCAGCCGGCAGTACAACACACATCCACCCAGACAGCCGTCCAGGTGGCACAGAACCCCGATCATCTGACTCCACCCAAATAAATAGGATAAATTCATGTCTGAGCCTGCAAAGCCCCTGTCTTATCTAATGTCACTAGCATAGTGCCACCCAGTGACAAAAGAGAAAGGGTGCAACAAGTCCAGATATAGAGAGGAATCAGTTAATCTCCTACCAATTGGCCAAGACAACTATTGCCTGGCAAATAAATTTAATAGCAACCCTGCCTAAACATCAGGGTGCTACATGTGTCTGCAACAAGAAGTGAAATGCAACCTGGCCGGTCCTCATCCAAAGAGGAGGCTTCCTAAAAAGAGGTTGATGTAATCCCTACTCCTCTGGAACCTTTCCCTACCTCTAAGCTCTGTTCCTGCCAGACAGGGAACTTGTCCCTACACTAGCCACTTGCATAAAGTGCACCAAACCTGGAAGCCGGAGTCTGAATCCCCATACACACTATCAGATTTTCTGCTGATTTTTGTCTTCAGATTTACCAAAACCATATAATATGAGGTCAAACCCTTATGAGTTTCAATTTGTATGCAATCAAGCAGGCCCTTGCACTACATGGTTTTGGTAAACCTGAAGACAAAAATCAGCAGAAAATCTGATAGTGTGTATGGGGCTTTAAAGAGACTCTGCCTGACCCAAGATGGCTGCTGGAGTCACATGGGGCAGCAGCGTCCAATCGGACAGCTGTCTCCTTGTGACTGCAAGAAATCATAGAGAAACTAAGTTCCCCACAACTTCCTTCCCCTTCTGCATTGCCGCATCAGTCGAGCACTACCTGCAGTGGGGCGTACAAATTGCACTTGCCTACAGGTAAGAACCCCAAATATTTTAAAATGGCAATGTTTGCTGCTGTCCAATTTGTAGCTAAACTTCAGGCAGATAAAGACATCTATTCATGCAGCTATGTGACAGAGAAATTAGCTAACCAGTCTGCCTTTTTCATTTTTCATTGTCCAATCACTGGCTAAGGGAAGAGACAAGACTTAGTTGTGTTGCTTCACTGCACTACAGAAAAATCAGGTCTCCAGGCTGGCTGTACTGTCTCTCAAAGTTGTCTAAAACTCAGAAAAAGTATGGACAAAAAAACAAATCCTTTTTCAGTGCCATATATGTATTTTTAATGTGTACTTAACTGGAGTTCAGCTTTAAAGTAAATAATGTTGGTAAGTGCTTCATCTGAGGGTCTCACTGCCTCGTATCAGTGCTACAACTATTACCCCTGTTATGACTTGCCTTCTACAAGCAGAAATGTTTAGACATGTGCAGTTCGTTTAGTTCTGAATAAAAATTTGGGAAAAAAAAATGTATTCGGAAATTCAGATGTATCCGATTATCCGAGTTACAATAGTAACGAATTAAAACAAATCATAAAGAATGAAATTTAATTTGGCCGAAATTTGAATTTGAATTGAATTGGAAATTAAATTAAAAAACAAGAATAAAATGGAATAGAAAATTAAGCAATAGCATCTAATTTAAATCAAATAGAATAAAGAAGACGAGAATAGAAAAGAATAGAATAAAATGTAATAAAAATAAAGGAACAGAGTATAAAATAATATACGAATAGAATACCTTCTGACATGTATTGTTGCTTGCATTGGCTGGATGGGAAAGACCCCTTTCCCTTTCAGTTTGCTCCCAGATGGTGTGTCCCACGATTAGCACTTAATATAGTTGATATTGTTCACCTAAGTTTGTTTATTTACTATGTCATACACTTCCATTCAAATGATTCTCCTTACCGTGTCTCACTGTATGACAGATTCTGTCTAATTTTCTTTGTTTTTGTGAATTTTTTTTATAAAAAACATTGAAATTAATAAAGAATAGAATATAAAATAAAATAAAATAATAAAATAGAATATAAAAGAAGGAAATTGAGTTGAGTTCAGATCATAGGGCATAAATAGTTGCCATCATCCCTGAGATAAGTAAAAATACAGAAATACCTCTAATTGGTGGGATTTTAAGGCAACACATACTAATTTTTAGAAAAATATAAATTTATTCATAATATCAAAAAAATAAACATTTGTAAACATAAGTGAAATATAGCAGTCGTTGTTGTTTAAAATCAAACATTATAGATGATACAGATGGTAATACTTGTGATATTTCCAACGCGTTTCAAAAGGCCAACATTTGCCATTCTTCATCAGGGAAAATTATATCACAATCTATAGAGTCCATCAAAGAAAAGAAACAACAGCAGACAGGGTTAATTAATGTGGTCATTAAGTGTCATATTTCCCCACAAAGCAACCAAACTTTTTTCAGATGCAATGCAAGAAAAGCACGTAACCCCCACAAACAACCCATAACAGCATCATAGAAAATACTTACATTGTTTATATCATAAAGTAATGTAAAAGTGTTTACATTACTTTATGATATAAACTATGTAAGTATTTTAGAATATAAAAGAATAGATTAAACCAGACTAGAATAGAATAGAAAATAAAATAATAGAATAAAAAAGAATAGAAAGTAGGGAAATAGAAAATAATAGAATAGAACAGAAAATAAAAGAATAGAGTATAAAAGAATAGAGTAAAACAGAACAGAATGGAATATAAAATAAAAGAATAAAACAGAATAGAAATGAAAAGCATATAATATAATAGAAAATAACAGAATAGAATAGAATAAACTAAAATAGAAATGAAAGTAATAGAAAATAATAGAATAGATTAGAAAATAAAATAAAAGAATAGAATAGAATAGAAAAAACAATAAAACAGAATTGCAGTAAATAAAAAGAATATAACCGTCTTCTGAAACTTGGATTTTAAATAGAATAGATTAGAATAGAATATAATTTAAAAAAAAAAGAAAAGAATAGAAAAAAACAATATAATAGAATAAAATAAATTAAAAAGAATATAACCATCTTCTGAAATTCAAATTTCTAAAGAAGAATAAGAATAAAATTTGAATTCAAATACAGTGCCTTGCAAAAGTATTCACCCCCTTGGCATTTTTCGTGTTTTGTTGCCTCACAACCTGTAATTAACATGGATTGTTTGAGGATTTGCATCATTTAATTTACAGAACATGCCCACAACTTTGAATGTTTTTTTTTTATTGTGAATCAAACAACAAATAGGACAAAATAACAGAAAAAGTCAATGTGCATAACTATTCACCCCCCCCTAAAGTCAATATTTTGTTGAGCCACCTTTTGCGGCTATCACAGCTCCAAGTCGATTTGGATAAGCCTCTATGACCTTGCCACATCTTACCTCTGGCATTTTTGCCCATTCCTCCTTGCAAAACTGCTCCAGCTCCTTCAAGTTGGATGGTTTGTGCTTATGAATAGCAATCTTTAAGTCCACAGATTTTCTATTGGATTGAGGTCTGGGCTTTGACTAGGCCATTCCAACACATTTACATGTTTCCCCTTAAACCACTCAAGTGTTGCTTTAGCAGTGTGTTTGGGGTCATTGTCCTGCTGGAAGGTGAACCTCTGTCCTAGCCTCAAATCACACACAGATTGGTACAAGTTTTTCTCAAGAATATCCCTGTGTTTACCACCATCCATCTTTCCCTCAACTCTGACCCAGTCCCGACTGCTGAAAAACATCCCCACAGCATGATGCTGCCACCACCATGTTTCACGGGGATGGTGTTCTTTGGGTGATGTGATGGGGTTTGCACCAGACATATCATTTTCTTTGATGGCCAAAAAGTTCAATTTTAGTCTCATCAGACCAGAGCACCTTCCTCCATACATTTTGGGAGTCTCCCACATGCCTTTTCGCAAACTCAAAATGTGCCATTTTGTTTTTTGCTGAAAGTAATGTCTTTCTTCTGGCCACTCTGCCATAAAGCCCAACTCTATGGAGCGTACGGCTTATTGTTGTCCTATGTACAGATACTCCAGTCTCTGCTGTGGAACTCTGTAGCTCCTCCAGGGTTACCTTAGTGAGTTTTGGTGTGCGCCCGTCTCTTGGCAGGTTTGCTGTTGTGCCATGTTCTTTCCATTTTGTTATGATAGAGTTGATGGTGCTCCTAGGGATCATCAAAGATTTTTTTTTTAATAAACAAACCCTGACTTGCACTTCTCAACAACATTGTCCCTTACTAGTTTGGAGAGTTCCTTGATCTTCATGGCAGTGTTTGGTTAGTGGTGCCTCTTGCTTAGGTGTTGCAGCCTCTGGGGCCTTTCAAAAAGGTGTGTATATGTAATGACAGATCATGTGACACTTAGATTGCACACAGGTGGACATCATTTCACTAATTATGTGACTTCTGAAGGTAATTGGTTGCACCAGAGATTTTTATGGGCTTCATAACAAAGGGGGTGAATACATACGCACATGCCAATTATAATTTTTTTTTATTTCTGAAAAATTGTTTTATGTATATATTTTTCTAATTTTACTTCACAAACTTAGACTATTGTGTTCTGATCCATCACATATAATTCAGATTAAAAATACATTAAACTAAAGGCTGTAATTTAACAAAATAGGTAAAAAGCAAAGGGGGGTGAATACTTTTGCTAAGGCACTGTAGAAAATATTAGAATAGAATAGAAAATAAGAGAGTAGAACAGAAAAGAAAAAAAACAGAACACTAGAATAGATTAGAATAAAATAGAAAGAATGTAACCGTCTCCTGAAATTTAAAATTTCGAATAGAATAAATTCTAATGCCAATTCGGTCGAGTTAAATTCAATTTGACCAAATTTAGAAAATTCTAATCAAATTCGAAAAACAAATAAATTAAACAAAACCAATTCTGAAAACGAATTTATCAAATTTAACGGATTTAACTAAACTAACATATTTAAATAATGAATCGAAATGAAACACATTTTTTCATGCAGTATGTGTCTTCAGTTTTCACATGCAGCAGAGTCATGAAGGTGAGAATCTTTGTTGGAAATGTATTGCTGTGTGTGTCCCTGTTTTCTCATCACTTTCTGTGTTGAAGGGTGTCACTCAGAGAGGAAGTGGGGGAAAAAACTCTGATGGGGGCACAAACCGCAATAAAAAAAACCTGATAGAAGTTCTAACTCTTCTTTATGCAAAACTAGATAAAATATTTGATGGGAGTTTTGCTTTAAAGTTGCCCATTGTTGTGAATTGGTGTAGAAACTCCATCTATATAATAATATTACCAACTATCTTAGTCACCAGAAGTTTTCTCTGGTTTGTCTGCTAATTGCCTGATTGCTGCCTGACCATCACTTCTTGTGCCAGACAGTGATATGAGAGTCAAGCTGGCACTGTAGAGGAGGCATGGGTTTTACTCTCTCCTCCCTCTAGCCAATGAAAAAATGCTTGTGATCATAAAGGAATTACTGCATGCAACATGGTGACCTGAATTAAAGGGAAAAAAAGGAAGGAGGCAGACTGTACTGTAATTTTTGGGTTCCAGTTATTGTCCCAGCATTTTGCTGGCTATTTATTGCTGCCAGTGCTCATTTGTTACCCATGTAGAACAGTGATTGCCTACTTATTGTACATGTATTGCCTTGATTTCCCATTCACTGCCCATGTTTTGTCACAGCTGTGGTGTATGTTTGTTGCCCATGTATTGCCATGATTACCAATTTCCTAGGAGATCTTCCATGGCACAGCATTTATAGATATGCTTGCCATTGCTTGCTCCTGCTATTTTTGGCAGGCTTAGATGATAGTGATTGCATTCGTATAGTTATCTAAGGAAATGTCAGACCTCAATCCTTGGAATCAATGGTAAAAAAAAGGGTTATAAATCTGGCTAAAACTTAAAGAGGCGTTCCGGGCTCCACCAAAAAAAAATGTTAAAGTTAGCAGCTACAAATACTGTAGCTCAGTGGCGGCTGGTGCTCAAAATTTTTGGGGGGGCGCAAACAAACAGCCTCACTGTGCCATCAAACGCTGCCACTGTGCCCATTAAATGCTGCCACTGTGCCCATCAAACGCTGCCACTGTGCCCATCAAACGCTGCCACTGTGCCCATCAAACGCTGCCACTGTGCCCCAAGTGCTGCCACTGTGCCCCTCAAGTGCTGCCACTGTGCCCCTCAAGTGCTGCCACTGTGCCCCTCAAGTTCTGCAATTGTGCCCCAAGTGCTGCCACTGTGCCCCTCAAGTGCTGCCATTGTGCCCCTCAAGTGCTGCCATTGTGCCCCTCCAAGTGCTGCCACTGTGCCCCTCCAAGTGCTGCCACTGTGCCCCAAGTGCTACCATTGTGCCCCAAGTGCTGCCATTGTGCCCCAAGTGCTGCCATTGTGCCCCTCAAGTGCTGCCACTGTGCCCCAAGTGCTGCCACTGTGCCCTAAGTGCTACCATTGTGCCCCAAGTGCTGCCATTGTGCCCCAAGTGCTGCCATTGTGCCCCTCAAGTGCTGCCATTGTGCCCCTCAAGTGCTGCCATTGTGCCCCAAGTGCTGCCATTGTGCCCCAAGTGCTGCCACTGTGCCCCTTCAAGTGCTGCCACTGTGCCCCTCCAAGTGCTGCCACTGTGCCCCTTCAAGTGCTGCCACTGTGCCCCTTCAAGTGCTGCCACTCTGCCCCTTCAAGTGCTGCCACTGTGCCCCTCAAGTGCTGCCACTGTGCCCCTTCAAGTGCTGCCACTGTGCCCCTCCAAGTGCTGCCACTGTGCCCCTCCAAGTGCTGCCACTGTGCCCCTCCAAGTGCTGCCACTGTGCCCCTTCAAGTGCTGCCACTGTGCCCCTTCAAGTGCTGCCACTGTGCCCCCTGCCTGCCCTCTGCACTTACCTTGTCTCAGTGTGCAGCTGGTGATGGCGTCAGGCGGCGAGCGGTGTCTCATCGTCCGATGTCTTCTTCTCCCGCGCTCCTCCTGTCTTCTGCTATGATTGGACGCCTAGCGTCCAATCACAGCGCCTGTGACTTCAGCCAATCAGGTTACAGGTAACAGACCTGGCAACCTGATTGGCTGAGAGGCGGGTCTGTGTTAGGGAAGCGATGTATTCGCTTCTCTAACACAATACTGTGTAATCAGCGAACGCACAGCAGTGCGCCCGCTGTTTACACTTAGGGAAGCCTATTAGAGCACACCGCTCTAATAAGGTCCCCTATTAGAGCTTTACAGCTCTAATAGGGCGCTTCCAGAAACACCCCCCCCCCCCCCCGCTGTAATTCAGATGCCCGGCGCCCGATCAGGGGCCGGACACCTGAATAGGGGGCGGCAGCGGTGACAATAGATAGATTCATGCAATGCATGAATCTATCTATTGGTGATAGAGCGGTGCAGGAGAGGGGGGGCGGCGCTCCTGCGCCCTCTATGCACGCACCGCCACTGCTGTAGCTGCTAAATTTTAATATTAGGGCACTTACCTGTTAAGGGAAACAGGCTGTGAAACCTTGCCGCTTCACAGCTGGTTTCCTACTGAAAATGCGTGAAGTGCGCTTCCCCTTTTGGGTGGAGCTCCACTTTAACCACTTCAGCCCCGGACCATTTGGCAGCCAGAGGACCAGAGGTCTTTTTTCAATTTCGCACTGCACTACTTTAACTGGTAATTGCGCGGTCATGCAATTTTGTAACCAAACGAAATTTGCGTCCTTTTCTTCCCACAAATAGAGCTTTCTTTTGATGGTATTTGATTGCCTCTGTGATTTTTATTTTTTGCGATATAAACGGAAAAAGAGCAAAAATTTTGAAAAAAAAAGAGATTTTCTACTTTTTGTTATAAAAAAAATCTAATAAACTCAATTTTAGTCAAACATTTGGGCCAAAATATATTCAGCCACATGTCTTTAGTAAAAAAAATGCCAATAAGCGTATATTTATTGGTTTGCGCAAAAGTTATAGCGTCTACAAACTAGAGTACATTTTCTGGAATTTACACCGCTTTTAATTTATGACTGCCTATTTCCTTTCTTGAGGTGCTAAAATGGCAGAGAAGTACAAAACCCCCCCAAATGACCCCATTTTGGAAAGTAGACACCCCAAGCTATTTGCTGAGAGGCATGTTGAGCCCATTGAATATTTTTTTTTTTAGTCCCAAGTGATTGAATAAAGACAAAAATAAAAAAGATTTTTTTTTTTTTCAAAAAGTTGTCACTAAATGATATATTGCTCACACATGCCATAGTTATATGTGGAATTGCACCCCAAAATACATTTTGCTGCTTCTCCTGAGTATGAGGATACCACATGTGTGGGACTTTTTGGGAGCCTAGCCGCGTACGGGGCCCCGAAACCCAAGCACCGCCTTCAGGATTTCTAAGGGTGCAAATTTTTGATTTCACTCCTCACTACCTATCACCGTTTCGAAGGCCATAAAATGCCAAAATAGCACAAAACCCCCCCAAATGACCCCATTTTGGAAAGTAGACACCCCAAGCTATTTGTTGAGAGGCATGGTGAGTATTTTACAGCTCTCATTTGTTTTTGAAAATGAAGAAAGTAAAGAAAAAAAATTTTTTTTTTCTTTTTTTCAATTTTCAAAACTTTGTGACAAAAAGCGAGATCTGCAAAATACTCACCATACCTCTCAGCAAATAGCTTGGGGTGTCTACTTTCCAAAATGGGGTCATTTTGGGGGGTTTTATGCCATCTGGGCATTCCATGGCCTCCGAAACTGTGATTGGCAGTGAGAAGTGAAATAAAAAAATTACACCCTTAGAAAGCCTGAAGGCGGTGATTGGTTTTTGGGGTTCCGTACGCAGCTAGGCTCCCAAAAAGTCCCACACATGTGGTATCCCCGTACTCAGGAGAAGCAACAGAATGTATTTTGGGGTGTATTTCCACATATGCCCATGACATGTTTGAGCAATATATCATTTAGTGACAACTTTTTGTAAAAAAAATATATATATTTTTTTTTTTTCATTATTCAATCTCTTGGGACAAAAAAAAAATATATTTAATGGGCTCAACATTGCTCTCATCAAATAGCTTGGGGTGTCTACTTTCCAAAATGGGGTCATTTGGGGGGGGTTTGAACTGTCCTGGCATTTTATGCACAACATTTAGAAGCCTATGTCACACGTCACCCACTCTTCTAACCACTTGTAGACAAAGCCCTTTCTGACACTTTTTGTTTACATGAAAACATATTTTTTTTTTGCAAGAAAATTACGTTGAACCCCCAAACACTATATATAATGTTAAAGCAAAGGCCCTACAGATTAAAATGGTGGGTGTTGCATTTTTTTTTTCCACACAGTATTTGCGCAGCGATTTTTCAAACGCATTTTTTGTGGAAAAAATACACTTTTTTTTATTTTAATGCACTAAAACACACTATATTGCTCAAATTTTTGATGAAATAAAAAATATGATCTTAGGCCGAGTACATGGATACCAAACACGACATGCTTTAAAATTGCGCACAAACACGCAGTGGCGACAAACTACATACATTTTTAAAAGCCTTTAAAAGCCTTTACATGATACCACATTAGATTCACGGAGGAGGTCTACTGCTAAAATTACTGCCCTCGATCTGACCTTCGCGGTGATACCTCACATGCATGGTGCAATTGCTGTTTACATATGACGCCAGACCAACGCTTGTGTACGCCTTTGCGCAAGAGAAGGGGGGGCAGGGGTGCTTTTTTTTTTTTTTTTTGGTTTTTTTTTTATTTATTTAGCTTTTTTATTTTATTTTTAAACTGTTCCTTCCATTTTTTTTCTTTGTTATGATTTTTATTGTTATCTCAGGGAATGTAAATATCCCCTATGATAGCAATAGGCAGTGACAGGTACTCTTTTTTTGAAAAAATTGGGGTCTATTAGACCCTAGATCTTTCCTCTGCCCTCAAAGCATCTGACCACACCAAGATTGGTGTGATAAAATGCTTTCCCAATTTCCCAATGGCGCGGTTTATATCCGGGAGGGGGGACATTCCCTCCCACTGCTTGTAAAAGCAGTCTAGAGGCTAATTACCCGCTAGAATTGCTTTTACATGAAAGCCGATCACTGGCTGAAAAGAATGATACCAAGATGATACCTAAACCTGCAGGCATCATTCTGGTATAACCATTCAAAGTCCAGCAACATACTGGACATATATTGTAATCTTTTTTTTTTCATGCAGCCTCTTGGCTGAACGAAAAAAAGAGATTGATTGGTGGGTATGCCCACCATTAGAATACCTCCCTTCATCCACCCACTTCTAATGATGGGCATACATGCACCATTTATATATGCCGATGCATGGGGGCATCCTCCCGCAAAAGTTATGCCGTGTACACACGGTCGGAATTTCGACCGTATGTACGTGGCATTAGGAGCCAATCGCTCCTCCCCCCCCCTGCTGCCCCCATGCTTCGGCATATATGCTCTTTTTTTTTAACTGTGGTGGTGAAATCACCTCCTACAGCGTTGGAGTCGCGGCTTTATGTATCGTGGGAGCAAACGCTGTTGCTGTCAAGATAAATAAATCCGCGTTGCAACTGAATGGCGCACCTGAAAACAAAAAAATGCTTAACACTAAAACACAGTAAACAAAATTACATACCTGAAAAGCAAGCATGATAAAACATGATAAAACATAATAAAACATTGCAGAATAGAATGGAGTAAAAAAAGAGCAACAATAGAGAGAGAATAGAGTGAGAGAGAGAACAATAAAACGACAACTATTTTTTTTTTTTTTTTTTTTTTTGAGATTCACAGGTAAAAAGCTCCTGACTGAAGCGACTGAATCAAAACGCTACCACAAAAAAAATGTTAGCGATCGCAGGGATCAGGCCTGACTCTGCGAACGCTGCAGTTATGTGTGCTTAGTGTTTTGTAAGTGACAGTGATCGATCGATACTGCACTTGGGTGGGCTGGGCTGGGCGGAGGGGGAAAACGCAGGTGCTAGCAGGTATCTGGGCTGATCCCGCTAACAATGCGGTTTTTTTTGGAACCCTAAACTGCTGGGACGCTAGTATAGATCTGATCAGATCAGATATTGATCTGTTCAGATACTGTACCACTAAGGGAGGTGTATGCTTTGCGCGTGGGTGTTTGCGGTACTGGCACTAACCTGGGGCGACGCAGACCTTATTTGACCCTAAAACCTAATTGATATCACCCGCCGGGCGATCAGGGGGGTTAAACCGTTATTGGGTAATAAATGGCGGGTGCCCTGACAGTATAAAAAATAAAGCTAACTAACCAGCGTCACCCGTAACAGTAATACAAAAAAAAACTGGTTACCTAGCGACACTAATGCAGCGATCAGAAAAACGATCGCTTAGTGACACTGGCAAAAGGGGGTGAAAGGGTTAACTAGGGGCAATCAGGGGGTTAAAACCTTTATTAGGTAATATATGGGGGTACCTGACGCTATATAAAAACCTGACGGGGAACCTAAATAACGAAATAACTAACTGGCTAACCAGCGTCACCAGTGACAGTTATACAGTGATCACTGGTGAAAGGGTTAACTCTAGGGGCAATCAGGGGGTTAAAACCTTTATTTAGGTTGTAATATGGGGGTACCTGACCTATAAACCTATTTATGAACCTATATAAACATGGCGGTTACCTAAAAAAAAAAAAATGGTTACCTAGCGACACTAATGCAGCGATCAGAAAAACGATCGCTTAGTGACACTGGCAAAAGGGGGTGAAAGGGTTAACTAGGGGCAATCAGGGGGTTAAAACCTTTATTAGGTAATATATGGGGGTACCTGACGCTATATAAAAACCTGACGGGGAACCTAAATAACGAAATAACTAACTGGCTAACCAGCGTCACCAGTGACAGTTATACAGTGATCACTGGTGAAAGGGTTAACTCTAGGGGCAATCAAGGGGTTAAAACCTTTATTTAGGTTGTAATATGGGGGTACCTGACCTATAAACCTATTTATGAACCTATATAAACATGGCGGTTACCTAAAAAAAAAAAATGGTTACCTAGCGACAGCAGTGACACTAATACAGCGATCAGAAAAACGATCGCTTAGTGACACTGGCAAAAGGGGGTGAAAGGGTTACCTGGGGGGCAATCAAGGGGTTAAACCTTTATTAGGGGGGGGTAGGGGGCTACCTTGGACCTAAAACTAACTGCACTGACAGTTATTACAGTCACACTGACACTAAATGCAGTGATCAGTAAAAAAATGATCACTGCAATTAGTGACACTGTGACTGGGGGGGGAGGGGGTGATCTGGGGGGTGATCTGGGGGTGACAGGGGGGTGTTTTGTGTGCCTATGTGTACTGGTGTCAGTGTACTGTTGGTGCACTAACCTTTAGATGTTCACAGCTCGGCGTTCCGGTCACATAGACCGGCGCACCGAGCGTGACATCACTTCCTCTGCCTGTGTTTTGATTGACACAGACAGAGGAAGCATCTGATTCGCCAGGAGCGATCGCGAGGGGGTGGCCAGAAACCACTGGCCGTCCCCTCATCCCGGATCGCTCCTGAAGCGATCCCGACCGTCCCCGCCGGCCGGGGGGGGTCCGATCGGACCCCCCACGCGCCTGAAGAATGGCACATACAGGTACGTGGTTCTGCATGTACGTGCCATTCTGCCGACGTATATGTACATGGGGCGGTCGGGAAGTGGTTAAGGACCAGGCCCATTCTCTCCTACATGTAAAAATCTGTGTTTGTTTATTTTGCTAAAATTACTTAGAGCCCTCAAATATTATATATATTTTGGCAGAGGCTCTAGAAAATAAAATGGCGGTCGTTGCAATTTTTTATGTTGCATAGTATTTGCCCAGCAATTTGGGAAAAAATACACTTTAATTAATTTAAAAAACAAAGCACAATATATAACCCAAATTTTTGTAAGATATGAAAAATTATGTTACACTGAGTAAATAGATACCTAACATGTCCTACTTTAACTGCTTGCCAACCAGCCGCCGCAGTTTTACTGCAGCAACATGGCAAGGCTGCGCGAATCGCCGTCATGTTACGCCACTTCTTATTGTGGCCACAGCAAGAACCGTGATCTCTGTGTGTAAACACAGAGATCATGGTTCTCTGAGGGGAGAAGAGGCTGATCGTGTGTTCATACAGCAATCAATTTCTTCCCCTAGCAAGTCCCATCCCCCCTTCAGTTAGAACACATAGCAGGGAACACAATTAACCCCTTGATCACCCCCTAGTGTTAACCCCTTCACTGTCAGTGCCATTTTTTACAGTAATCAATGCATTTTTACAGCACTGATCGTTGTATAAATGCCAATGGTCCCAAAAATGTGTCAAAATTGTCTGATGTGTCCGGCATAATGTCGCAGTCACGATAAAAATCGCAGATCACCGCCATTACTAGTAAAAAAATAATAATAATGAAAATACTATAAATCTATCCCCTATTTTGTAGAGGCTATAACTTTTGCGCAAACCAATCAATATACGCTTATTGCGATTTTTATTACCAAAAATATGTAGAAGAATACATATTGGCCTCAACTGAGAAAAAATTTGCTTTTAAAAAATATATATATTTATTATAGCAAAAAGTACAAAATATTGTGTTTTTTTTTCAAAATGTACGCTCCTTGTTTGTTTAAAACGCAAAAAATAAAAACCGCAGAGATGATCAAATACCACCAAAAGAAAGCTCTATTTGTGGGGAAAAAATGACTTCAGTTTTGTTTGGGTACAACATTGCACGACCGCACAATTGTCAGTTAAAGCGACGCAGTCGCGAGTCGCAAAAAATGGCCTGATCATTCAGCAGCCAAATCTTCCGGGGCTGAAGTGGTTAAAATTGCTCACGCTGGTGGAATGACACCAAACTATGTTACTTAAAGCAGAGGTCCACCCAAAAGGGGATACTCTGCTAATCTGCCTTCTCCTCCCTCCGCTACCCCATTTGGTACTTCTGGCTGAGTTTGCCACTGCAACCCCCCTCCTTCTTCCCCTATAGCCAGCCCATTCACAGAGCGCAGTGCGCTTTGCACATGGGCAGTAAGGAACCGGCTGTGAAGCCGCAAGGCTTCACTGCCAGTTGCCCTTAGTGGAGATGGTGGAGGCAGTACCAAATAGTCGACTGAAAAATCAGCTTGGGTGAGGGCATTGCTGGATCCCTGGACAGGTAAGTATCCTAATATTAAGTCAGCAGCTAAAGTATTTGTAGCTGCTAACTTAAATTTTTTTCTGAAGGAGCCTGGAGCTCCTTTTTAAAAATCTCCATAGGCGATTCTTTTGGTCAGGTGCTAGAACTATTGCTCTAGCTCTGACGTTTGCGGTGATACCTCACACGTGTGGTACGAACACCGTTTACATATGTGGACGTGACCTACATATGTGTTCGCTACTACGCGCGAGCACGGGGGGAACAAAGCATTTTACTATTTTTTTTTTTTTTATTACATTTTTTTTTTCACACTGTCCCTTTACAATTTTTTTTATTATTTCTATTGCTGTCTCAAGAAATGTACATATCCCTTGCGATAACAAAAAGCATGACAGGTCCTATTTATGGAAAGTTCTGGGCTCTATAAGACTGCATATCTCTCCTCTAAGGATGGGCCCGGTGCTCGATGCGAACCCACGTTCGCATCGAGCACCGGGCGTTCGCTCGCTCTGCGAGCCCAGAACTATTTTGGCCGCTCGCCTCACGTTCGTGTGTTGCGCGGGGCCCCGCAATGCATTGCGGCCGGCGCGGCCGACGCAGTGCATTGCTGGCTGATGATTGGCCAAGCATGCACTGTGACCCCGCATGCTTGGCCAATCACAGCCCCGGAAAATCGAAGAGCCATAATTGGCTACAGGCAGGACGCCTGTAGCCAATTACAGCTCAGGGGCTGTAGTACACGCCCCCCCCCTATAAAACGCCGCCACGCCGTCTGCGCCGGTCACATGCTGTTCCGGCGCAGATTGAGCAGGCAGATTCTGTGACACTCTGCTGCATTGAGATAGTTAGATAGATTCACTTACAGAGATTGAGTTAGATAGATTCAGTTACAAAGATTGATTGACAAAGAGGGGCTTGTAGTGTGCTCGTGGCAGGCAGGCAGAGCTCCTATATTTTGTTACCAGAAGCACCTATAGGACTTGTAGTGTGTTCGTGGCAGGCAGGCAGAGCTCCTATATTTTGTTACCAGAAGCACCTATAGGACTTGTAGTGTGTTAGTGGCAGGCAGGCAGAGCTCCTATATTTTGTTACCAGAAGCACCTATAGGACTTGTAGTGTGTTCGTGGCAGGCAGGCAGAGCTCCTATATTTTGTTACCAGAAGCACCTATAGGACTTGTAGTGTGTTAGTGGCAGGCAGGCAGAGCTCCTATATTTTGTTACCAGAAGCACCTATAGGACTTGTAGTGTGTTCGTGGCAGGCAGGCAGAGCTCCTATATTTTGTTACCAGAAGCACCTATAGGACTTGTAGTGTGTTAGTGGCAGGCAGGCAGAGCTCCTATATTTTGTTACCAGAAGCACCTATAGGACTTGTAGTGTGTTAGTGGCAGGCAGGCAGAGCTCCTATATTTTGTTACCAGAAGCACCTATAGGACTTGTAGTGTGTTAGTGGCAGGCAGGCAGAGCTCCTATATTTTGTTACCAGAAGCACCTATAGGACTTGTAGTGTGTTCGTGGCAGGCAGGCAGAGCTCCTATATTTTGTTCCCAGAAGCACCTATAGGACTTGAAGTGTGTTAGTCCCATTACACACACAGAGCTATATTTTGTTCCCAGAAGCACCTATAGGACTTGAAGTGTGTTAGTCCCATTACACACACAGAGCTATATTTTCTTCCCAGAAGCACCTATAGGACTTGAAGTGTGTTAGTCCCATTACACACACAGAGCTATATTTTGTTCCCAGAAGCACCTATAGGACTTGAAGTGTGTTAGTCCCATTACACACACAGAGCTATATTTTCTTCCCAGAAGCACCTATAGGACTTGAAGTGTGTTAGTCCCATTACACACACAGAGCTATATTTTGTTCCCAGAAGCACCTATAGGACTTGAAGTGTGTTAGTCCCATTACACACACAGAGCTATATTTTGTTCCCAGAAGCACCTATAGGACTTGAAGTGTGTTAGTCCCATTACACACACAGAGCTATATTTTGTTCCCAGAAGCACCTATAGGACTTGAAGTGTGTTAGTCCCATTACACACAAAGAGCTATATTTTGTTCCCAGAAGCACCTATAGGACTTGAAGTGTGTTAGTCCCATTACACACAAAGAGCTATACTTTGTTCCCAGAAGCACCTATAGGACTTGAAGTGTGTTAGTCCCATTACACACACAGAGCTATATTTTGTTCCCAGAAGCACCTATAGGACTTGAAGTGTGTTAGTCCCATTACACACAAAGAGCTATACTTTGTTCCCAGAAGCACCTATAGGACTTGAAGTGTGTTAGTCCCATTACACACACAGAGCTATATTTTGTTCCCAGAAGCACCTATAGGACTTGAAGTGTGTTAGTCCCATTACACACAAAGAGCTATATTTTGTTCCCAGAAGCACCTATAGGACTTGAAGTGTGTTAGTCCCATTACACACACAGAGCTATATTTTGTTCCCAGAAGCACCTATAGGACTTGAAGTGTGTTAGTCCCATTACACACAAAGAGCTATATTTTGTTCCCAGAAGCACCTATAGGACTTGAAGTGTGTTAGTCCCATTACACACACAGAGCTATATTTTGTTCCCAGAAGCACCTATAGGACTTGAAGTGTGTTAGTCCCATTACACACACAGAGCTATATTTTGTTCCCAGAAGCACCTATAGGACTTGAAGTGTGTTAGTCCCATTACACACACAGAGCTATATTTTGTTCCCAGAAGCACCTATAGGACTTGAAGTGTGTTAGTCCCATTACACACACAGAGCTATATTTTGTTCCCAGAAGCACCTATAGGACTTGAAGTGTGTTAGTCCCATTACACACAAAGAGCTATACTTTGTTCCCAGAAGCACCTATAGGACTTGAAGTGTGTTAGTCCCATTACACACACAGAGCTATATTTTCTTCCCAGAAGCACCTATAGGACTTGAAGTGTGTTAGTCCCATTACACACAAAGAGCTATACTTTGTTCCCAGAAGCACCTATAGGACTTGAAGTGTGTTAGTCCCATTACACACACAGAGCTATATTTTGTTCCCAGAAGCACCTATAGGACTTGAAGTGTGTTAGTCCCATTACACACAAAGAGCTATATTTTGTTCCCAGAAGCACCTATAGGACTTGAAGTGTGTTAGTCCCATTACACACACAGAGCTATATTTTGTTCCCAGAAGCACCTATAGGACTTGAAGTGTGTTAGTCCCATTACACACAAAGAGCTATATTTTGTTCCCAGAAGCACCTATAGGACTTGAAGTGTGTTAGTCCCATTACACACACAGAGCTATATTTTGTTCCCAGAAGCACCTATAGGACTTGAAGTGTGTTAGTCCCATTACACACACAGAGCTATATTTTGTTCCCAGAAGCACCTATAGGACTTGAAGTGTGTTAGTCCCATTACACACACAGAGCTATATTTTGTTCCCAGAAGCACCTATAGGACTTGAAGTGTGTTAGTCCCATTACACACAAAGAGCTATACTTTGTTCCCAGAAGCACCTATAGGACTTGAAGTGTGTTAGTCCCATTACACACACAGAGCTATATTTTGTTCCCAGAAGCACCTATAGGACTTGAAGTGTGTTAGTCCCATTACACACAAAGAGCTATATTTTGTTCCCAGAAGCACCTATAGGACTTGAAGTGTGTTAGTCCCATTACACACACAGAGCTATATTTTGTTCCCAGAAGCACCTATAGGACTTGAAGTGTGTTAGTCCCATTACACACACAGAGCTATATTTTGTTCCCAGAAGCACCTATAGGACTTGAAGTGTGTTAGTCCCATCACACAGAGCTCCTCTATTTTCTTTGCATAAGCACCCACAGGACTTCTAGTGTGTTAGTGGCACCACACAGAGCTCCTCTATTTTCTTTGCAGAAGCACCCACAGGACTTCTAGTGTGTTAGTGGCATCACACAGAGCTCCTCTATTTTCTTTGCAGAGGCACCCATAGGACTTCTAGTGTGTTAGTGGCATCACACAGAGCTCCTATATATTCTTCTCAGCAGCACCCACAGGACTTCTAGTGTGTTAGTGGCATCACACAGAGCTCCTCTATTTTCTTTGCAGAAGCACCCATAGGACTTCTAGTGTGTTAGTGGCATCACACAGAGCTCCTATATATTCTTTGCATAAGCACCCACAGGACTTCTAGTGTGTTAGTGGCACCACACAGAGCTCCTCTATTTTCTTTGCAGAAGCACCCACAGGACTTCTAGTGTGTTAGTGGCATCACACAGAGCTCCTCTATTTTCTTTGCAGAAGCACCCATAGGACTTCTAGTGTGTTAGTGGCATCACACAGAGCTCCTATATATTCTTTGCATAAGCACCCACAGGACTTCTAGTGTGTTAGTGGCACCACACAGAGCTCCTCTATTTTCTTTGCAGAAGCACCCACAGGACTTCTAGTGTGTTAGTGGCACCACACAGAGCTCCTCTATTTTCTTTGCAGAAGCACCCACAGGACTTCTAGTGTGTTAGTGGCATCACACAGAGCTCCTCTATTTTCTTTGCAGAGGCACCCATAGGACTTCTAGTGTGTTAGTGGCATCACACAGAGCTCCTATATATTCTTCTCAGCAGCACCCACAGGACTTCTAGTGTGTTAGTGGCATCACACAGAGCTCCTCTATTTTCTTTGCAGAAGCACCCATAGGACTTCTAGTGTGTTAGTGGCATCACACAGAGCTCCTATATATTCTTTGCATAAGCACCCACAGGACTTCTAGTGTGTTAGTGGCACCACACAGAGCTCCTCTATTTTCTTTGCAGAAGCACCCACAGGACTTCTAGTGTGTTAGTGGCATCACACAGAGCTCCTCTATTTTCTTTGCAGAAGCACCCATAGGACTTCTAGTGTGTTAGTGGCATCACACAGAGCTCCTATATATTCTTTGCATAAGCACCCACAGGACTTCTAGTGTGTTAGTGGCACCACACAGAGCTCCTCTATTTTCTTTGCAGAAGCACCCACAGGACTTCTAGTGTGTTAGTGGCATCACACAGAGCTCCTCTATTTTCTTTGCAGAAGCACCCATAGGACTTCTAGTGTGTTAGTGGCATCACACAGAGCTCCTATATATTCTTTGCATAAGCACCCACAGGACTTCTAGTGTGTTAGTGGCATCACACAGAGCTCCTCTATTTTCTTTGCAGAAGCACCCATAGGACTTCTAGTGTGTTAGTGGCATCACACAGAGCTCCTATATATTCTTTGCATAAGCACCCACAGGACTTCTAGTGTGTTAGTGGCACCACACAGAGCTCCTCTATTTTCTTTGCAGAAGCACCCACAGGACTTCTAGTGTGTTAGTGGCATCACACAGAGCTCCTCTATTTTCTTTGCAGAAGCACCCATAGGACTTCTAGTGTGTTAGTGGCATCACACAGAGCTCCTCTATTTTCTTTGCAGAAGCACCCACAGGACTTCTAGTGTGTTAGTGGCATCACACAGAGCTCCTCTATTTTCTTTGCATAAGCACCCACAGGACTTCTAGTGTGTTAGTGGCATCACACAGAGCTCCTCTATTTTCTTTGCAGAAGCACCCATAGGACTTCTAGTGTGTTAGTGGCATCACACAGAGCTCCTATATTTTCTTCTCAGCAGCACCCACAGGACTACCGACTACAATGGCTGGAAGACCGCCAAGGGGAGGCAGAGCGTGCAGAGCCAAGAACACAGGGCAGGCAGGCTCTGTTTCTAGTGGACGTGGCCGTGGACGTGGACGTGGTCGTGCATCGTCATCAGCACGTGGCCATGGGACACGCGCGTCTTTGTTTTCGGCAGCTGGACATGTGGAGCCGCATCATGCTGAAGGCTTGGTAGAATGGATGACCAAGCCCTCCTCATCCTCCTCATCCTCTCTCACCCAGGCTCAGGGTACTGACAGAGCATCATCAGCCACCCCTTCCCTAGACCCACCATGTCCTCCTGAGGAGTCCCCCGAACTCTTTGAGCACAGTGTTGGGTACATGCTCCAGGAGGATGCCCAACGATTCGAAGGCTCGGATGACGATACCCAGCTTGAGGAATCTGGCAGTACAGTTCCACCAGCTGCAGCTTACTGCCAGGTTTGCTCTAGTGGTGAAGAGGGAGGGGATGATGAGGTCACTGACTCCACGTGGGTGCCTCAAGGGAGAGAGGATGAGGAGGAGGACGAGGAGGAGGAGGATGCGGCGTCACATGTCCAACGAGGCAGGATGCCCCCTGGAGGCCAGGTAGAGGCCAGCACAGCAACTGTACAACACCGCAGAGCTCCGCCTGTGCAGGGCGCTGCCTCTGCACGTTATCAGAAAAGTTCTTTGGTGTGGGCCTTTTTTGAGACGAGTGCAGCAGATCGCACCACTGCTATTTGCAATATTTGTCTCAAGCGTATCTCGCGTGGCCAAAACATCAGCCGCTTGGGCACCACAAGCATGACCAGACATATGGCGACCTGCCATGCAGCTCGTTGGCAGGCACACATAAAAGACCCACACCAAAGAACTAAGCGGACCTCTCCTTGCTCCTCCTCAGCTGGGATCTCCATCCCCACTACACCTTCAGTCCTCTCTGAAAGCTGCTCTGAGAGGACTGAAGGTGTAGAATTCGGTGTGTCACAACCAAGTACTTGCAGTACACCGACGTCCGAATGCAGCAGGCAAATTTCCCTGCCCCAGCTGCTGGACCGTAGAAAGAAGTACACTCCCAGCCATCCACATGCCCAGCGGTTGAATGCTAGCCTTGCTAAATTGCTAGCACTTCAACTGCTGCCTTTTCAGTTGGTAGACTCGGCCCCCTTCCGTGAGTTTGTTCAATGTGCGGTTCCTCAGTGGCAGGTTCCCAAACGCCACTTTTTCTCGCGGAAGGCGATTCCGTCTCTCTACCGGCATGTGGAGGGCAATGTCCATGCCTCGCTGGACAGGGCGGTCAGCGGTAAGGTGCATATTACCGCTGACTCATGGTCCAGCAGGCATGGACAGGGACGGTACCTTTCTTTCACGGCCCATTGGGTCACTCTATTGGCAGCTGGGAGGGATGCAGGACAAGGTGCAGTAGTGTTGGAGGTTGTTCCGCCACCACGCCTCCAAAACGCGACTACTGCTACTGGTTGTGACACACCTCTCTCCTCCACCCCCTCCTCTTCTTCTTCCTCCAGTGCTCTGTCCTTGGAACCAGCGGTGCTCCGTAGGCGTACAAGGGGCTACGCAAGTACGCAGGCAAAAAGATGCCATGCCGTGCTTGCGCTGGTGTGTTTGGGGGACAGGAGCCACACTGGGCCAGAGGTTCTGGCAGCTCTGCAGGGGCAGGCCGAGAGGTGGTTGACGCCACGTCAGCTTAAGCCAGGAATGGTCGTTTCTGACAATGGCACCAACCTCCTCTCCGCCCTGCGACAGGGGCAGCTCACCCATGTGCCCTGCATGGCTCACGTCCTCAACCTGGTGGTGCAGCGGTTCTTGGGCAGGTTCCCAGGCTTACAGGATGTCCTGAGGCAGGCCAGGAAAGTCTGTGTGCATTTCCGCCGATCTTATAATGCCAGTGCTCGGCTGACTGAGCTGCAAAAGGAGCTGAACCTGCCCAAGAACCGCCTAATATCTGACATGCCCACCAGGTGGAACTCAACGTTGGCCATGCTGCAGCGACTGCACACGCAGCAGAGGGCCATCAATGAGTACCTTTGCGACTACGGCACCAGGACAGGGTCAGGGGAGCTTGGTTTTTTTTCCCCACGTCAGTGGAGCATGATCAGGGATGCATGCACTGTCCTCTCACCATTTGAGGAGGCCACGAGGATGGTGAGCAGTGACAGTGCATGCATCAGTGACACTGTCCCTCTTGTCCACCTGTTGGAGCATACGCTGCGTGGGATCATGGACAGGGCACTTGAGGCAGAACAGAGGCAGGAAGAGGAGGACTTCCTTGCCTCTCAAGGCCCCCTTTATCCGGACAGTGTTCCTTCTGTCCCACCCATCACACAGGAAGAGGATGAGGAGGAGGAGGAGGAGGAGGAGGAGGAGGATTGTGTGAGCATGGAGGTGGAGCCTGGCACTCAGCATCAGCAGCAGCAGTCTTTTAGGGATGATGTACAGTCCCAACAAGCCAGTGGACTTGTACGTGGCTGGGAGGAGGTGGCTGGCGATCATGTCATCCTCAGTGACCCAGAAGACTCCGGACCGAATGCCTCAGCTAACCTACGCTGCATGGCCTCCCTGATCCTGCAAAGCCTGCGGAAGGATCCTCGTGTTCTTCGGATCAAGGAGAGGGACCATTACTGGCTGGCCACTCTCCTTGATCCGCGGTACAAGGGTAAGGTTGCGGACCTTATCTTGCCGTCGCAGAGGGAGCAGAGGATGAGACATCTCAGGGAGGCCTTGCAGAAAGGTCTGTGCAACGCGTTCCCAGAAACTGGGAGGCTACAAACTCCTGGTCCTGGGCGACGAGTTGCTGAGGCTTCGGTCAGTGGCAGAAGGAGCGGTGGGGAAGGTGGACGTCTGACCGATGCGTTCAGACAATTTTTTAGTCCGCAGCCCCAAGGTATGATCGGTTCCAGCAACCATCGCCAGCGTCTGATATACATGGTGCAGGAATACCTTGGGGCAAGGTCAGACTTGGACACCTTTCCCACCGAAAATCCTCTGGCTTACTGGGTCCTGAGGATGGATCACTGGCCAGAGCTTGCACAGTATGCAATTGAGCTACTGGCCTGTCCTGCCTCCAGCGTTCTTTCCGAACGCACATTCAGTGCTGCTGGAGGATTTGTGACTGATCATAGGGTGCGCCTGTCCACCGCCTCGGTTGATCGACTGACCTTCATCAAAATGAATCAGTCTTGGATCACCACCAGCTACCAGGCACCTGAGGCGGATATAACCGAATAATTTTTAATGTCACATCCCTTCAAGACTGCCTATGCTGATGCTGAGTGACTGTCCTCTTATGTTCACTGACTATCCTCTTCCTCCTCCTCAATGATCCATGCCACCACACCAGTGCCTAAGGCACAATTTTTCAGCCCCTGTTTAACAGGGGCGTGTACTTACAATTTTTAAAAAAAATGCTTCGCAACACGTGTGACTGCTGTGCTCCAAGTACAGTCTCTGTGAGGGCCGTGTTGCAGTGTTGTGGCACCAGCACCAGTGCCTAAGGCACAATTTTTCAGCCCCTGTTTAACAGGGGCGTGTACTTACAATTTTTTTTAAAAAATGCTTCGCAACACGTGTGACTGCTGTGCTCCAAGTACAGTCTCTGTGAGGGCCGTGTTGCAGTGTTGTGGCACCAGTGCCTAAGGCACAATTTTTCAGCCCCTGTTTAACAGGGGCGTGTACTTACAATTTTTTAAAAAAATGCTTCGCAACACGTGTGACTGCTGTGCTCCAAGTACAGTCTCTGTGAGGGCCGTGTTGCAGTGTTGTGGCACCAGTGCCTAAGGCACAATTTTTCAGCCCCTGTTTAACAGGGGCGTGTACTTACAATTTTTTAAAAAAATGCTTCGCAACACGTGTGACTGCTGTGCTCCAAGTACAGTATCTGTGAGGGCCGGGTTGCAGTGTTGTGGCACCAGCACCAGTGCCTAAGGCACAATTTTTCAGCCCTGTTTAACAGGGGCGGGTAATTACAAATCTTGATCTAATAGTTCACAGCAGGGCCCATTCCTGCGCCCACCAAGAGTAACTATGAGGGCCTGCAGTCTTGTGGCAACACCGTCCACCACCACCGCCAAAGGCCCAATTTTTCTGCCCTGTTCATCAGGTGCTTGCAATTACAAATCTTGATCTAATAACTCACAGCAGGGCCCATTCCTGCGCCCACCAAGAGTAACTATGAGGGCCTACAGTCTTGTGGCAACACCGTCCACCACCACCGCCAAAGGCCCAATTTTTCTGCCCTGTTCATCAGGTGCATGCAATTACAAATCTTGATCTATTAACTCACAGCAGGGCCCATTCCTGTGCCCACCAGTCTTGTGGCTACACCAACATCTAATAGGGCAAATTTCTGCAGAGTATATACGCCAGGCCCCTACTTTCAAACATCCAACTTACAAACGACTCCTACTTGAAAATGGAAAGAGAAAACAGGAAGTGAGAGGAAATCTACCCCTAGGAAGGGAAATTCTATCCTGTTAGATTTAATTTGGGAAAAAGGTATCTCCTCTCTACTGATACTTTATCACCAATCCTTGTTTCAATTAAAACCCCACTTTTTCCAAAAACATTTGTCATTGGGACGGAAAGTGAGGTGACATGTTCTGAACAGATGTGCAAAGACAGCAAATGTTACAGGGGTGATAACCCCTCCCTATGTTCTCCAAAAAGCTTAAAAATAGATTTTTTTGGGATGGAGCTACACTTCATAATGTACCTGTTCAGATTCTACTTAAGATCAAACCTAAAGCCGCAAGTGGTTTTAAATGGCTTCTTTTTTTCCTTTACAAATGTCATTTTGTGCAAGGACAGTTCTAAACACGGGAAACACATGCCACTTCACAGGCATACTTTGGACACCCCCCAGGTACCATATTTAAAGGAAAATGTCACTTTTTTTTTTTCACTTTATGCATCATTAAAATGACTGCTCCCGAAAAAACGTTAGTTTTTAAAAGTTCTTTTTGCATTGATATATGTCCCCTGGGGCAGGACCCGGGTCCCCAAACCTGTTTTATGACATTAACATGCATATTGGCCGTTGTAATTAGCACTTTTGATTTCGAACGTTCGCGTCCATTATAACGTATAGGGTTCGAAAATTCGCGCGAACTTTCGGTCCGTTCGAAGGTTCTGGTTCGAACCGAACCCGGGGGTGTTCGGCTCATCCCTACTCTCCTCTATAATGAAAAGCATGCGATAGAGAAAAAAAGAAAAAAGCATTGATCTCATGCTTTCCCAAAAAAACATGTTTACATCGGGCCAGAAGTGACGTCATGATGTGTTGCTCCGGTCCTCCTAGACCATAGAGATTAGCGAGGCCATCTTTCCTCGGCTAATCTCTGTGGTCAGCCACCGCAACTGCTGGATCCCTTTCTAGACCCACTGATCATCCAGGTAAGCCTGAGAACCACTGGAAAGCAGCGGGAGGGGGGCCCTTCTACCACTTCTAAAAGTGATCCAGTGGCTAATCAAAGTTGATTTACCTTAGCACTAATTCATGATCAATCTGAATCTACTTTATTCAGTCCCTGTAGACTACACTGAGACAATCACAACAAAATGTCCCCTACTAGTGCCACTATGGTTGGAATGTATACTGGTGGTGGCAGAATCACCCATAACTCATCACATACTGTATAGAGAGTGGTAGACATTGACAACATAGCATCTCCCTGACTCATATCTATTATGTAGAGGAAAGCTCTTCTTATTGTCATTGACCACCAGGCCACCAACTTGCACCTCTGCAATGACAACTACTCCTAGACTGCAATATTTCTTAAAACAGGGTCAGCCAGGTCATGTGACCTGTTTTTAGAAGATGATTTTAGGGTACCTTAATACATTTTTAGAATTGAAGGTTTTTAATGCATGCATCAGGAGCTCATCTGCTAAACTATGTCCTATGTCCTTTTTCTGCTTCCTTGACTTCCACTTTACCCATAAATTATGCCTATATCATGTTCCGATGACAGATGTTCTTTGAAAAATGCGTGCAAGAACTTTAGCTGTTCCAAGTCCAAGCACTCATGGATATTGCTTACTCAAAGCATGAAAGATATTCAGTCATTTCCGTTTGCATGTTCCTGTGTGGAGGAAGCTGACAAACTATTTCTTTAGCTACTACAGAGAAAACCTGTATCCTTTCCAATGTTTATGGCAACTTTGAAGAGGAACAGGTCAACAGTTCCATTTCAAACATGTACATGCTTGGCTTCATGGATCTGAATAGTAAAAGGAGCTCCGGGTGGGTCTAAATTCTCATGACCCTGCATATTTATTTAGAGCAGACTTTGAAAGGATATAGGATATTATCATTCAATAGGGGTTTATCTTTTGTTTAAACTATTCATCAATCTATATGAGATCCGCGTGTTATTTTTAGACTTTTTAGGGCATTTGATTTGAGAAAATGCAACAATGGTGCCAAGAAATATCACACCCCTAAGAGCCCCAAAGGAAAGTAAAAGGAATTGTTATTTGGCTACTACAACTGGTTGACAATCATTTCTCAGTAGCAAGAGATAAAAACAGGTAAACCTAAATTTAGGTTTTACAGCCAACAAAGAACACCAAAAAGAAAGTGACTCTCGGGGGTGGTGAGGAAGTTGTATAGTGTAAAACTGGCACTTAGAAAATTAGCCCAAAAAAAAAAGATCGAAAAGTTGTGTCCAAGCAATATGCTAGTCATTGAAGGATAGATAAAGATTAGATGTCTTTCTGTCTGTTCTCAGTAAGGTAGCCTTTTTTAAGTCAAGGCACCTTTTAGACCTCTTTCACACTGAAGCGCCGCCAAAACGGCACTAAAGCCCCGGTCGTTTTGCTGTGCTTTGGCTGCACTTTTCAGGTGCTTGTGGGGCGTTTTTTTTAGGGTCAAAAACAGACCCATTTTATGGCGTTAATGCGCTTTGGAAGCGCTGTCCCTTCATTTCAATAGGCATGGGCATTTTGGGAGCGGTATTTATAGTGCTCTTAAACCACTCCAAAGATGCTGCTTGCAGGACTTTTTCTACTGTCCCGCAAGCACACCGCACGAGCAACAGAGGACATCATTGGTTGGCAGGATGCAGGCGGGCAGCCTCCCAGAGGAAGTTACATGCTAGAACAAAATGCACCCCGGTTGAGAAACGCTGCAGTAAGGTATCTAATCGATTTGGAATCAGGTCTTTATAACACATTTTCATTTTTCATTTGTCTTAAAAGAAAAACCTTTTTACATTACTTTGCAGGTCACAGTCCTGTCCTAGTCCAGGACCTCAGGGCTCTCACAGTGTGACTAAAAACAGGGAATATTTCCTCCACTAGCATACTTTCCCTGTTTCAAATTTATTACCAAAACTGGCTAATCAAGATAATCACATGACAGGGAACCATTCCGGGAGCAGATTGTAATGAAGTGCTCAGCTGAAAATAAAATGCAATGCCCTCTTGTCATAGGGAACTTGCCAGGAATATTTTTTTTTTAAATGGGGCAGGCACAATATGTGTTCCAAAATTGACACCTTACAACTTTTACATGTAATCAGGTGTCTCTTACTATAGGTAACTAAAATGGCTCCCTCTATACATGTAGCAAGGTCTCCGGCCTTGTCCAGTCTAATATGTAGTAGGTTGTGAGGCATAGTGGGTGCAAAGATGGTGAAAGTCATTGGGCGCCAGACACTTCTTGAATGTAAAGAGGTTTTATTTCTTTTGGCAGTCCTTTTTGTATTTTTTGGGGAAAGAGGGTTAGGGCCAGGACACCCTTAAGTAGTTGTAGATTCAATTGGCAGACTCCGAGACTTCAATAGGAGGAAAGCTGTACAGGGAAAGGCCCCAGCAAGGCACCACATCCGCACGTGCAGAATTGCTTTCTCATATGGTAACAGTCCTTAACAGTTGCTAACTCAAACGTAACAGTTCCTTTCAGCTCCACTACAACTGCCTCTTGTAGTTCTTCAACACTGAGCTCCCGATCTCTCACTAGACCCTCTGATTCACTGACTGAATCCCTTGATCTCCTCCCAGGTGTCAGGAAGGGCTAGCCAGGATCCAAGATGGCGGCCGAAGAATGTGACCTGTCACCTCAGCCCCTGTCAGAACACCTCCGGCGCATCTGCGCATGCCTGTGCGCGCAGCTGTGCGCACGCGTGCATATGCTCGCACACGAAGGGCATGCCAGCATTGAGGATGAGAATCCAAGACTCATTAGACGCTTGTGCGCATGCGCGCACATTTGTGCGCACTAGAGCATGTGTGCGCATGCACGCGCACGTGTGCGCACACACACCCGGTAACAGCTTTTGGCGCCCAACAGCCTATTTAAACACTGCCAGTGCACAGACTCGGTGCTGTCTGCTCTACAGCGTTCCCGTGTGTTCCTGCTACCTGCATCTTGTTACCTGTTCCTGTTACCCGACCCGGCTTGCCTCTGACGATTCCTGCTATCCGCCTGCACTCGACCCGGCTTGTCTGACCACCGCACCTGCCTGATCCTTCTGTTACCTTGCTGGCAGCCCATCACCGACCCGGCCTGTACCCTGACTATTCTGCTTCCTCCGCATCTGCTCCTGACCTGTCCGCCAGTGTATGACCCGGCCTGCCTGCACCACTCCTCTCTTCTGCCTGGAGAATCCTGCTGAGCTACCACTCCTCCTACAGCTGCTTCGGATTCCACGGTCTGCAACCAATCAGGCACTCGTGCGACTCTGCACTCCTGCGCTCCCCGTCTGCTCTACCAGGGGGCCTCGAGTCAGAGGTGTAAGAGAGGCCACACGCTGCATATCAGGCTCTACCGTCAGGTACGTGACACCAGGTTTGCGGTGGTATCCCCTCAAGCGTCACCCACACTTCTCGAGCACACTCCAGATACTTCTCAAGCTTCACTCCTGCTAACCGGCTTGGTCCCTGGCTTGACACACAAGGCTGCTCTGCAAGCGTCACCTCTGCTGGTTGGGTCCCTGACTTGATCACCGCCTGAAGTTTCCCGATTCGCCACCGTTCCCGTTCGGTGAGAATGCTGACTCGGTACTTGCTTCAGTTACTCACTGTGGTCCCTGGTAAAGGTGGTTACACACACACCCGGTAACAGCTTTTGGCGCCCAACAGCCTATTTAAACACTGCCAGTGCACAGACTCGGTGCTGTCTGCTCTACAGCGTTCCCGTGTGTTCCTGCTACCTGCATCTTGTTACCTGTTCCTGTTACCCGACCCGGCTTGCCTCTGACGATTCCTGCTATCCGCCTGCACTCGACCCGGCTTGTCTGACCACCGCACCTGCCTGATCCTTCTGTTACCTTGCTGGCAGCCCATCACCGACCCGGCCTGTACCCTGACTATTCTGCTTCCTCCGCATCTGCTCCTGACCTGTCCGCCAGTGTATTACCCGGCCTGCCTGCACCACTCCTCTCTTCTGCCTGGAGAATCCTGCTGAGCTACCACTCCTCCTACAGCTGCTTCGGATTCCACGGTCTGCAACCAATCAGGCACTCGTGCGACTCTG